>BROG01000193.1:770000-1109542 GCA_030159075.1 Atrina japonica | reverse complement strand
TGTTGGCACATATCTCACTGGCATATTCGAACAATGGTCTAATAAACGTTAAATATATTCTTGATAAGAAATCGCAATTAAGTGTAAACTTTAGTTGCTCTAATAATAACATCCCTTCAGAGCGCTTTAAATTTAAATACACATACAGTACCGAAATTAAAACATATAGGGGATAAATCCTAGATAAAAGATATTGAAAGAAAATTTCTGCATCACAGAAACTGATTTCGCCGTTATTTTGTGAATTAATCAATACAATAGCACAGAGTAGAGACTGAAACAATACTCTTAAATTACGATATCTCGGGTGATAAAAAAATCCCTTACTACCGATAGATCATGATTACGAAAACCTTAGACACAAGCTACATCACTGCTACAAATACAACGTCCTAAATAAACAGAATTATCTTATTTCATTGTCACGTACTATAGACCGTGTATTGTTGTTTATTTCACATATAAGGAAAATGTCAGTTGTTTTGAAAAATGGTGACCTCCATATAGCAATGAACATCTCATCAATTGTAATAAATAAATAAACAAAAGGGTCTAAATAATTCGATAGTTTTCTTTTTTTTTAAATTGTTTAAAATGGAATTCAAAAATCATCATAGACGGTTGATCTCATGTTCACAATGATCTGGTTTCTTAGTTGGGGATGCGGTTTTCTAACAAGGTTATCCGTGATGATTTAAAATATATAAGATTTTATTATTTTTATCATTGTATCATTATTATTATTATTATTATTATTATTATTATTATTGAAGTAGTAGTAGTAGTAGTAGTAGTAGTAGTAGTAGTAGTAGTAGTAGTAGTAGAAGTAGTAGTAGTAGTAGTAGTAGTAGTAGTAGTAGTAGTAGTAGTAGTAGTACTTTAATTATTATTGTTACTTTCATTTGTTGTTTACTGGTGTACACTCAGACTGAATGAAAATAAATACCTATAAATGGATTGCACACAGAATAATGACTTTTTGACTTCATCTATTTCTGTCAAACGAATGCTTCTCTGATTAGCCAACAGATACCATAGAAAGTGAAGGAATTGATTGTAGTTCTTATGATTAGTTTTATTACAATAGAAACGTACATAACAAAACCATGTAATGATAACAAAGTCCAAGTGAAACTAACAACATCTATTTTTAACATCTTTCATTTCTTTTATGTTACCAATCCTATTTACCTGTTTCTCTAACTAGAAATTGTACGACTGTGGGTTATATGAAATATGCTAGCTCTATACATGGGTTTTTTTTTTTTTTTTGGACAAAGTCTACCTGTATACGCATTTACAGCAATTTCAAAATTCTGTAATCCGGTTCATCCATTGATCGCCGTAGTGTCAAATACAAATCATTAACGTTGATTAATACAATCAACCCCTACCATGAGGATATAACAAAGGAATATATATCCGAGGGTAAGATTTTTAATGACAAACATGAGTCAATGCCCCAGGGGTTTACAAGGAAATCCTTCCCCGTAAAAAAGAAGGGAAAATATGTGGGCCGTAGGAGAAAATTGTGTCACATTTAGTATAGCAACAACAACTGTAATGGATTTGACGTTTCTTTCTCAATGTATGACCAAAACGTCAGCTGAAATGACGTCGATGTTGTTGCCTCATTGCATCGCAAATCCGTCAACGAGAGCTTAATGGCGTCGACTTTCTGTCGTATTGTGTCGCCAAAACATTAATGACAGTTTAATGACGTCGACTTTCTGTCGCATTGTATCGCCTTGACAGGTTAAGACGTTGACTTTCTTATCGAATTTTGGTTGTCCCGTATTCATGTTTTTATTGTGTACACTTAGACGGATTTGGCAATTCATTTAAATTTATCATTTGGCCTTGTATGTGCCACTTTTTCTATCGGATATACATTTATATTATATTCCACTCAACTGATGAAGTCTTGTTGACAAAAAGGATTGTCGTGAGCATTTGATTTTGGTCTATCTTGTAATACTATAACTTTGGTATTTTAATATAAAAATTTCCGATACCAAAGTATAAATCATTTGGATGTTCAGCATATATGTACAAATCTGGTACAATATGGACAAACACGGACCTCGTAAAATCGAGAGGTGGGATCAGGTGCCATGGAGGAATAAGCATCCCTATGTAATATTATAAAAATATTGTACTTAGAAATGCAAGCTGGAGATCGAAAGCTGAAGAAAGACAAAGAGAACAAAACCGTGTAAAAAGATACAATAATCAAAACAACATTGATATTAAGCTTCTTAAAATTATATAATTACATAAGTGTAAAATCTAGGTGAAGTACCCAAAACTCAGATGGAAGCCAAGATTTGATAACTGGCTTGTAATTCATATTTCTATATTACGCATTGTACTTATATTACGATTATATTTTGTCTGGAGAAGATCATTTTACTGGGAAAACAAATATCTTGCTGGTAATATTTCCCCGCTTTATTAGCAGTTAGTCATACAACAAGAGTACCTGCTGACTTTCATTGTTAATCCCAAGCATTATCATATTAAATCAACAACATTTTAAGGTGTGACTCGTGTGGACGTATAGCACCTGACCATTTTGTTTGTTTTTGTTTTGTTTTTGGATTTTGTTACTCCAAACTGTAATTGTACAACTAAAGATGATTTAACACAAAATTTATCAGAAGCGACAAATAAACAAGCAAATTTCATAGTCTTATTGAACTGTGTGGTAATTGTACTTATGTGATAGCTATACGACGAATAACTAAATAAAATACGCATTTTACATTGTTTTGGTGTGGCAGTTCAAATGTTTATGATGAAACAACAAAACTGAATCTTGTATACCAGTTAACAAATACATAAAATTATCAACCTTAGAAATCATAGTAAAATAGTAAAGGAATATGAAAATTTCAGACACCAAAGTATTAATCTTTAGTACGCCCAGGATATATAGATCAGTTACCATGAAGGAGTAAGGAGACATCAAACGCGGTTTTCTATAACCCCGTGTCAATAATTTGTCAGCGAGTAGTTTATCTCTGTATATGAAATGTTCATATGTTGAACAAGCCTGGCACTTGATCCCACCTATTTCCTGCACATCCTAAAGATTTATACTTTCGCATCTAAGATTTTGCATAGTGTTAATTTCCCGTCTGTGTCTATGGTAAGAAAACTGTCTAAGTAGGAAGTGTGCGCTTGATTCTGTTGTATTTTTTATTTCTAGTTGATTGGGATATACAACTTCGACATATGTATGAAAATTTCATTATTGATTGACAAAACGTCATCAATATATCTAAAGGTCATATTAAAGGACACTGCTAGATTTCCCTTCATTTGCATCAGCAATGTATGAATAAAGGAACAAATCAGCCAATAAAGTGGCACAATTGATACTTACGCTAACGATTTCTTATAATGAACACAATTCTGGCAACTCTAAATTTTCAAGATTTTTTGTCATATAAAGAGCCATAACGGACCCTCCTCTTTTCATTAATAGATATCTTCTGCAAGGTCGGTTTTACCCTATCTATACCTAACTGTCCATCATAATCTTACTAATCGAATGTTCATGTCATTAGAATTATTTTCCACCAAAACGAAATCATAAGTAATTACTTTATAGAGTCAGAGAGAGAGAGAGAGAGATGGATTTATCTCAAAGAATGAATAATTAAGCATTCAGTTACGCGTATTCATTATAACACGATTATATTTTGCCTGAGAAGATCATTTTACTGGGAAAACAAATATCTTGCTGGTAATATTTCTCTGCTTAATCAACAGTTAGTCATACAACAAGAGTACCTGCTGACTTTCATTGTTAATCCCAAGCATCATCATATTAAATCAACAACAATTTAAGGTGTGACTCGTGTGGACGTATAGCACCTGACCATTTTGTTTGTTTTTGTTTTGTTTTTGGATTTTGTTACACCAAACTGTAATTGTACAACTGAAGATGATTTAACACAAAATATATCAGAAACGACAAATAAACAAACAAATCCCATAGTCTTATTGAATTGCGTGGTGATTGATTGTACTAATGTGATAGCTATACGACGAATAACTAAATAAAATACGCATTTAACGTTGTTTTGGTGTGGCAGTACAAATGTTTATGATGAAACAACAAAACTTAAATTATCAACCTTAGAAATCATAGTGAAATAGTAAAGGAATATGAAAATTTCAGATACCGAAGTATAAACCTTCAGTACGCCAGGATATATAGATCAGTTACCATGAAGGAGTAAGTATCCCCTGTCGACTGATTACACAAGCCGCTCAAATCCAAATGAAATAAGTGAGGAACGAATCCTCTTTACAATTGGTACACAAGTCTCAACAACCGCTATCGAACATTTCAATTTGTGAAACAGAGTAATCGCAAAGAAGACTATAATACCGACATTAAAATTTTCGGAACGATGACATCAAACGCGGTTTTCTATAACCCTGTGTCAATAGTTTGTCAGTGAGTAGTTTACCTCTGTATATGAAATGTTCATATGTTGAACACGGCCTGGTATTTGATCCCACCTCCATGGCATTTGATCCCACCTCTTGTTTCCAGAGGTCTGTGTTTGTCTATTTTTTACCAGATTTGTACCTATATCCTGCACATCCTAAAGACCTATACTTTTTCATAGCTTTTTCAGAGTGTTAATTTCCCGCCTGTGTCTATGGAAAGAAAACACTCTAAGTAGGAAGCATGTGTGCTTGATTCTGTTGTATCTTTCATTTCTAGTTCATTGGGATATATCGCATTGATATATATATATGAAAATTGTCATTATTAATTGACAAAACGTCATCGATATATCTAAAGGTCATATTAAAGGCCACCGCTAGGTTTTCCTTCATTTGCTTCAGCAATGTATTAATAAAGGAACAGGTCAGTCAATAAAGTGGCACATTTGATACTTACACTAAAGATTTCTACTTATGAGCACAAATTCAGACAATTCTAAATTTTCAAGATTTTGGGGGCATATAAAGAGCCATAACGGACCCTCCTCTTTTCATTAATAGGTATCTTCTGCAAGGGTGGTTTTACCATATCTATACCTAAATGTCTAGCAAAATCTTACTAGTCGAATGTCCATTTCATTAAAATTATTTTCCACCAAAACGAAATCATAAGGTATTACTTTATAGAGTCAGGGAGAGAAAGAGATGGATTTATAAATAGAGAAACAATTAACATGAACAATATTAGTCATTCAGGTACGCTTATTCCTTACCATGGGGTATCCGCTAAGGAATAACTTTATAGAGTAATGGAGAGAACAGATGGATTAATAAATAGAGATACAATTAACACAAACAATGAATAATTAGTCATTCAGGTACGCTTATTCATTGCCATGGGGTATCCGTGGCCGAGTTGTTTAATGCATTGAACTCTGAACTATGAAGTCTCAAATCTGATCAACATAGGTTCCGTTGGAACCTAAGCTGATTTTTGTGAGAAACTTTGCCAGTTTACTTGCGGATGGCTGGTGTTCTCTTCCTGGGTACATTGAAACCTAGTGTCTTCTACCAATAAAAAATGACCGCCATCATGTAACTGAAAAATTAGCGTAAAACACTTCAAAATAAAAAAAAACCATTATCATTTAGAAGTTAACTACGATTCCCAGTTGTCTCCGTTTCATTCATATTTTTATTGCTGATCATGGCAGTCACAAACGTTGTATCCGTGTGTAGTTAAGCTTTTGTAACAAACCTGGGCGTGGTCGACTTATATCATTCTGTAAATATAGCGGCAATCCTCAGAAACCATCAATGATTCCTAATCAGCAATCTTCAACCTTATAAATCACCGTTATAGATTCTTCACTAACGTAAGATAAGATGGGTTCATAAAGTGATTATATAAGTACTACATGGTTTCCAGACAGCAATTCCCTGTTGGAATTGTAACACAGTTGATCGTATCTTGCACTATTTTCGATTGGTAACAGTTACTTTGTTGGTTATCACGCAGGGACGTGATGTTCTAAATAAACTGCAGTAGGTCATGGCGTACTCACCATCAAATTGAAACTTATTTCGAAATTGAAATAAAATTACGTATTACTTTTAGTGCTGTTTATGATTATCTTTTATTCATCATTTGAAAATTAGATTTATATTGAAGCAGAGCTTTTATCATCTTTTTTTCATTCTTGTCATTTTACTTCTGATTCCAGGTGTGGGAGAAATAAGATTGATATTGTTTTTATTACATTTTTATTTGTGAAATAAAAAGATTTGCCAATTGAATAATTTGTTATTTTCAATTGCTATTTTTCACACTGAATTAATATTCCATACAGAACCCTTGTGAAATGTGTAATTTTTACTCGGCCAATCAAAATACATATGCACTTTTCATACTTTGGGACTACTTTTTCTAGTTTTGTTGTTGTTGTTGTTGTTTTAGGAATCTGTTATGATAACTGTTATAAATAGGATATTTGTTAATTTTTTATGAATGATATTTTATTTCATCCCGTGAGGAAGAAGAATAACATTTAACATTGAATTGTCAGATTTCTTCTATATACCCACGGTAGTATCAGGCTTATACCATTTGTATAAATGTGTTATGTCTATAATATTAATATTATGTTATTAGCAGGGTATGATACATAGGTCAGATGTCGTTTTATAAGCAGTTTTTGGCTTTTTGGTATGATATCGTTTATGTCTGGTTTTATATCGGTTTTATATCGTTTTATAACCTGTGTATATAAAAAGTTGTCAGATATCATTTATATAAGATGACCTTTAGATAGGTCAGACTTCGTTTTGTATTAGGTATAAGTCTGATATCTGATATTTATACATTATGTGGTGCATTGGTCAGATATCGTGTTACATCCAGTATACTATACATAAAAATGATGTGACCTGATATCATTTTATATAAGGTAAATGGAAGTTTGTTCAGATTTCGTTCTATATGCGGTATATGGGACATCGATCAAATAACCTTTTTTATCCATTCTACGTAAATTTGAAACGATATCGTTTTATATCAAATGTATGATACATTGGCCAGATACTGTTTTGTTCTGAAAGCGGTAAAGGAGAAACTTCAGCAATATTGTGCAACCACATACTCCAGAAGCGGTAAATCAGATTTGGATGCTAAACTATTTTATCAAACACCACTCTGATTCTATGATTAAATATACTCAAGTAGATATAAAAAGATGTTGGTGTTTCTTATAAACAATACTACTGAATCAGAAAAAAATCAATCATTTCGTTGTTTTCATTTATCAACTAAATTTAAACCATGACGAAACTTTATAAATCATATTTAGCAATAGTAATTGACCCCTATACAAATACGTTTTTTTTTTATTTCAACGAAATTTTAACCCAACAAAATTTCCCGATTCGATATATGCAATTTCAGTCTTCTAGCAAACCGTCAGCATTCCATGGGAACCAATTGTGCCCCATTTACTGTCAAAGCTGTCCCTTTATATAGCAGACATATTCCAGAAGCTTCTGAATCAGAAAACGAAAAAGCTAGCTATACTAACCCTAATAATTCAGTCATTATCTGCTCACTACGATCACTTCTGGAGGAGTTTGACTAGAGGATGGCGCTGTAATTATTAGAGTTAGCTGTAGCCTTTAATTTTACAGATTTTAATTTTATAGATTTAATTAAACATATCATGTGTATAATACTAGAGAAGATGACGTTCGACATGCAGTTTTGACTCATTTCGATTCTGACTACGATACGTACTGATACATTGCATTATTTTTGTAGCTAAACTATTTACTGTTTTATATTTGGTCAACTGGCTCAGCTAGAACTACTGATAAGATAAACTCGATTTCCTTAGTGAATACAATAAATGATAAAAACGTTCAAATGGTATGCAACTGTAATTAGTTTTATCACTAAGCAATATTGATTCGTAATGCAAGTCAGGCGTCCATATTTATCAACAAAATATTTGTTACGTTGATTTCCATTATCTTATATATATATATATATATATATATATATATATATATATATATATATATATATATATATATATATATATATATATATATATATATATATATATATATATATATCGGAAAAAAGAAAATGTGCAATTTAGTAATTTCATTTGGTGTTTCATATACAATATATTATGTTGCATTATTTAATAAAATGCATTGTTTTCAATTCAAACATCAACTCACGGATTATTTCCATTATGGTTGATACGAACAGCCAATTAAAGTAAGGGGGTTGCAAAAAAGTTTCACAAGTTTAATAGCGTGTATGATCGCCATTTGTCACATTGCAGGCCAGGGTAGCACATTTACGTTTTGCTGCTGTAGATAGTCACTAACAACGCGTGCGATGTGCGTTCGTGTGTCGTCCTGCTGCAGAATGACGTTACGCTGGTTGCTGTGAATGAAAGGAATGACGTGCTGACGTGCAATCTCGTTAAGGTAGCATACGCCCATTAAATTGCCCTCCGCTATCACCAAAGGGGTCCTTCCATTTGTTGTAATTCCACCCAAGACCATAGCGCTCCCTTCGCCGAATTGGTGGCACTGAATAACGCAGGCGTCAATGTAACGTTCCCCAGCACGGGGGTAAGCCCGAACACGACCGTCACTGCTGTCGAGATGAAATCTCTACTCGTCCGTAGACAATACTTCCGCCCAATCTTTGTTATTGAAACGACGATGATCCGACACTACGCTAACTTTGCAACACGATTACGCCAGAACATGACGGATAGCAGGACGGTGAGGACGGATATTGGCCTCTCCCAATATGTTCCTTACGGTACGAGGACTTATCCGTCGATGCCCAGGGATGCTTCTAGCGGTCAAAGAAGATTGGAATCGATGACGCAAATGTGACGTCCGTATATACGAATCTTGCCGACGTGACGTCACGCGCGGGCGTTCTGATCGTTGGCGGTCCCGAACGGTGCCAGGTTGCTGATATTGTCTCCATAAAGCATTTACAGTGTTAATATGAACTCAAATCCGCCTTGCCACATTGCTTTTAGACATCCCAGCATCCCAATAGCACGCTAAAGACCATTTTCAGCCATGCGAGGCATCTCTCAGTCCAAATTTTATTCCAAAAAACAATGTTTTTTCTGTTTCAATACATTGAATACTGTCATGAATGCAAGAAATTCTAATCGATTACCAACCACGTGTCACTTAGGCTCGAAACTCCAGAAAAGCGTGCTGTGGCCATCAAGGCGAAATGAACGTGATATTTAACAAATTGCGAACTCAAACACGCGTTTAGTATGTCTAACTATGCCTTTAAGAATAAAGAGCGATTAAAGAATACTTTTTATGTTTTTATTTAACTTTTAAGTATACACAGTTACTTTATACCTATTTACAGATTTTCGTCAATATTTACCATCTTCTGATTCTATCGAAATCAAATACTGCTTAGAACTCTGGTTTCTTGCTTATAGCTTCCATTACCCTTACAAGACTGTAAATAGCCACACTGACTTTAATGATCATAAAGCGGAATGTAACGCAAAAACATTTTATTGCCTTTAAAATTTATAGATACATTCGAAAGTCTCTCTACATTACCGGAACATTTAAGAATAAATTATTTCAAGAAAACCGAAACCAACAAGACCACAATTGTAGTAGTGATTTAAAGTAAATCAATCAATTTTTTTTCTGCATCCCCATGGAAAAACCTCACAACCAACTTTTCCGCTTGAGGAAAATGTTTCCTATGAATGTCGACCAGAAAGATGTACTCTGACATCTTATTTCTGTCTTTCGTGATTTATGATAGTTAAATTTTATTTATGTAAATTTAAAGAAAGAAATTCTCATGTTACAGAATGTTTACCTCATTTCTTTGAAAAGCAAATCGCCTCAATTAATTCTTTGATTCGAAGTCACGTACAGAAAATATCTAAATCTTCGTTCGTGCGCACCAGAATGAAGTAGTACGCATTAAGAGTACATCAGAATAAAGCATTGCCAAGTGAATTAATGGTGAAGCGCGCCAAGATGTAGTGCGCATCGGGATTAATTCATAGGCGTATGCAGGATTTTATGTTAGAAGGGGCGTGCTTTTGATCCTCACAGTGTCCTAGGATGCAACTTTGTTCCGGGTGGGAGTGGGAAGAATTACACAATTATATACTAGATTGTTATACAATACGAGCTTAACATAATTTTAATTGTTGTATAAACTTGGGGACACGCTCCTTCTCTAACAACAAGTTTTGAAATTCTGAAGCTTCCAAACACAATCTAATGACAAGTTCAATGCTTAGAGGGGTGCAAGATTATAATATCATCGCCGAGAGGAGCGAGACGTGAAGATTTCGCAAAATTTGTTATTAATTTTCCAGCTTTTTATAGAAAAATTAAAGGTTTAACACATATTTTGTCTGCAATAGTCAAATTTCGCTGCCCTTCTGCCTGAATATTTCCTTGGTCACTGCACAAAATAATAAGTGTAGATTAATTGTGAAGCAATATTTCGTAATGTGATCGAATTTTACACATCTTTCAGAAACAAAATTATTTTCATTACTTCATTATTTTTATGCTGATATTTTCATTTCTTATTTTTCTTGAAATGCGATAACTTGATAGTAAAAATATTGAAAAAATAGTATCTAGCGAAATAAATGAAAAAGAAAATAAAATGACAGAAAATAGAAAATATCGTTTTCCCAATGGTCCAGGGAATGTTTCCCGACTACGCTCAATCTTAAAAGCCCAAAGAGTTAAATATCACACTGCGACTCGTTTTTGTACCAAATAATGCATTAAATTGACAAACTAATCATTTACCAAAAATGAATTGAGTTCCAACAAATACAAAACTTACAAGAACAATTCAAGAGCTGTGCAGATTTTTTTAAATTATTTTTAAAACCTCTAGGAAGCCTTTTCTGAATTAAGTCTAGGATTTTTTTTATTATTTTAAAAGCTCTGAGAGGCAATTTCCTGTCTTCCATACACTAAAACTTAATTTATCATTTTCTCTTTTTTTCAAAAATATCAATTTTAGGGGGCGTGCGCAACACACGCCCCCTCTAAATCCGCCAGTGGAATTATTGCGCACTTGGTGAAGTAACGGGCATAAGGATTCAATAGTACACATTAAGACCAGCAGTATGCATCAGGGTGTATTAATGCGTATGAAGATATTATTAAAATATCTTCATACGCAGTAATACACCCTGATGCAGACTTCATTTAAGTAGTGCATACCAAGATCAAGTATATAATTTTATAAGAATTGGATAGTACACATATGGATAGTTTATGGCTTATCATTATTATTCAAGTAGTGCGCATAAAAATAAAGTTGTGTAAATCAACATGTAATGTACAATATGAAATGGTACGCATAACAGTGTTTAAGTAGTACGCATTAAGATAACGTAGTTTGTGACAAAGTATATGCTCATTTAGATAAAGAAATGCGCATGGGGAAGACGTTGTGCACTTTAGGCTGAAATAATACGCATTAAGGTTGGGTATAGGGTAAAGAAAATTGCTTCAGAAGAAGTAATGCGTATTATGATAAAGAAGTGCGCATCAATATGGTGTTGCACAGACCGTGGTGAAGTTATGTGCATCAAGAAAAAGTATATACATGTATAATGAAATAATGGGTATCATGGTTTAATGTACATCAGGGTAAAATAGTGCACGTCAGGACGGTGTAGTGTACATCAAGGTAAAGTAATGCACATCGGGATGGCATGGTGCATGAACAGTAGTGCACATCAGGATAGTGCAGTGGACATAAGGGCTAATTAGTACTAGTCTACCGCAGGATTTTGTGGTGCAAGTAGTGCACATAAGAGCTAATTAGTGTACCACGGGATGGTATGCTGCACGAGTAGCCTGTGCACATCGAGGTTAAGTAGTGTGCATCACGATGAAACACTGAACATGAGTGTGGTTAAGCGCATTATAGGATCATTGGTGTAGTGTGCAAATTACCCTCGATACATACTACACTATCCATTCTGACGCCCACTACTTTATCTTAATGGACAAAATTACACTCCGATGCACACTATTTTATCTTATCAGGATGCAGAACGTTTTAGAATTGAGCGCTTTTTAGAAGTGCTTTTTGTGCAACTTTCAATATTTTTAGTTACTAAAGGGCTTATTCATTATCTGAATTCGATAAAACAATAAAAACGAAACAACGTAATAGCCACCTACGAGTTGTAACTGGTTGCAAATTTTCACCAATAGACTACATTTATTTAGTAAAACTCAAAATGAATAGTACATCTAACTTATTCTGTAAATTTTTTGACTTAAAATAACCGAACTTTCAAAATACACTATTGTTCTTGTTTAATTATCCATCAATGTAATAGTAGTATATCAGGATTGGTAACATTATCATAAACAGCATACGGTACAAAGCTATTTGTAACCATAATGATACATGTAGCAAAAACATTTTTGTTCAAAATTCATTACAATTTGTCGATTCTGAAATGAATGGCTGTCATAATAACATTATTCAGAATTAATTTTGAAAATCGGTGATAATACAAAACGAAATTTAAATAGTTTCATAATCAATGAAGTGTTGAACATTTGTATCGGTGTGTTGGCCCCAACTCCATATATAGATCATTTAGAACGAATTCATATCGATTATGGGTCGAAACCAAAGTAGTGGTCACTGGCATTTGATAATCTAAAACAGTTATGGCATTGTGCACTAATGTATCAATTTTAAGAGATATCTTTGCCCCAACTTATCATCATCTTTAACCTTCAAATATAGATGTTTTAGAAAGGATTCAATGGGGCCTCCGTTGCCGAACGTATGAAGTCTCTCGCCTCTTGTCGCCGCGAGTTTGCGTCCCGGTGAGACCTGAGCTGATTTTGTGAGAAAGTTCGCCAGTTCACTTAAATCAGTGGTCTTTTCCGGGTACATTTTAGCCGGGTTCTCTCCTCGACCATTAAAAACTGGCTGCCACATATAACTAAAAAATTGTTTAGTGTTTCGTAAAACACAATACTAACAACCAAACGAATCCATCTTTGTTTATCTTGTTGGAACACAAAGCGGTGATTTCTTGGGATTTAATTACCTTAGGGGGAGTTTCTGAGTTTTCCATCGATTTCTCGAAGTGATTTTGTTTCAAAATACATTGATATATATTAAATGTATTTTCGCCTAAAATAGGTTAACTTTAGTTTTATTTTGGCATTTTTGTTTTGCCCACTGTTTTGCGTAGTAATGACGAATGACATTCTTGCGAATAAATTTGGTAAAAATATATGCATTTCAATCTGAATTGATCCTATCATAAGAAACTGCATGTAAATTTCAGTTTAATCGAATTTGCTGTTTAAGCGACGTCGCTCGATCAAAATAATTCGGATACTTGGTTTATAAATGCGAACAGTGTAGTATTGCAATCGACGCCCAGTGTGTTCACGGTGTCTTCCAGGTCCCCTGAGATGGTAATGGGTGGGGGACAAAACCAATGTATTCAATAGTTTTAGTATTAAATGGAAAACAGACCTTTATTTAGATATTTTAAAGGCTATATAGTGTTTATTACTTATAAATCAACTTAAATGTCTGACATTCGGTTAAAATGTGAAAATGAATACCTTATATACGGTATGATGAAAATACAGTTTTTGCATACTTTCAGTTAACAGATCATAATGTATTAGATTTGCTTTAAAATGTAAAATAAAGGATTTACACAAAGTCCTGTATAATAGCTATGCCATCGCAATTACAACATCCCAAAATACATATAGAATCATTATGTCTCTACTCCATATAATCCGTATCAACTGAAAGGTTATCAATATATAACAGAATCTAAAGTTTTGGTAGACAGTGTTTGTTTGTTTTACGCCATACTCAACAATCTTTCAGTCATATGATGGTGTCCAGTTTTTATTGGTGGAGGAGAAACCCGGTAGACAGTGTGTTCACAATTTTCATATGTAATCAGTAAATGTAACTGTTACTACAAAAGCTAAGATGGGCATCTTTCAACAGTGGTTACTCTATTTACTGTTTGACCTTGTATGATACCACTTTCTCTTTAGAAATTATACGTTCATTTTAGACTGGAGCTCAACTGATGAAGTCTGATTAACAGAAACGATCGTCTTGAGCATTATAACTTTGTTTTTATGTTCATAATATTTCAGAGCCGAGTGCCTGCTTGAAGCCAATATTCTTACACGAGATTACATACATTCCTATATATCAATTTTTAGTATTCAAACAGTTTCTATATTGTGAAAAATATCATTCCTTGCATTTTTATTTAAAACATTACAGACTGAACCATTTAAAAATATCGCGATGTTTAAAATCTAATATACTCCGAGATCATGATATAAACTACACTCATGAGCCAAAAGTTTCTATGTTAAATATTTGTTTTTAAAAGGTTGGCCAGACTTTTTTTTAAATAAAATCTTGTAAACTTTTGCACATTTGTGTGGAAGTTTATGGACTATCTTCTAAATTGGATTGGAATGTGTTAACTTTTTTGTGAAATTTAAGTGACAAGTGAAATTTGAAGTGGTATTTCCTTCTTTGTTTCTAGTTAGTGGAGTCCATGAATTACTCATTGCAAAGAAAAAATATTGCTTCTCAGAAATGAGGCTTCAAAGAAATCTTAAACCAAAAAAACATTTCTAAACATACAAATATTTTGCAAGAGTTGCTGAAAGTATTAATTCATGACAGTTACTGTTTAAAAAGTTAACATAAAAAGCTATAGGAAAATGGAAGCAGTTGACATACATGTACATTTGGCACTTTAGTGTATATAAAACCCAAGCAGAAAATTTCGATTTCGCACCTTTTTATTGTTATGAGTCGATAAGCTTTGTCAGTCACCTTGGCAAGTAGATCTAACTATAAAAAACGAGTTTAAGCGAAAATATTTTTTGACCTTACAGGAAAATCTGTGATACTGCCTCTTTAATACTTAAAGATTAGAACTGCTGAAACATAAACAAAACTCTACAAAAGTCGTACGACAAATCAGCATATTAAGAACTATATGTCAATCACAAGCAGTATGTAGAAGTATCAATGAAACCGTCTGGAGCAGCTGCTGTCTTAATAAACTGATATCCTTGACTTCAATTATGCAAAATGAAGATGCAATTGACGAAGCTGGAGATATTGACGTATGCGAAGGCATGTACTTTATTTGACCGATGCGACAGCTCGACCAAGTCAAGTCGATTGCACTGTTGTACTTTTATCTGGACTAAGTTTGAACTCGCTGAACAACATAAACCTTTGCTGTACAAACTCTAATAGCTTAAAGATATAATCTTACATAATATTATATGAATGAAGAATGTAATCATTTCATGAAAGAAACTAATATTTTATTCAGAACTGCTTTCTCTGCAATTCATATCTCGGAATTAGCGAGATGAATGTATCCATAAATGTATTATCAGCTGAATGTTCCAAATAATTGTCTTTGTACATAAAATGCCAATGACATTAAATTGTATAATAATCAAGTTCCTCGTCTTAAGAGTGGGCTACAATATAATTTGAAGATCTTCCAAGGCTCCTATTCCCTTCCATAAATCTATCGTCGGGTGGTTGCGCTTGTCCAATGATGGAATTAACTTGGCTATTCCCGATCTATTTGGCAGCATAATCGTCTCAAGAACATTCCTGATGCCTAGTTAATATATATTTGTTCTAACCCTAAGAGACTCATCTGAGCACGTTTCGTTCAACTGTTTAAAAGTACATAACTGGTTCTAAGACTGAAACCTATATTGTTGGATGGTGGCACTTGTCCCACAATGCGTTGAACTTGTATCATAATGCGATGACTCGTCCATGATACGCTTTCCATGGCTTAAGACACTTGGGCCCTTTTATTAAACGTTGGAAGTACCAAGTCTTAAGTTTATTGACCAGAAAACAAAACTTTGGACCGTTTTATCAGTCCTACACTAACTCAGGTCTTATAGAGCATATTCGCACATTTTTATATAACATACTGACAGTATATGAATACAAATAAATGCTACATTTACGAATACATTATTTCACAATGATAACTTTGGTCTACGTACTGCCCCTTTGCAGTCATAAAGACAGACACTGATTAGACACACGTCACAATTCTTTGTAAAACGGTGGCAAGTGTGGTCCTAAAGCTAAGTAAAACGGGTCCCGGATCCGTAGTGTCAGACTGTTCAACGCTTCCTGAAAATCAGATTTGTTTGTACACGTCCAATATTAGACAAAGTTTCCCTGTAGAGTCCCACTTTATCAACATGTCTGGTAAAGGGCAAAGGAGTAACATTAGATCGTCTATGCTGATAGACAAGAAGAAGATAAATAGATAACAAGCAACATATCTGCAACATCTGACATTGATTGATTTTCATGGTTCTTGGGGGGTGTTTGTATATATGCATTCCCTTAGAATTCAATGTTAAACTATGTCCTAACGTGGGAGATTAATTTGTCAATTAAAGCTATGTACAGCATTAAGCAAGCACATAACAATCGACATATCTACAATTATTTGCATGGTCCTTCGGACACACTGATCTAAAAACAATCTATAAAAGGCGTATAGCAAATCGGCACATTATGGACTAGGCCTATATGTGTTAATCACTTTTCAACCAGTATTCAAGATGTCTAAACCAGATGCACAAATCGACCAGTATCCATGACCTTAATAAAGTAAAATAAAAAAATCATTTGACGTGCGATGGGTTTTTTTTTCAAACGGACCTCTTTAATCTATGGTGGAAAAATGAAATTCAGACGCAACGCTGCAGACGTTCTAAAATAACAGCAGACTTGCACTTTAATTGACCGACGTCCCCGATACAGACAGATCGACCAAATTTCAGTTGAATGTACTTTCTATAAAATCAACAGCACTACAATATTTTGTATCATTATATCATTACAGTTTTGTCTGGTTGCAAGATATGAATGAGGAATTGTATTTCTTTCATGAAAAAATCTAATACTTTTCGGAACTACTTTCCTAGCAAATCAAATATGTAATTCTAAATCAAGGATCTCGTCATAACAGTTAGCAAGCCGCTGCAATATCATTTGAAAATGTTCATTAAATTTTATCCTCTGCTGTTGGAAAGTGACTCCTGTCGAATGATAAGTTAAATCTACCTAAAGGCACCTTCATCTTATTAAAATCAACCTCCATTGGTCCCGTTTTCTGATATCGCGTTTAGAGGACGTATAAGAAAACGGGAGCGGTGAGAGATCGGTTTTGAATTAGATTGAAAACACCTAGATCCGTTTTTCAGTATAATCATCTCAAGAGCATTTCTAATGACCATTAATACTCGAATTGTTCTAAACCTAAATCTATATATGTACATATACAATGTGAAACCACGTCCACATTTCGTGGAGTCATTATTTAACCAATCTGCACATAAAATTAACATTTGGTGTCCAAGGACTACATGTTTCTCACTCTTCACCCAATATTCGATCACTTTTCAACCAATATAATTCGACATTTGGTGCCCAAGGACTACAGGTAAATCACTTTTCAACCAATATTCAAGATGTTCGCAGAAACTGTCTAAAGCAGATACACAAATCGTGATGTATCTGGGATTCTGAATATGCGCATTCGACATGTGACGACAATTCCTCAAACTGACCTATTCAACCTTATTTTCAAAATATGGTAGAAACTCAAACCCAGAATCGAGCTGCAGAAGTTAAAGTACACCATGGGTTGCGATTTAATTAACGGACATGGCTGATATTGACAGCTCCACCGAAACAAAGTTGAGTGAACCTTCTTAACAACCAGTCATAAATCTTGTCTGCTTACTTGATAGGAGAATGGAGAATGTATTGACAATTTCTTTCATGAAAGAAACTTTTTTTTCAAAACCGCTTTCTCAGCAAATTATATCGCAATACGTTTTATTAGCAGAGACATGTTGAAATTACCCATAAGTCTTGTACACGTATCTGTTGAATGTTCTTCATCTATGACCTTAATTAAATTTTGCGTCTGGATTGTAACAAATAATTTGGAAGTGTTCATAAATTTCTTGTTCTGTTCATAAATCAGTCATATGAAGCATGGAATAACTAAGTAGAAACCTGCACCCACTGCCATCAAATTCAGTTAATGCTCACAGTATTCACCATGTATACTATTGGATTATTTTGAATGGTAAACATGTACTTGGTACCAAGTAGCACATTTAGGTAAGACTTCCTTTTGCACCCCACTCAAATATTTAAAAAATATTTTACTTCCATTCATTAACTTCTGGATATATTTCATGCAAAATTTAAAGAAAATCTAAACAAATATTCACTTTTTCTTCTGTATATTTAAGTAGGGAGTGCAATAGGTTGCCTTGACCTGTATCCATCGTTAATGAAATATGTACTTCTTATATAGCAACATGTACATTCAGTTTTGTCAGCTTCACTAGACAACTCTCTATGGGGTTTATAATACAAAGTAAATGCATCATTGACATCTCATTGAAACTCCCACATACACATATAGCAGATGAAAGGTCTCCTTGGTGGTAAACTTTTGATATGATTATAAAATGGTGTTGAGATACCATAATAAATTTGGCGACTTCGATCGTCAAAAGGGCACAGTGAAGAGGCATGCATGGCAATCAATGGCTTATAATAAGTGAAAATGCCAACGTTGTATTAAAATCTAAATCAATACAGAAAAAGAGGAATAACCCGAGCAAACTGCAATTATCAAAGCCTTTATCTAATATAACACTGCTCTGACTTCAATGTTCAAAATGCAATCATGAATCAATTCTAAACACTTTTCTATGAATATAGAAAATATTTGTGATGAGTCTGTATCACTAAATTTACTAATTTAATTTCTTAAAACTGTGATGCAATGTCTCATAAGCATATTTCTTCTCCATTTATCAAGCTACTACTAGTACTTTATTTCTATTTACACTGTGTAACACATTGCCAGAGTTGTCCCCGTTATCTTGCAGAATTACTGGTATCTTCGTTCATTGTGTCACAAGAAAGACCAAAGAGTAGTAACTCTGATAGTATTATAATGCTGGTTCTTATTCTCTTAGAAGATATAAAGTTCAGTTTCGAGTTAAGCATGAATTTTTTTTAATAAATTTGGACCCAGAAGTTTACCTAGCATCTATACAGTCAAAATACTAGGATAACAACTGAGCTTGAGTATTATCTAAATTTGGAGACACCAGGCCCATTAAAAACATACTATGCATAATACAAGTAAAATGTGAATTCAACTGTCCTCAATATACAGGGATACTAAAATTTATCCCTACATCAAATTTTGCAAACAAACAACAGAAGATCAAAATTAGTTTGACATTTACTGATCAATTTTACATTAAGATTTGGCAGAGCCTGTTCCCTTCTTGTTGTGCTTCCTGGCAAACTTCAAATTCTTCAAGAACTTTGGATCTACCTGTAATTAAATAAAAAAATCATTACAAATTTCAGTTAAGCTGAGAACAAGATGTTTTGGAGAATCATTAATCTATGGAAAGTAAGTCATTCATAGATCACAAAAGATATTGATGTTTTATCAAACAAGAATGTTACAGAGATAAAATTACTGGAAGAACTGGGAAATTAACTTGCAAATCACCATTCTTTAAATCTTGGTAGATCTGTATTCCATTTGTTTTTGAAAGGGCATTAGCTGCATTTTCCAATAATTGTTTTTTTTTTTAAAGAAGTTGAACTCGCTTACAATGAAATTCACATGACTGGCATTTTTTTTTCAAATTCACCAAATTTCAATGTATCCTTTTTTTATCATTATAAAGGTTGTACATCAAAATAAAGGTACAAGACCATCTGTAAAGGGTGTTTTTATATCACTATAGATAAAGGGTCCTATTTAAGACAATATCATAGAAATATACAAAAGAGTTAACTCATGTGTATGGCTGATCATATATTCATTGATGTTATGAAGATTATTAAATAGGGCATTTTCATTTTACTTCCTAAACAACACCAAAAAATTCTCGTGAACAAATACCAATATTGTCTACATTTAAAACAATAGCTGTTTTTACACAAGTAGGTTACCTGAGTTTAAGGTACCAGGTGATAATGACTTCAAATTAACCGTTGTAAATACAACACATTCTCTGATCATTGGACCTTGTAAATCATTTCAAATAATCTGATATTTCAAAATAAGCAATTTCAAAGTAAGTTAGTACTAAAAACAAAGAAATTAAAGGCGATTTGAAGGGGATTTAGATTTCATTTCAAACTGAACGATTTTTCAAATTATGAGAGTTCAATGTAAATGAGTTTGATTGTAGAGTAAGACTGCGTATCATCGACCATCGCCTATTATCAATCCCTTTATCATAAAAACACTTCTTGTGATATTTTATTGCTTTGTTATTACACACCTTCAATTATTCTTAATTCCTTTTGATCTTACTTTGGTTGATATGACAAAGTATGCAGAAAACATTTGTGTCTGAAGAAGAGCTATCGGCATCTGTTGATGCAAAAACTTGCGTCATATCAGTCAAGATATTGGGTATGTCTCCATAAAGCCGTTGTTGTAGGGTATTAAGCGTCAATATTTTCTATTTTATTGCTAAACCTGACTAAATATAAACTGTTCTATCATTGATATCACTTTTTGCTTTGCTATTTTCAAATCTGAACCTGAAAACGAAGTGGTTGATAATACCCAGACGAAAATAAAAAAAGCGGGTATTATCGTCCATAATGAAAATTAAGTTCATATAATTTATTGAACGCAAAGTTTTCTGTGCCAAAGTGGACGAATGGTAATGTGAGTAGAATGCAAAATCTGAGGTCATGAGATTGGTCCTGCCAAAAGCCAATTTTTTTTGTTTGTTTGTTTGAGAAGGTGTTGATCCTAAGACTAGAGCTATTACAGTTGTCACAGATTGTCAAGTGCGGAGACCATTATACTAGAATTACGTATCATACAAATATCATGTGAAAAAAGTTATCTTGCACATGAAAAATATAACATACTAAGTTATTGAAGTCCTAAATCACATTATGGTCCATAATAGCCTGACATGGTCGCTAATTCACTGCCTCATGTATATGAAATAGACGGATGTATTTGGACTATATCTAGCGTTCTACATGTTGAAACATACGTAAAATGTAGAAAACATTAAGGACAGTTACCGTAGTATTTATTGTCATATTTTTAACACTTATGGTTTTAGGGTGGCAATCAATTAATACTTAAATGGTCGATAATACCCCATCTTGCTCTACTTAGATTGATGTACAATAACAAAAAATAGCATACAAAATTTTATATTCCTATATATTTTATGAAAATAGGTTAAAGTCCAGTGCCGTATGCATATACAAATAGTAGGTTGAATAAATCATTTGCAAAAGAATAATTGCTAAACTGGCTTTCTCGAGCAATTTTCACAAAATACATAGGAATTTAAGAATTTTAAGATATAGTGCTTAAGCAGTTAAAATCAATATAATCCTTGGCCTGTGGAAAAAATGAAATACAAAATTCATTTTTAAGTATTCAGGGAGTAAAATTAGCACTCGCCCGGTCGCATTTGCGACCATTTTTATGCCTGGGCGATCGAAATCTGCACTGCCGATCGCCCAGATGGTGAGATTATGAGCGTATCCGTAAATGCCCGTTATGTCCGTTTTTCTCTTCTCTTTCCTTCCAGTCCACATAAATTTTGTTATGTAAATCTGGGTCTGTGAGATGTTTAAATGCTTTACATGTCACAACGTTATGTTCAAGCATATTACTTATACACAATTAATACCACGGTGTGTACATGTTGACAAGGTGGTCAACTTACAAGAAACTTTCCTGATTTCTTTGAATCCTACTTAGGTTGGCACATGGTGAAATCCGCACTTAGTCAATGCACATCGACACCTAATGATTTCAGCACTTGTTTCTTTTATAACTTTTTTTTTCAGCAGTTGCTTGCAAATAATTTTGATATCGGCACTCGGGCCTAATCGATAGGTATTTTCACCCGTTCAACATTATCTGGTAGGATCTCAAAATTATCGCCTTATTTATGCAACCATTAGCCTCTCATTGAATCCTTTGTTCCTTTCGAATGACAGCTTGGTCAAAACAATGTTTTGATAGCAAATAGCACGTTTAAATTAAAATGGATAATTTGGAGATGTATGTTGTTTTAGCGTCAACTGTGACTTGAATTTGTGACTTATAATTATCAAGAAAGCATATTATACACATAAATTATTTTTGAAATTGAATCTTCTCTTCTGAGATAAACATTTTTAATATCTATTCGTTACCTTGACAGATATTTCAAGTGTTGAAAAAAAATTTCCAGGTGCCTACTTAACTCCATTAAGTGCTGGTTTACATGTTTCCAAAGTGGGGTGGGATTTGACTTGTAACCATTCCTTGGATTCGTAAGTCTTTGTCATGTGGTGTTACATTGCTGAAAACCCCAGCAAGAAACCAGCCATAGAATACTCCAAAGTGTACCAATAAAATTAAAAAGAACCACTGCTCAACAAAATGGACGGGGAATTGTCAATAGTTGGTACATGTAAGATACATATTCATGACTGCATGCAACACAATAAAAGCTATATAGAAAGAGAAATTGAGTTTAAATTAAATTGAGAAATTTGGTTCATTTTTTTTTTTTTTTTTGGTATGAAAGCATCTGATGAAATAGCTGGGCCCCTGAATTTCAACCTGGGCCCCTAGATATTTTGCTTTAGGGGCCCAGCTGGCCCCTGGATCCTGCAGCCAATTTTACTCCCTGAGCATTAGACATTTTTTCTGGGAATGTTAACTTGTGTCAGACAGAATGGATTTTTATTGGACAAATTCTTTGATCTGATACTTTTCTGGAACTCTGAAAATATAAAAACTTACCCCTTTCATTGATGGACATTTGTATGATTTAGGTTTGTGGATCCCATTTCTGTGGTTTTTTCTATCTGTAAGTCAACAATAAGAGAAATGTTATCTACATGTAAACAGGTCTTGGTACGGACATATTGATTATGCATATATATACACGTATGACGAAATGTGATAATGTCATTAGGCAAAGTGGATAAACTACGGTAACTACCCCCTCTAAATCTGATCAACACTATCTAACTAATAAAACGATGTTTGTAATTACAAGCTCTAATCCTGCTGATAACAGATAAACATGAATAGTAATATTGCATGTATCGCTAGTGACATCATTAGCAATTATCACCTAAGCTGTCATCATTTAATAATACAGATTAAGAAACAAACTTAACAGAATATTTTCTCCAATCCTCTGACCAATCCTACAAATCTAATTATCAGACATCGGAAATGAAGTCTTGATTATTGAAAAATATTTGGATATAGATAAACAAATCTGAACATGGGACAATAAGTTGTTTTTCTCGAGATTATTTTTAGTGCAGATTCTTAATGATAACACGTTCTTACAGCTTATCCTATAAATTGTGTACAATTATATGTACATGTCAACATACACAATTTTGGTGACAAAATACCACAATTAATACAAATATAGGCCTCCCACTCTAAAACTGTCGTTGTAACAGTGGATAAATATTAATATACAAGTAACATTGTATTGATGATTTCTTATTAGACAGATCTAAAGCCATTTTAGCATCATATACATATATCAAGACTGCAAATAACTTTGGTTGTTTATTATGTATTACGAATGTATAGACTTATTTCATAACATCTGAATGTATAGACTTATTTCATAACATCTCGTATAACTGCTAAAATGAGACAGGAATGAGATATTTCTATCTCAAGATTAAAAATGCCCATGGTGATGTTCATTTTGCTGGTGAAAAGTAGTTTTGAAAATTTTATCATGTCAGTGAGATGAAGTACTTTTTTAACGAACTGTTGACCACCAGGCCAGTGAAAGAGACATGTACTATTTAATTTGAAAGTGCTGTCCATTAGGCAGAGTTCCCAAAATATCTTACTTCTGCCAGCAGGACTGATACATTTGTAAAAATATCAATTGTCCCATGTACTACATGTTGCTGTCTGAAAACTAAAACCTCAGTACCATATGTATACTAAATCTTAATCTTTGAAAGGATTCATCTTTCCTTACATAGCGAAGCAGTTAATGACAGATTGGAGATTTGTCTAAACAATGAACAATAGAAGGGAAATACTGAAGAGCAGAATTTTCTTGCCCAATATTCATTTCTGTTTTACATTTATTTTATTTTTGAAGATATTTTCCAATACATTAAAAGAATACAAACATAAATGAAACACATTTCTTTCTCACACAGTTCTAAACAAACATACCTATTAGCATATATATTTTACATCATACAAAATGCAGTAAGTCTATAGGTATTTTCATACATTTTTGTTTTTTGAAATAGATTTTTCTATCATTATTATTATTGTACAATTGTATTGCATCTCTAAAAGGAGAGAGATATGCCTGAGAGTAATAATTACACCTTTGTATACCATTTTGTTTGCGAGTAATAGCGAGTGAAAACACACGATTGTCTGACAAAAACCTTAAAAAGAACTTAATAGGTATTTGTTTGACGATCGAGTGTTTGACTCTCGATTTTAACTTACAGATAAAATTTCAAATTCTTTTGGGCAGTCACTGTGAAACTGTGAGACACACGCAGAAACTGGCGTTATAAATTCAGAGTTTAAGTGTTCCTCAATATTAGAGCAACAAATATGAAAAATATAGGCATATGAACACTCTCGGATTTATTAAAAAATGGACAACAGTTAATCATCTTGTTTTAAATGGATTGAAACAATAAAAAGTCATGTCAACTTAAAAAATTGATGTTTCATTTCATTTCATCCAGGAGATTTTTTTTAACAAAAACCACATTCACATTACACACACACGCACACACACACACACACCAAATTTGTAATTCAAATATACCCTGTGTTACTGAAGTGAACCCTAGTGGGTCCTGTATGGACAGACTTTATTTTCGTTCCCAAACTTTGTAGATACCATAATCGGCCGTGTATAATCCACACTCTTTTCACTCTAAAAGGATGGGGGTGCGAATAATACACGTACATTTTTTTGTACAGTACAACAATTCTTCAGGCATGTTTTTCAATGGGACTATAATAGAAAAAGAAATAGTGCAGAAGATTTGGTGATGGATAGTAAACTTGCCTTTTTTCATATCGCAATCATGATGTTTGAGTCAATTTATTTCTTCATTGGTTTTATGTGTGTAATGTGTTTATTGTCTGCGGTGATTGTGAATAAATGTTTGATTAATGAATCTTGTCTTCTGTGTATGCACGTGTGTATTTCAATTTACAAATCGCCTATCAATAGCTTAGTGCAAAGTTGGTCAGCGAGTGACACTCAGATTGTCACAGTCTCCGATTGCCACTTGGTAACGAGGCATGGCTTTAATCATAGAATATCCATGGGGAAACAGAATAGTACAGTACCTGAGTATGCCGTTAACCTTCCTCATAGTTTTATGCTATTAATGAAAATATGAACAATCTTAACTTGAATTCTAATGATTATTTCATGCTTGTAGATGACAAAGCGAACCGCCGTACTGTAAATGAGGGATTTACACCAAACAGCATATGTAGTATCTTGTAGTTTCATATTTCAGATTCCCATTTTGAAGTTTAACATTTATTTCAAATCTCAAGTATCATATTTTCTTTTATTTAATAAATATTTATCTATTTCTGTCAAATAATGATCTAAGGATTGATATTTAAAATAAGAATTTTCAGTCATACTAATGCCCCAGCAATGGCCATGTAATAAAAAATTCAGGTTAGGCTTAAAAGCACCTTTTTTTTCTTCGAGATTTGATGCTGAAATGGGGGTGCAGATAATACATAAATGCGGATTATACACAGTCAATTCTGGTACTGACTTTACAATCATGCATACAAAATTTGAAACTAAAGATGTACCAAGTTTTTGTCCTTTTTGGCCCCTTTTAGGGCCCCTATTGGTCCTATCCCTTTATGTGACTTTACATGGGGATGCCATATAAGTTTGGTTAAAATTGGCCCACTGGTTCTTGAGATGAAAATGTTTAAATGCAACAGTTAATAGACAAACGCCAATGGACGCCAGACATTTGACTATAACAATACTCACTTGGCCCTTCCAGCCAGGTGAGCTAAAAACAAAATACAAAGCATTAATACATTAATGCAGCACTATCAACATCCTTAAGTATTATTTTCATGTGGGGGGATTACTTCCTAATGCTGTTGATAGATGTTTGGCAGTGACAATCAAGTTATATGTTTATATTAAAGTTTATGAAGTTGATAAACATATGATTTTGTTTTCATTAAACATGCTTACATACACACAACTTTCTGAAACTAGTATAAAAAAAACAAAGAAAACAATTACACGTAAGTAAAATATACATCGATTTCTATATTCAGAAATACTTGACTCTTAACCTAGCCTTTTATTTATTACTAAGTGGGGTAGGGTTTCTCACATTTTTTCAATTTTCCACGATTTCAATTTGTTTTCAATTTTTAGTATGTTATATAATGATATATGTACTTAATGTACCGTAATGGAAAATGATACAATAAATTCTTTTGCAATTAGTTTGAGGTTTGGTAGTATTTTGTACAGAGTGACTGGACTAGAGTGTATATGAGCAGACATGGGCTTTAAGGCCTAATGTACAATAATGTTTTGGGTGATAAACTTACTTTGTAATGAGGCAATGCCACAAGTTTTGATAAATGTTTGTAGAAATAATACAGGGTGGAAAATTTATAAATTTTCTAACCTGAATAATCCAGTCATTACATTTTGCTCACTTTGATCCCTACATTAATGCCTGAATGCATACACAATAAAAATCTGTCAACCAAAAGAAATTTCTACTGTGCCAGATTGTGACGTCATAGTAATTTACGTCAGAATTTTGTGACGTTGCATTGATTTATCATAACCCATAAAATTACAACTGTTGCATTGATTTATCATAACCCATAAAATTACAACTGTATACATTCATTTGCAGTATACATTCAATATATTTTCTTTACTTTTTCCAAAATTTATTTATCCTCAATAACTAGTGATCTATTTTTGACCATATTTGTAACAAGTGGATGGCTGCCAGAAATCACAACTGCGCATACTCTTGAGGTATTATGATAGGTCCAATACGATTTGTATTGGGTGTAACGCATTTTATCACCACTGTGTCTTCATGCCCTCTGGAGGATCTGGATGTCAGAGGGTGTTGTGATTATTGGAGTTATACCTTTTCATGATATTTTATGGAATCATCAAAAAATACTGAAATGGGGAAGAAAAATCGTCTGTCTGATATAAGTGTAAGTTTTTTATGTTAAGTACTGCTCTGATCACTCGATCAGATTCACAGTGGGCACAAAGCCTGGCCAGAAAAGAAAACTACAATCAGTTTCTCTATTTTTGCTTGATGTCTTTGACGTATTGAAATGTAAGATGTTTTTGATGTTAGACAAATGTCTTTTTGTGATTTGTTTGTTGGGTATCAGTGTCTATTCAGTGTTGGGTATCAGTCTATTCAGTGCTAGGAATCAGTGTCTATTCAGTGCTAGGTATCAGTGTCTATTCAGTGCTAGGTATCAGTGTCTATTCAGTGCTAGGTATCAGTGTCTATTCAGTTCTGGGTCAATTCAGTGTTGGGTATCTGAGTCTATTCAGTGTTGGGTATCATTGTCTATTCAGTGTTGGGTATCAGATTCTATTCAGTGCTAGGTATCAGTGTCTATTCAGTGCTAGGTATCAGTGTCTATTCAGTGCTAGGTATCAGTGTCTATTCAGTGCTAGGTATCAGTGTCTATTCAGTGCTAGGTATCAGTGTCTATTCAGTTCTGGGTCAATTCAGTGTTGGGTATCTGAGTCTATTCAGTGCTGGCTATCAGTGTCTATTCAGTGTTGGGTATCAGTGTCTATTCAGTGTTGAGTATCAGTGTCTATTCAGTGTTGGGTATCAGAGTCTATTCAGTGTTGGGTATCAGTGTCTATTCAGTGTTGGGTATCAGAGTCTATTCAGTTCTGGGTATCAGTGTCTATTCAGTGTTGGCTATCAGTGTTGGGTATCAGTGTCTATTCAGTGTTGGGTACCAGTGTCTATTCAGTGTTGGCTATCAGTGTCGTTTCAGTGCTGGCTATCAGTGTCTATTCAGTGTTGGCTATCAGTGTCTATTCAGTGCTGGCTATCAGTGTCTATTCAGTGCTAGGTATCAGTGTCTATTCAGTGCTAGGTATCAGTGTCTATTCAGTTCTGGGTCAATTCAGTGTTGGGTATCTGAGTCTATTCAGTGTTGGGTATCAGTGTCTATTCAGTGTTGGGTATCAGATTCTATTCAGTGCTAGGTATCAGTGTCTATTCAGTGCTAGGTATCAGTGTCTATTCAGTGCTAGGTATCAGTGTCTATTCAGTTCTGGGTCAATTCAGTGTTGGGTATCTGAGTCTATTCAGTGCTGGCTATCAGTGTCTATTCAGTGTTGGGTATCAGTGTCTATTCAGTGTTGAGTATCAGTGTCTATTCAGTGTTGGGTATCAGAGTCTATTCAGTGTTGGGTATCAGTGTCTATTCAGTGTTGGGTATCAGAGTCTATTCAGTTCTGGGTCTATTCAGTGCTGGGTATCAGTGTCTATTCAGTGTTGGGTATCAGTGTTGGGTATCAGTGTCTATTCAGTGTTGGGTACCAGTGTCTATTCAGTGTTGGCTATCAGTGTCGTTTCAGTGCTGGCTATCAGTGTCTATTCAGTGTTGGCTATCAGTGTCTATTCAGTGCTGGCTATCAGTGTCTATTCAGTGCTGGCTATCAGTGTCTATTCAGTGTTGGCTATCAGTGTCTATTCAGTGTTGGCTATCAGTGTCTATTCAGTGCTGGCTATCAGAGTTTATTCAGTGTTTGGGTATCAGTGTCTATTTAAAGTGCTGGAATATGTTAAGACAAAAACAAAATAACAGACTTACTCTGATTGTGATTCGTGTGATTCTTAGACTTTGCCATTGCTGCCTCTTATCAGTAAAGTCTGTAAAAAAGTAAAACAAAAAACATTTAGCACATGATCATCATTAACAAGTTCAAACTGCAATAAAAATGTTTTGGTATAACAGAGATGTTGAAAGTAACCGGTCCGACCGGCAAAACCGGTTGAAATCAACTGTGACCGGTTGGAAACGCTAACTGATCGGTCCGAATGACCGGTAAAATCTCTGACTCGAATTGTTTTCTTTTCGAAACGTCCTTTTCGCTCTATGTCATTTAAACGCTTGAACGACTTTATTTTAATGGATAAAGCGTCTCATTTCAAACATCCAACTGACATTGATATCAGTCAACCATCATGACCAATTAAATATATCTCGGGAGCAACACCCGGCAAGAAACGTCCAATAGCGCAAGAGAGTTCTTCAGAAAAGAAGAAGAAATATGAAATTAATAGGCCGACTCGAGAATTTAAGCCAGAATGGTTAAACGACAATAAATGGCTCAAACATGACGACGAAAAGGGCATGACTTGTGAAATCTGCATTTCATCTTCATCAAAACACGGGCGAACCAGTACTATTCATTCAGGTTCCAAAAATTATCGTTTGCCAGTCATTATAGACCATGAGAAATCCCCTTGCCATGTGCGTTCTGTTGAAATTATACAGTCTAGAGAGGCTGCATCAGCTCGAAAAAGTATTGCCCACTAGACAGTGATTGCGTTAAACGAGTCCATCAGAAAATCGTTAGAGTATAAGGTCCGTAATGTACATGTCCTAATCAAAAGCAATAGGCCTATTTCAGACATTGTTTGGCTGAACAAATTGGATGAATTTGAATAAATTTAAAGGGAAATTACAGTATTCATGTTCATTATAATTGATGGTGTTGCTTCTTCATTCTGTAGGTACAAATATGAATGTTTAAATTAGTTGGATTACTGAAAAAAATTGTCGGACTGGTAAAAATTTGTTCTGACCGGTTGATTCTGTTTAGTTACCGGTCCGAATGACCGGTTGGTTTGAAAAACTTTCAACATCTCTGGTATAAAATTCTGTACACACTCAGAAGAAAAAAACCCAGATTATTTCAGAGTTACTAGAATTCTTGTCCCGAGTTTGGCTATTTCACAAAATTGGTTGATTTTAATTTTTGATTTTTTTTCTTCTATCATCAAATGTAAAGAAAAAAAATATAGCTCAATGCATTGTTTTAAAGGGGCAAAACTGTGTTTGCCAAAATAAAAAAAAATGATTTTTTCTACTTTTACTACTTGGTCTTGGACTTGATGTAAAATAACAAGAGGTATACACATGCATGAAAATTCTCATATTCCTATACAATCTGCAAAAATAAGGTCAGGTCCAGTATGGTATTCATATACAAAAATTAAGATTGAGTTAATCAATTGCAAGGGAAAAAGTCCCAAACCTGGGTTTGGCAAGCAATTTTCACAAAATATATAGGAATTTAAGAAATTTTATGTCTGTGTATATCTCTTTTTTTGTTGTAGTAGTAAAAAATGGTGGAAATTGTTTTGAAAAAAAAAACAAGCTAAAGCCCCTTTAAAAATTGCAACACCAGTATACTCATCAAACCCTTAAAAACAATGCAATAGACTCTTTTGTAAATCAATGACTACATGTAAATCTTCAGTTTTTATGCCTCCAGGGTAAGCTGTGTACATTGTATGACATTTAAGCCATCACAAGGTAACCTGTACATATATACGTAATACCAGTTACTATTTTATAGTTATTTATGTATATTGGTTGCTACATTTGTACATCTGGTCATCACATCTGCATAATTTACTTTTATTTAACTAACCACTATCACATACATGTATGCAAGAGTGCTTTGGATGTTGTAATTTCATTAACATAGACAAATACTTCGTTATAAAATTATTTCTACTGGGAGTATTCATCCTATCTGTTATTCCTATTATTTCTATAAATCTGAAATATTCAAAAATTGACAAGTAATCTGGATATTTATGAAATAAACTGTCACATCCTCAGACAAAATGGGTGTTTAGCGTGTATCCTCATTGTTACATAAGAGTGGTGCACGACATTTGTCATCACAGGAAAGACAGTTGATTTATATGATTTGTTCAATGTTACCAATTTGTAAATATTTAACATTTTACTTCCAGATTATAATAATCTTCTTTACCAGGTCTTTTTCTAAAGTCCCCACGGGGCTGATGTTTGCCCCATTCTAAATGCAAAATACCCGTTTTTTCTCCCTATTTGATAAAAAATAAGGATTCCATGCATTACTGAATCTCTAATACTTTTGTGATGACAAGTATCTTGTCACACCTGTTATGATTTGATTGAGACTCTTTACAAAGAATCTCAATGTTTGTAATCATGTGCAAATTTACCTTGGTAGACCTGTACATGTGCAATTTATTTTTCCCAATTTGACACAAATTCACAAAAAAATTCCCAAATGCTTCACCAATGACATTTTCCCTAAACTGGCAGAAAAAGGCCAAATTACCTACATTTAAATGCATATCCATGTCATAAAAGAAACCGTCATGCAGATTTTATATTGTATAGTAGTTCTGTGTAAAAAGACAATTATCGATTGGTGTGTCCTCAAAGTAGACATTTAACTTTCTATAATTTATTACATCAATCATAATCTCAGAAAGGAAACCCTTTTCCTGATAACTTGAAAAGTTATATAAAAATTTGTGTAGTTTGTCTCCATTTAAAATACAACTAAAGAACATCCAGTCTGTTAAGCAAAAAAAAATTCACATAATTCAAATTTACAATTCTCAAGGCTATGTTATAAATGTTGAATGTCACAACCTCAGACAAAAAGGGTGTTTAGCGTGTATCCTCATAGCTGCGTAAGAGTGGTGCACGACATTTGTCATCACTGGAAAGACAGTTCAACTGGGTGAATTTACACAAAATAAAATCTTTCAAAGATGTAAATGTGTGGAATCAATTACATAAAATTTACACAGTGAAAATGATGAGTCAACATGTGCAACTAAAAAAACTTCAGAATTACTTAAATCCAAGAATTTTAATCAATTTTCAATAATACTGAAATTTAATTAGCCAAGAAATCCAATTCAAGTTGACAAAATGTTTCAAGATGTGAGCAATTTTCAATCTTAGTGACAATGGCACCTGATTTATGCAAGATTATATTTCTACCAGCAGTTAATATTTTAATTTACGCTTTAAAGTTTCTCAAAAGATATCTAATATTGGCCATTTTGTTTTCTTATTTTTGTATTACATGTACATGTAGGCCACTGACCGATATACAAATGTATCATTAACACAATGGTTGCAGTTCCTTGTATTTTATGTTTCTCAACAATCAATATTTATTGACTTTCTGTTTCTGTACATGTATTAAAATGAGCACCATATTTATATTGTACATAATCAGTAGAGTACATATTTAACTTTTATAAATTGTTAAATGCTGCTTATGCATTCTAAATATTTCAAAATAAAATACAAAAATGTTTTAGATATATTTCAAATCTTATGAAGTCTGAGATACAATTTACCAATACACTGACTATGGTGGAACCTGTCTTGAGAGACTAAACCATCTACCACTGAAATGTGGTATCTCAATACAGGTGGTCTCTCAAAAGTCAAGAAAGGTTTTATTCATAGGCGGATTTCCGAATTTGGTCTCTGAACACAGATGGTCTTTAATTTCAAGAGACTGGTCTTTCAAGATAGGTTAAACTGTAAAATTATTTTTGCAACCATAGCTAGAATCAGTGATTTATTTACTCTTAAGTCTCCAGAAAACTATCAAAGTTATCATATTCAGACTGAGCTACACATATCTATTGTCACATCCTCAGACAAAATGGGTGTTTAGCGTGTATCCTCATTGTAATATAAGAGTGGTGCACGACATTTGTCATCACAGGAAAAACAATTTTAAGGGCTAATTAAAAAGTTTTTCAATGTTGCAGATGTTTGTTTTAACTTTTACTACGGTACATCATTTACAATCATAGCCCACTGATCTTAAAGTTTTTCATTTTTTTCACATGATATCTCAATTTAGGTATACACAAATTATTGGATTCAGTAACTGTCATTTACTTAATTTTTTGAGTTATTTTATAACCATGACTATGTCTGAAACACAATTAACAATCTGTTTCATATAAGCTTAAGATATTGATTATTCCTGTCAAATAGAGGGGCCTCTGTGGCCAAGTCGTTAAAGCACTGCGCTTTAAACCATGAAGTCTCTCACCTGTAGTCGGTGCGGGTTCTCTGCTGGCCGATTTTGTGAAAAAAGTCGTTTACTTGCAGAAGATGGTGGTTTTTCCTGGGTGCACTAACCAGGCAAGAAACTGGTTATTTCATAACTAATAAATGAAGTGTCGCATAAAACATTCTCAAAATTCCTGTCAAATGGTCCTGATTCCAGTGCTGATAAATGTTTTAGTTATGGATTACGATGGTACCAAATTCATATCTAGACTAAGCAAGTAAGAGCTCTGTTAAAAACCCAAATCAAGTAATTTAAAATTTTGTCAGACAAAATGGGTGTTTAGCGTGTATCCTCATTGTAAGAGTTGCACGACATTTGTTCACAGTAAAGATGCTAATTAAAAGTGTTTTGTTTTAACTTTTGCTTTCTGTTTTAGAGACCGGTGCAAATAGCCATGATGAAATACCAGTTTTTCATTTTTTTTTCCACGTGTGATACCTCAATTTTCGTGTACACACAAATTATTACAACTGTTATTTACTAAAATTTTTTGAGTTATTTTATAACCATGACTATGTATGAAACACAATTAGCAATCTGTTTCATAATTGCTATTGATTATTCCTGAGTGTGGCCAAGTCGTTAAAGCAAAACCATCACCTCATTTGAGTCCTGCTGGAACCCAAATCGATTTTGTGAAAAAAGTTTCAGTTTACTTGCAGAAGATGGTGGTTTTTCCTGGGTGCATTGTAACCAGGTTTTCTTCCCAATGGTTATCATCATATCAAATATTTCTGATCGCATAAAACATTCAAACTCAAAATTCCTGATAAATGGATCAATATTTCCTGATTCCAGTGAAACTGATAAATGTTTTAGTTATGGATACAGAAATACTGATGGTACCAAATTCATATCTAGACTAAGCAAGTAAGAGCTCTGTTAAAAATCAGAATCAAGTAATTTAAAATGATATCCAACTGTCATAAACTCAGACAAAATGGGTGTTTAGCGTGTATCCTCATTGTAATATAAGAGTGGTGCACGACATTTGTCATCACAGTAAAGACAATTTTAAGGGCTAATTAAAAGTTTGTTTGTTTTAACTTTTGCTTTCTGTTTAGAGACCGAGTAACCAAAAACTACATCATTTGCAAATAGCCATGATGAAATACGATGTTCAAGTTTTTCATTTTTTTTCCACGTGTGATACCTCAATTTACGTGTACACACAAATTATTGGACTCAGTAACTGTTATTTACTAAATTTTTTGAGTTATTTTATAACCATGACTATGTCTGAAACACAATTAGCAATCTGTTTCATATAAGCTTAAGCTATTGATTATTCCTGTCAAATACAGGGGCCTCTGTGGCCAAGTCGTTAAAGCACTGCGCTTTAAACCATGAAGTCTCTCACCTCTGGATTTGAGTCCTGCTGGAACCCAAGCCGATTTTGTGAAAAAGGTTTTGGTTTACTTGCAGAAGATGGTGGTTTTTCCTGGGTGCATTGTAACCAGGTTTTCTCCTCAACTACAAGAAACTGGTTATCATCATATGACTGATAAATTGTCGAGTGTCGCATAAAACATTCAAACTCAAAATTCCTGTCAAATGGATCAATATTTCCCAATACCAGTGAAACTGATAAATGTTTTAGTTATGGATACAGAAATACTGTTGGTACCAAATTCATATCTAGACTAAGCAAGTAAGAGCTCTGTTAAAAATCAGAATTAAATAATTTAAAATGATATCCAACTGTCATAAACTCAGACAAAATGGGTGTTTTGCATGTATCCTCATTGTAATATAAGAGTGGTGCACGACATTTGTCATCACAGCAAAGACAGTTACATATTTTGACAATGTTTTTTGTCTACATGTAAACTTTTTGCAAAATGATTTGCAGACATTACCGGTAATTGATAATTTTTTTTTTCATGTTACAATTTGACTGACACAATTACAATTTTACAAGTCTATTCAGACAAAAAGTTTTCATCTTTAAATCTATCCAACGCTACCCATCTAATTACAACGTACAATGTACCCTGTTTGCATGTATAGTGGGGAAATTATGTACCAGTGAACTGGTGACCCCTAGAGTCAGTCTATGAACATTGGCCCTCATTGGGTATGAAATGGTTCAACTATTTGAGGAAAACTTTGCAGATCCTCCCATTGTTTGGAAATTAGATTTTGTTTTAAATACAGCCCTTATGGGGATGAAAATAATTATCACGCTGACTTATGTTTTCGAAAATATGTTGAATTTGACAATTTCATTACATCTCTGTAAATCGGAAAGGTCCTTAGATCATCAAAAATCCATGTCGTCGGGGTATCAATTTCAATTGGTTTCTCTCAATACCATTTGTAAAATGTAAAATAAAGGGAACTAGGAATATGTCAATAACTTTCCTGTTTATAACAGTTTAAACTCTTAGCTTCAATACAAGAATACAATAGTGTGTCACATCTGTGTCAATGTTGTCACAAACATGGTACATGGCCGTCATCTACAGCTACATGTACATGCTGGCTATGACGCTTCATTGGTCTGTTCTAAAAAATAATCTGTAATTACAAGTAAATTTTGTTTTTATAATAAATACTTTCTAATAAAATCAGCTTAGGCCCCAGCACTGACAAGCAAGTTCATGGCTCTCCTTGCCTATTTTATTTAGTACATGTTCCTCCTTTCCTAATTAGCCATATATTTCAATGTTAGGCATTAAAACAATTTTACAACTGGTTCTAAAACTAAGGTTTACATGTAAATATGGTATACATTGTACATGTATTTTTTATATTTCTGCTCCCAGCACCATAAAACTTGAGAATTTACTCAAGTCTGAGAATATTCTCAAATTGGCCAGCTTAGCCAACCAAATTTCAGGATTAGACAACGTTAAAATACGACTTAAGTATATTCTCAAGTTTTATGGTGCCAATAAACATTCCTGCCAAGTGGTTTCAGAAAAGATTAAATGTTAACACAAAATGAGGCAGACACTGTTGATATATGGAAAATGATAACAATAGCTCACCTGCTCAAAAAAGGAGTTATCACACAAACAAACACACACATTAGAATGTCAGAACCTAAAAAGGTCAAGTTACCCAAATTTGACTGTCTAGACCTCAGATAATTAGTTTTATAGCAAGTGTTTTCATCATTAATTAAGAGCACGACTTTATCATCACAGGGTAGACAGTAGACAGTAATCCTAATACAATTTGTTTCAACTGAAAATTTGTATGTTTATAATTAATATACATTAAGAAATATATATGTTAACAAATATTAAAAATGTAAGTTTTAAGTGTTTTGATTGTTTTGAATACAACTTTAAAATGTGCAAGGTGTTAGAATAATTTGACCCCTAAATGTAAAAATATGACAAAGCCTTGAATGTGAGAAACACTCTGCATTTTTCCTAAAGGTAAAACCATTAAATCCTTCAGGTAAGGAAAACCATGTTTAATTTTGAATCAGAGCTAATCAAATGATCTTGCTTTAAATTATGATTATATGCTTAAAACCAAGATATGTATGTAGTGTCAGTGATATTTCAGTTTCAAATTTGCCTCAATTCTGTTTTCAGTTCTGATGAATTCTGTTTCATCTGTTTTCAATAGATGAAAATCTAAAAATACACCTTAGATGATGATTATCTAATAATAGATTCATATTCATGCTTTCACACAAATTTAATGAATGATTTGAATAGGGACGCAAGTAAAACATATATATACATTTGTATATGCAAAAATGTTTGTTTTGCATATCAAATATTTGAGTACTCTAGGCCTAGGCTACAATATGTGATAAATTTAGAAACTGATGCAAAATTATGGGATGAAATATTGTAAATAATCAAAGGAAAGAAGTTTATAACACATAGAAACAGCACATTAGTCAGCAATTTAATACCTTGTGTTGGAATTTTTAAAAGATTTGTCAAAACTGCAAATTCTGTTTCAGATTGCTGATTCTCCCACCTCCCAACCCATGGGGTATATAAACGGGACTGGCTGAGGCATGCAGATTATCTGTGTTTGTATGTCGCATATGAGTAGCAACCCCAGCTCCTATCAATAACGCACTAAAATTTATCAAATTTTAATGTTTGTTACGAACTAGAATTAATCTAATTTTAATGTTTGTTGTTTTAAAGTCTCAATTTCAGGCATCATTAATTTCAGAATATTTATGTATTATATACCATCTGAAAGAGAAATAAATTTACTTTCCATTGATATGTATTTTGTTGTTTATTTGTGTAATTGTGATGATTTTGCAAAAAATAAAAATCAGCACTTTTTTCATCAAAACCGCTTGGGCTGCAGTGATGGCTGCGCAGTCCAACAGGCTATGTAAATTAACTCATTTGCGAGTGCCTAAATTTTAGCAGACATTTTGAAATAAAAATAAAATTACAGGTCAACCGGACAAGTGAATAAAGAAATTTCACTGGTCAAAGAAAATGTTTTTATTAGCCTGTATACACAGTTGGAATGAAATGGAAAATTACTGGTCATCTGGACCACTTATCAGATAGATTTCACTGGACTTTTATAAAATTTACCGGTTTTTCTGGCAAGACCGGTACCTTTCAAAAACTCTGCTAAATGTTAATGAATATTCATGAAATTTTATGTGCAATCAAAGAATGATTTTTTTCTATGCCACGAAAGTTGTACATTGAAAAAAAAAAAAAATTTGTAGAAGTTGCAGAAGTGAATCTTTGACAGCGATGTGCATAATCGTCATTAGGTATTGCATTTTCGTTTATAAATATTTTAAAAGATTGTGTTCTAACTTAAATTTTGACATATTAATCAACATTCTACGACATGATTTACTACCTCACACCGAGCGTCAAACATTTTCAGTGCACTGACGCAGTTGAAGAACACCCACACTTCAGTTGGCGCCATCTTGGATTTAACCTCTGGGTGAAAGGTTAACAAAATGACTATCGGAATCTGCTACATTTAGAATGAATTATCCACATCTATCATGTTTTAATTCCTAAAATAATCAATTAAAAATGATCTGACTTCTAATAAAATGCTAATATGTCTTTTTATGATCTTTTTGGACACCCGACCTCGATCGGCTTCTATTATTAATTTGCATATGACCGAAGGAAATAGGTCACTCAATGCACATCTTGTGGTGTGGTTTTTCAGTGGGGATTTATCATCCCCGACCTCCCATCCCCCATGTCATGGGGTATATAAACGGGACTGGCTAAGGCATGCAGATTAACTATGTTTGTAAGTCTCATGTGACTGTGAGCAGGCACGTTAAAATAACTGGTGGAAATCCAATCCTGAACAAAAACAGATCTATTACACATCCTCCAGCATTCACACACACACACATATGCACACAAACACACACATGTATACAAAAAGGAGGGTGGGCAATGAGATATATATATATATATAAACATTCTCTCCAAGGAGGACAGCCTGGCTATCACATTCAATCAAACTGGAAGAATTACATGTATTGGTATTTTTACTGCCATAATGGTGTTACTTTTAGCCCAAAGGCTAGCCATAGATAACATGTGTACATAACAAAGAAATGTGACAGGACTGCGTCAGAAGCTGTACACTGTAGAGATTTAAAAAAGGTGGCCGAAGATGGACCACATCAACATGACGCTTCACCAGTAATTCTATTCAAATCAAATGCTTTTGAGAGTTTCTATGGTCATATTTTGCAGAAGTGCTTATGTTCTAAATAAGGGATTTTCCTGCCTTCAAAATTCTGGGTCCAGGATCCTGAAAATTGGGAGAAAATATGACATTTTTACTTAAATAGAAACATTTGATTTGAGACATTTATTTGAAAATACTTTATATTTTATTTTGAAATTTAAAATTGGGAATTTTAGCATAATTTTGGGAAAATAAAAACTGTTTTTGCATTGTAACCGTACCCAAAATCAGACTTGGAAAATCCCTGTAAATTATATTTGACATCAAAATTAAACTATGACTTCATTTTGCCTGACAAGAGTTTCTCTTGTGAGAGCAAATGAATGCTCCCTCCCCCTCCCCCCCATTTTGCAGTGCTCTAGATAACTTTCTGAGCACTTGGGTATAATACCCATCATTTCCAAATTCAGGGGGTAATATAGCTCTCAACCTCTAAAAGTGAAATAACTGGTCATGACCTGCATTGAGTAAAAAATTCAATGGTCATAACACGTATGACATTTTTTCAGGCTCAATCGAGTAATAAAAATATGTTTACATATAATTATAGCTCAAAAAAGACATAAGAAAACTAAATACAAGTTATCAAATGGATCTACAATTTTAATCAAATTAAAGAATTAGTATGAAAATTTATTAATGGGTCTTAATTGCAAATTTTACTGTATTACTTACTTATAATAATGATTATAGATAAATTTTAAAAAGTAAAGATAATTTATCTTTCATCGATCGGGTTTGGTGTTGCCCTGATCATTTACCTGTACTTGTATATTTAGAAGGGAAATTGCAGAACCTTTATTGTTGGCAAGCCTTTTCAGTGGAATTAATTAATCCTTTTTTATTTCAAGACATTGCCTTAGTTCGGGCCCATTGAATTACCACACACTACCACATACTACCCTATACTACCACATACTACTATTTACTACCACATATTACTACTTAATAAGTCATTTTGTGAAAAATTATCAAATTGTTTAGCAATAAATCCGAGTCAGATAGGGCTTACTAGCGAAACTGTAATCTGGAATTATTTATTTTTGTACACAACATGTAGCCTACCACATGCTTATTTCTGTGGAAATGCTGGGTAAAACCAGATAATTTTATGTCCCATTCTCCAATTTTACCCAGCGTTTCGAAAGAAATTAACCACATGCTACCCCATAATACAGCATACAACCCCATGATACCAGATACGACCCCATAATACTAGGTACTACCACTAACTAAGTTACTCTGACAAAATTAACAAATACCGTCAAACTTGTATATAAAGACCACTCACTGGGAATTACAAAAACGGTCTTTATAGACAGGTGGTCTTTATATAAAGGGTCACATGTACATGAGATATTATGAAATCCAAAAGATCCCAGATGACTTTCATTATTTCCAAATACATATTTCTTCCCTGGTTAGATATTCCATTTAGTAAATGTACATTGTAATATTAAAGGAATTTTCCTACCTCCAGAATCTGGAAAAGTGGGAAAATATACATTTTTTTGTTAAAAATACAAGCCATTTATAAATTGGGAAGGGTCCTGTAATCAGACCCAAAATAGGCATAGGAAAAATCCCTGTACTAATACATTTACAACATATAAATAATAAGAATATGAAATAATTCAATGTTTAAATTAATTTTAATTAATTTATGACGAAATTGTATTATTTACATCGCGGATATGCCATGATATGGCACATTATTAAAACTGAGACAAATTTCGTAAAAACTGCTCAAAGGTGGTGATCTGTGTTGTCACACATGTGTAAGAAAGTTGTAGATAGATGAATTTTATTTAATTTTCATTTTATTAGACAGTGAAATGAGTGCCCATGATTTTACTCTGGATTGAGATGTTGACTTGCTTATCATAAAAAAAGATGTAAGATAATTACCCAATTGCATTTCTGAATACAAGAAAACAAAACATTAATCCTTCAGCCATGAAATTTAAATGCTCCTGTTTGTAAAGACACCTCGTCACAAAGTGTGTACTTTTTTAGTTTATTATTTTTTAGTCTTAGTCTTTCGCTGATTAAGTAATAATCACCGGAAACTTAGATCTACAATTGACGATCGAAAACAAAACATCAATCAGTCAGCGATGATTGTTAGCTCCTGTCAGAAAGCACATCTGAGTGCCTAATTACCACCCGGGGCATTAATTGACACCTCCTGGTGAGTTGTGACTGACAAAACATTGTGTATTGCACCATGTATTTAATTAGTTCTCGCAGTATCCTGTGAAGACTATCTTCGAGTTATCTCCCTTCCACCAGTAAGCAGTCGCTATACACAAGTAAGATAACTACCGGCAGGCGAAATACAGGGGTAGCCTGTTGAGTAAGGCAGGTGGTCGCTACATAAGGGGCAAATATATAGTAATTCTCAAGGGGCGGCCCAAATACAGTCGTTATGGACAGGGAGTCATTAAATGAGGGCAGTCGGTAAGGCAATTTTGACTATAATTGATTTTTAGCATTAAATCCAAGGTCGGTAACAGTGAAACAGTAATCTGGAATTGGTTAACCCGCCTTTACCGTGCTTATCTGACTCGAATTTTTTGCTAAAAATTGATCTTTTTATCGTACGGTTAATAATTTGATATTTGTATCAAAATGACTTATAAGTAGTATTATGTGGTAATATTGGGTAGTATAGGCACATCAACTAAATTCAAGGTACTCCAAAGTTCAGGGCAGTTGTTTTCATGCTAATATTAACTTAAGGTACAAGTCCACTGACCTCGTGATCTACGACTGTCGTTTGCTGACCCGTAACCTACCTAATACGTCAGTTGAAAAAAAATACATATTTCAGTGTTCTCCCCAGGAATTCCAGATAGCACCTGGTGTTGCGGATGAATAATTAAGGGGCGTCATCTTGGGCCACGCCCCACATCGCAAGTGTCTAATGCTACATGTTCTATTTTGTGTATCATTTCATGATTATTTGTACATGTACTGTATGCACTAGAATATTATCAAAAGTAAAATTAAATATATTAAGACATGTTCAATGTTTCATAATACAAATTATTACTGTGAGGCAGTCTACTGCACTTGATTTTTCTGGGTTTTTATTTACAATTCTAACTTCATGTATGAATTAGTAAACCAGGTTCGAATGCAATTCTTTGGTAAAAAATGTAACTATTTGTTGCAGTCTAAATGGGAAGTAACACAATATCCCCAAAATTGATGAAAAGATGTCCGATATAATGAAAATCAATCTTAACAATCCTTCATTCTTGAAAAATCATCACTAAAATAGATTTTAAGTGCAATGCATTGGCCCCGAAGACGGCACATGTCTCACTGTAAACAATGATGGTGGTTATGTTTGGGCATGCTTTATGCTTAAGCATATCTCATGAATATTATGGTTTGCCCTGAACTAGGATTACTTCCAGTACCGGAAAGTTACGTTGACTTATATGTATCAAATTTTGATACGGCTCAATGAGAAAAAAACGCAGGATTGTGTGACAAAGATTGCAGGAAATGTTGAACAGGAAGGTACAAATGTTCCATTATATTTTGTACATGACCCTTTTCCCCCTCAAAGTATTAAGTGTCCTGAGATATGGTGACGCTAGCCTATAAGTTTAGGTTGTATTTTTACCGTATTATTAGGGTAGTGTGGGGTAAATCGACGTGCCACATTAGTTCATACTAATGATGCAGTTATGATAGATTATCAGGTCAATTTCAATATTCAATTCAGGTTTTAACACTTGATAAAATATACCATTGATGCATTCTATTCTAGACACCATTTTAAGCCATCATTAGCCTACTTCGATACGACAGAACTGGTTTGCATGTAACTTGTCCTATCAGCAAGATTTTTAACGAAGCCATGGAATCTTGCATGAAAATCAGGATTATAAAATGGGTACACGTTATTAAAAGGGTACAATAACAATAAACATAAATCACCGTAAATATAATTATCAATTTATTAAGTGCAGCTTTGTTACAATGTTGATGGATGCGGATAGAAGTAAACGGTATATTTTTCCATACCTGAACAGAAAATTCGCAGCGGAAAAGGAAACAAGTTTGGTTTTGTAGTTTGAAGAAACCGGACCAAATCCGGATTTAAAGTTTGTTGTGCGTCTCATTTTTATATTATATATTCCCCATATTAGAATACCTAACTAACTTTACTATACAATATGAGTTTAGTTTTCATTCTTTATTTCATCAATATTTAAAAATATAGATAGTTTGATTCCGGAATACGCGTTTTGGTTTTGGATATTTCGTAGTGCACTCGACTACCGTGTGTCAAAAAATAATGGGTGGAATCTTGGCCTGGTGATTAAAAAAAGCTGAATTAGGTAAACATTGATTTTTCAAATCTCCTATTCCTGTTGCAAATTGATAATGTAAAATCTCATCATAATCTGACATTGTATTGAAAGCGTCTGCAGTTGTAATGTGGTGTTGGTTTCCCAGAATATCAGCTGAACTTCTGCAGTGGCAGTTACAATATTGTCCCGAAGGCGAAGGTTTCATAAATTATATCCTTGCATTTAGTCTTATGACTTCAAAACTGGATACTATGGGTGTTGTATGTACTGTAGTCTGTACATGCATTGCAGTATTTTGTTTGTAATATGCTTTAGACATTGCCTTAATCCCTTTGGGGATTCTGTCATGGGCCTTTTACTGTAGTGTTGCCCCTGCCAGAATCCCTTGTCAAGCCTTCATAGTTTTATTCGGGAAACTTTTAGCTTCGTTGACTGGTTTGCTTCAATAGGACTTAAAATGATAAATACCTGGGAGGCAGTCAGTTAGTAGGTCATCTGTCATTTCTAGCATATTTTTACATGTATTTGAATGCAAGCATGTTTTTGTTTAAAATCCCAAATAGAAACTGAAAAATCACATATTTATTCTGACTAGGCTGAACTTTCTGCCCCGATTTTAAGCAATTTTTTTTGGTGGTAAAATCAGGGGCAGACCCAGATATATTCTTCGTAGCAAGATGCTGTGACATTTTCACAGCAGTTTAGCGATCATTTTACAAATGTAACTATCTATTTCTTAATGCTGACATCTGATATTTATGGATATGCTTACTTGATCTTTTAGATTTATAAATCCATCGTCACATCGTAAGCAATCATAGAACAGACTTTAGCCTATGGCGTAAATAACAGCCATTCAAACCTGGGCAAAAGTATGTGTAGGATTGATTGATTTAAAGTGATATGTTCACACCAGTCAAAAACTCAAACCTGACAGTTTAACTTATATGTGAAGGGTTGAATGATAAAGTGGTATGTTGACACAGTAAAAAACTCAAACCTGACAGTTTAATGTATATGTGAAGGGTTGAATGATAAAGTGGTATGTTGACACAGTCAAAAACTCAAACCTGACAGTTTAACGTATATATGAAGGGTTGAATGATAAAGTGGTATATTCACACCAGTCAAAAACTAAAACCTAACACTTTAAAGGACTTAAAGTTTAACACAGGAATTCCAGGCCAAATTTGGCTGTAAGTTTAACACAGGAATTCTAGATATATGGTTATATGGCTGTAAATAGCTGGCAACTTCAATTAGACACATGCGAGAGTTCACAAAGTGCCTACATGTACATGTATGTAATAATGAAAAGGAAGTTTATAAACGAGTGTAGTACATGTAGATAAGAGTTAGACTAATTATATTTTGAAACATACACACACACACACACACATATATATATATATATAAACCACAACATTCATGATTGCTCAAATAAAGATCCCAGTATCGACAACTTGTAAATGTCATGATTATTCAGACCTTTTTCTATAGTTTCCACAGCAAAATAGGCATGTGGTTTTTTCCCAATTCCCAATGAAAAAAAATTAATTTGGTATACAGACAACAACCTTAATGAAAAATTAATTAATGCATGTACATGTACATTTATAGATGCTTTCTTTCTATTTGGCAGTTCAGCATGGCAATGTCAGATGTTAGAGAGGGATTTCTTTGTCCCATATGTATGAAGGATCTTGGTACAGTATCATTGCTACAGGATCACTTTGAGGAGGAGCATTCTAATGAGGATAAAGATGTCCTGCAACAACTTAGAGGTATATTTTGATCTTTAATTATAAAATAAACAAATGTACATTTAATTTCATTAAAACATGCTGAAGAAAATCTAAATGCTTAAGGGCCATTGATTTTCAGTTTCAAATTTGCCACAATTCTGTTTCCAATTTTGATGAATTCCAGTTTTTTCCTGTTTTCATAAGATAAAAAAAAAATAAAGACATACACCCTAAATGATATGAAACCATAATTTGATAGATTTTATTAAAGCTATTTTCATTTGAGAAGAATCCTAATATACCCAGAAAAACACTGCCAGCCTTGTCCACAATATACCCAGAAAAAAACACCACCAACCTTGTCCACAATGTATCCAGAAAAAACAACACCAGCCTTGGCCACAATGTACCCAGAAAAAAAACACCACCAACCTTGGACACAATGTACCAAGAAAAACAGCACCAGCCTTAGCCACAATGTACCATAAAAAAACAACACCACCATTGGCTAAATGTACATGTACCCAGAAAAAAAACCCAGATTTGACCACAATGTACCCAGAAAAAACACTACCAGCCTTGGCCACAATATATCCAGAAAAACATCACCAAATTTGGCTACAATCAGAAAAAACATCAGCCTTGCCTACAATGTACATTTACACTGAAAAACACCACCATCCTTGACTACATTGTATCTTGAAAAATGCCACCAACCTTGGCTATCATATACCCTGAAAACACCACCAACCTTGGCTACAGTGTACCCTGAAATACACCATCTGTGTTGACTACAGTGTACCCTGGAAAAAACCACAACCAGCCTTGGCTACAAAGTACCCTTAAAACGATTGGCAGGAAAACTGTCGATCCTCCACACTTAATCAGCTTAGGTTCTGGTTAGAAACATTTTGGTTTGAACACAATTTTTGAGCCACTCAGCCACATAGGCTCTAACCTTTATATTGATATTCATGAAATGTACAATATGTAATATAAATACATGTTATATTTGTATATAGGATGTTTCTACTGTTGACACATATATACACATAATTGAATTTGTATTGGAAAATATTGCAAACATTTTTATGTATTTCCAGGGCTTTTTGGTAGAGCTAAAAAGAAGATCCTTGGAGAGAAAGAAGAATCAAACTTTTCGACGTCAGCAAACATATCTATTACATCCTCCACATACACAAGGCCAGCACCCAGTGTGGCTGGTTATGACCCCGCTATGTGGGATCCCCAGGAAGTTGGTTAGTTAGCATAAAAACAGACATATAGCTGACTCTATCTATATATTTGGCCTGTGTCATATGTTCAGAAAAAGTAAAACTATCCTGTATATGTTAAATCATGCTAAGCAGTTCCTAAATATGTAAATGTGCTCTTCATAAATTCAGTATACTACAGTGTTTTGTTATTTGATTATTAAAATGGTGCAATACACCACTCTCAAGAATTCTTCAGTTACAGTAAAACCTACTTTAGGGACCACTTGTGTATAAAGATGACCTAGTCACAAAGACTGTTTTTTTTTTTTTTTTTTTTGTTTTTTGCTGTTCCCAAAGGTACCATTTGTGTACAAATCAACCTCTATATAAAGACCACCTTCCTATAAAGACCAGTTTTCTTGTGTCTCTAATGAGGTCATTATACAAGTTTCACTGTATATAATTGCAGCCATTTTTTAATATCAAAAGAGAGAACCCAGTTACAATGTACCTAAGTAGAAACCACTGGCTTTTCGAGAATAAACTAGCAATATTTTTCACAAAATCATCAGCATAGGTTCCAGAGGGAAGAGGTGAGAGACTTCATGGTTTAAAGTGCAATGTTCTAACCACTTGACCACAGACATAAAAGAGGCCCCAGGATGCAATGTTTACTCTACATTTAATCAATCTATATCAACATTTAATAAAAAAAATACTTTGGATATACCATTTAATATTTAAAAAATACGGTAAGCGCCCCTCCCTTTTGGACATTCCAATCAATCCATAACAAACGCCCATGTTCCAATACATATTAGTAATAATTTATCTATAGCCCCCTAGAAACAGAATTATGTTGATAGGTGTCTTCGTTAATAACTACAACAACTTTACCACTTTGCATTGTAAAAATCATGTTTTACATCAGTTTGATTATTAATTGGTACCATTAAGTGCCCACCCCTTTTTTCCTGATTTTTGTAGTGCCCTGGCCACTTAATGGGTCGAATATGGTAAGATGTTAAAAAAAAGAAAAAATAGCACTGAATAGGGACATCAGTGTTACACCAACAATGATAAGTCAGTGAACATGTATTTGGTGTAGAGGGCTATGATGAATCAACATGTTAGGTCAAATGGCTACCTTTGTTGATAATTGTCCTAACATTTATATTTGGTTGTTATTATAATTGGCTACATAAGAGATAGGGATACTGGTGATATATTATTTTAAGCATTTTGAGATGATTCATTGTTTGTGACAATATGTACATATACTTTTGGATTTGTGAAAACTGACTATAAAATGTATCAACTATAATAGAAAATCTAAAATAAAATAGGGCAACAATATAAACTTGGCACTTTTTGATTTAAAAGAATTCTGTATATACATTTTACATGTATATGTCAGAGTTTTTGAAATTCACCAGTCTTACCAGAAAAACCGATGAATTTTACAAAAGTTTGGTGAAATCTATCTGATAACTGGTTTAAATGACCAGTAATTTTCCATTTCATTTCAACTGTGTGTATATATACAGACCAGTAAAATATTTTCTTTGACCAGTGAAATTCCTTTATTCACTGGTCCAGTATTTTTTTTTTATTTCAAAATGTCTGATATGTGTAGGCCTATATTGTGTAGGTTATTTATCATCTTTATCAATAAAAAATGACATTACATCCAAAATTCCTTTCATTGTACTTCAAAAATCAATTTCAGGTCAAATACGAAGTAGAACTGACCAGTTCAAAGCCATCAGAGGTGCCAAAGTGGACAGATATGTAGTAGAAACAAATAAACTAATTATACGCCTGGACAAACTGACCAGTCCAGATGTGCCATCAGACTCAAGTAAAAGAAAAGGTATCAACAGTTTTAAATAAATATCATACATCTTTACATTGTATTGTCTTTGAAGTCTTTTAGTGTCCTACTAGTGAAACCATGTTTGTGGGGGGAGGGGAGAGAGGACTGTATATATAAAATTTGTCTATATCTGTCTGTCCTCCCCTTTGTATCTTAGTTTAAGGTTTTGGTTAAAGTTTAATAATCGCTCACCATTCACATAATTATGGTTTCACAGGTAGCGGATATGTAATGATTCATCATTATTTTTGGAATGCTTGTTAATTTAAGGATATTTGAAATCAACACTGAGCCTGAGATAGGGATTGTCATGTCCTGAGGGCATAGATTAGGTATTGGTGCGTTTGTATCATTTTTCTATCAGTTTTAGCATAAACAACAGAATTTTTCAAATTTCAAAAACTGGATTGATATTTTAATATCAAACATACTCTTATTTAATTGTAATGATCTTGTGACTTGCATATTTTTCAGCTTTTGAAAAATCTTTAGTACCATGGACACCTGATAATATGGTTCAAGCATGTCCATATTGTAAGAGGTCATTTACACTCACCAGGAGGCGCCACCACTGTCGATTGTGTGGAGACATAATGTGTGATAAATGTTCACAATTTTTACCACACACTTTTGCAAGTAAGTCCTTCTTTGTAGCTTTTTGATATAACAGGTATTCAATACAGTTAGACTGCACTGAAGGGGCATTAGTTGTGTTTTTTTTCAGTCCCCCCTCTTTAACTACTTAGAACGATATACAATAGCAAAAAAAAGAGATACATGTATACACAAGCATAATCATTTTTATATTCCTATATATTTTGTGAAAATTGCTTGAGAAACCCAGGTTTGGCACTTTTTCAATTGCAATTGATTAACTCATCCTTACTATTTGTAACTGGACCTGACCTTATTTTCACAAAAAGACAAGGAATACAAGATTTTTTGTGTTATAGTCAAATTTGCATTTTTGTACATCAAGTACAAGTACTAAAAAGTAGAAAAAAATTGAAATGATTTTTTTGCCCCTTGTAAACACTATATATTTACCCCTATAAATTAAGAAACCAATTTACATTCATCCGCGACTTGTTCACTCTCTGTTTTATATACATTAGGGTTCACACACAGGGCTCTACAACACTAAAAAAATTCACTCTTGGATTTGGCCAGCGAACCAGAAATTTTACTATTCCAGCAGGAACAATTACTCGACCAAATATAACAACATATATATAATATATATGTTTGTGTCACAACACACGTGTGTGTGTTCTTAAAAAAATCCACTGGATGAAAATTAGGAAATGAAATAAAATTTTAATTTTCTAAGTTTTTACAACCATTGTTTCAATCCATATAAAACAAGGTGATTGACTGATGTTTTGTTTTCGATCATTTTTTATCAATCCAAAGTGTTTTATATGCCATTACGTTTTTCATAAATGTTGCTTAAAAATATTGATTCAATTATTACACTTTTTTTTTAAATTTTTAGCTCCTGTTTCTTTTGACTTAATTTACAAAACCACCGACTGCCCAGCAGAATTTTAGATATTTGTCCGTAAGTTAAAATCTAGAGTCCAACACCCTCGATCGTACATGTATAATTCTATACAGTTCTTTAATTTATATTTAAATTGTTTAAAACGGGTGAATTGACTTTCGATTGTTAATTTTATTTTTCAAAATTTCCAGTTATGACTGTGTTATTCCCTTTACAGGGATTCTGTCTATCGTTTTATTTTTTTGGTATGCGTTATCAGCCACGATAATCCCCAATGGAAAAAGGTTGTTATCTGTTTTACCTCCTCGATCGAAAAAATTCCGAACTTTTGGAATTTTAAAACTTAAAAAATCAATAAATTCCAATTTTCCAGGGCTGGAGTTAGGAAAATCCCTTTAGTAAATAATAACTCAATATACAGTATTCCTTTAACTAAATGAAATATAAAACATGGTAGTGTCTATGTAGTTCTGAAAAAATGAACGAAGTCAAAATGTCATCGTTAGTGTTAGGAAAATTTCATGTTGAAAACGTGAGATAAATACAACCTGGTTTTATACAGTAACACGTTTTTTGTCATTTTAGATGGTCTAGTATATACGAGTTTGACTGTAACCAAATTGGTTGCTGTAAAGCGCATATACCGACCATGATTTCGATTTTGTAATTTCACAGTGAAAACGGACAAACTTTTGATTTCCGGTTGAAATGATTTTTTTTTTGGTAAACACAGCTGATGCCCCTGAATTAGGATAAACACTCGCCAAAATCTAAAAATTCATCGCATTTGTCTTGTTCACTCTCTGTTTTATATACATTAGGGTTCACACAGATTTGAAAAGTACTCGAATTTCAGCGTGTGTCTTGAAAAGCAGTTGAATATAAATTTTTGTTAATCAGTTTTGTTGTTCAGTTGAAATGACAAAAGTAAATAAATAAAATCAGTATGTGATTGATTTCATTTTATATATTCGCACTTCCCTTTGCCAGACAGAGTTACCTCTCTTTGCTTATAATAGATCTCAGCTTCAAAATGAGGCTAACTGTATTTACAGTAAAACCTGGAGTTGGTATTTGCTGTGTGTTTCAAGTATCCAAATCAGCAATTCAAAGTATGGCTGGCAGATTTATTTTGTGAACCAATATGGGGAAATGTGTATTTAACAAGATTTGGTTAAAGAGTTATGCAAGGGACACCGATGATCCAGCAAAGGATAGGCACAAAGCATTTTGTTGTATGTTCCAAAAAGCCATTGACATCGGCACAGTGGGGAAACTCAAAACACACATGAAAAGTAATAATTATGGAAAATAAGTAAATGATTTAGAAACACAAAAAGCAGGATTTGATACTCTGTTACAACAAATTACTGGTAAACAATGCTTTGAAAGAGATAACAATACTTTTATGCTGGCCCAGTAGCTCATCTGATTCCAAATCTGATGTTTAAAATTTGTTAAGATTGGTGCTTGAAAAATAACAATAATGTCCTTGAAAAGTCCTTTTTGAAGATAATAGATGGAGCAAACTGCTTTGGGATGTTATATCATGTATGCACACTACATTAACATTTCTCATAATTCTAAGGTGTAAGAAACAAAAGATCTCATATTTGACATGCATGGTTCAACATTAAGGTTTGTCCGGTTGTCTGGGACAAGTCCATTTTGCATTGGGACAAGAAGATGTTACTTCTCTCTTGTCTGAAATGACAAGCGAAATTGTTGAAAACAAAAGTTAATTCAATAAAGATTATTCTTGTTTAAACACAAGATAATAACTTTAAATGTTACACTTGATATTCTGACAAGTCTTTTTTACATTCAGACAAAGTTTAAATTTTCACTATTGTTGACCCCTGGCATGCTGAACCACTGTTGACCTTTTACTGGTATTTGATGTTGACTGTATTTCTTTTGAAGTCACACTTTCATTATTTCTATGCCTGTACACTGCAAGCAGTGTCAATCCATGATGATCTCACTTAGATTTATTTTTAGGAACTCTACGCTCTGCACAGTATGATAATTTTAAAATTATACATGATAAGGTTATCATGGGGAACTCTTGGCTCAGATCAGTATGACAATTAATCATACATACTGTATACAGGGTTATTTTCGCCCTAATGCACTTGCAAACAGTTTTTTTTTATCATTAAAAATACATGAATTTACCATTTTGAATTCACCCAGTTTTGAATTGGCCCACTGACGATGTGGGCGAAAATAAAACGGGGGCAAAAATTTCCCTGTATACAGTATATAAGGTTATCATGGGGAACTCTTGGCTCTGCACAGTATGACAATTAATTATACATATATAAAGTTATCATGGGGAACTCTCGGCTCTGCACAGTATGACAATTAATTATACATATATAAGGTTATCATGGGGAACTCTCGGCTCTGCACAGTATGACAATTAATTATACATATATAAGGTTATCATGGGGAACTCTCGGCTCTGCACAGTATGACAATTAATTATACATATATAAGGTTTATCAAGGGGAACTCTTGGGCTCTGCACAGTATGACAATTAATTATACATATATAAGGTTATCAAGGGGAACTCTTGGCTCTGCACAGTATGACAATTAATTATACATATATAAGGTTATCATGGGGAACTCTTGGCTCTGCACAGTATGACAATTAATTATACATATATAAGGTTATCATGGGGAACTCTTGGCTCTGCACAGTATGACAATTAATTATACATATATAAGGTTATCATGGGGAACTCTCGGCTCTGCACAGTATGACAATTAATTATACATATATAAGGTTATCATGGGGAACTCTCGGCTCTGCACAGTATGACAATTAATTATACATATATAAGGTTATCAAGGGGAACTCTTGGCTCTGCACAGTATGACAATTAATTATACATATTTAAGGTTATCATGGGGAACTCTCGGCTCTGCACAGTATGACAATTAATTATACATATATAAGGTTATCAAGGGGAACTCTCGGCTCTGCACAGTATGACAATTAATTATACATATATAAGGTTATCAAGGGGAACTCTCGGCTCTGCACAGTATGACAATTAATTATACATATATAAGGTTATCAAGGGGAACTCTTGGCTCTGCACAGTATGGCAGTTAATTAGACCCATTAACACTGTCTTGCTTTTTTTCAAGTTTATAACAGGCATGATGTTTCTTTCCAGATTGTGTAATGTTTTTTTATGTATGAATATAACTAACATAATTTAATTATAGGCCTATATTATTTAAATCTGTATTGTTTTGAAATCAGTTTCACTTATTTATATCTTTCAGCTAATTCTACACTAAGTAATGATATAAATGTATACTTTTTCCCTTTTTGCCATGCATTTTCACACTTTGAATCCTTAGTGAAATCCCTAGGAATCAAGATGCTGTATCCTTAACTCATCAACCTCTGAAAAACAATGGACTCTTCTATAAATCAATGACTTAAACCAGTTCAGATGTGTCTTTAGGGGTGAATGAGTTAATGAAACCCATACTGAGTGACATAGTAATCAAAGATGCTGTAAACAGATGCTGTATGATGTACATATCATAATTTTTCAAAATTATAGTAAATTTTCAATTCTTTCTATATTTACAAATATTTAGACATTTTCTTTTTTTTTATTTTGATTTGCAGCACCATTCTCACTCAAGTCTTCCTATATATGTAGCCACAATCCTGTTTTATTTACAGCACCATTCTCACTCTAGGCTTCATATATATATATAGAGAGAGAGAGAGAGAGAGCCACAATCCTGTTTTTGTATATACAGCACAATTCTCACTCAAGGCTTACTATATATGTAGCCACAATCCTGTTATTGTATTTACAGTACCATTCTCACTCATGGCTTACTATTTATTGTCAATTCTGTGTAAATTAATAGTTTAAGATAAGTTTTAAGACACTATAGAAAATTAAATTGTGTAAATTTTTACAAGTGAAAATTCCAAAATGTTATAAATATGTTTATAAAATTCCAAGCTTCATTGCAATGGGCCGTCTTTCCAATATGATGAAGGATACACCCTGCAGTATGTTGATTAATCTAAATTGGAATAAGCTTGTAAGTAATTCATGGTCAAGATTAAGTCAAACTTAAATCTATTGTACAAAAACAACTGTGATAAAACTTTATGGTATAGTTTATGGATGAACACAGAAAATTATGTAATTGTCTGAAGCATGACTAAATTTTAACTACCAGTTAAAAATTACTTAATTGTATTTTATGACCACAAATTATGTGTACATATTTCTGTCAGTTTACATCTGCTAGACTCCTGTCCTAAAACCATATACCGGTACAGTGACTCCTAGTCCTAACGAACAAAACCACCAACTGATTAATGCAAATTGGTCTGATTAGCAAGGTGATCTCATAATCGAGGGTCTTGATTTATTCAGTAATTAATAAGAATATAAAAAATCTCAGATACCAAAGTATAAATGATGAAGAGACTAAATATTTGATGTATGATCTTAAAAGTGAGATGGTCTCCAAAGTGAAGTGGTCTTTGGGCAGTGTACCATTTTATTTGTAAGAATGATACCAAAGCAGTTCATGTGAGCGATTTGGCCCATGATCCTCTTGTTTTGGTCGTAATTTTCTGAACATTGAGTTTAAACTTGACATTTTTTATTGTTATCATCTACAGATTGCCATTCCCATATTCAAATTTCAGCAAACTATTTTAACTGTGTGTATTAGAGACAGTTTAAAAATACATTTGTAAGCCATCTTGTACATGTATCATAAATTCTTAAACAACTGTATAATTTTTAATTTTTGAATTCTTTCCAGAAAAGTTAACAGATCCTGCCTTTCAATTTGACATGGAGGTTGGCTTTTTAAAACGAAGTGGGAGTAATACTAGTCTAAATTCCATCCTTGGTCCGGAGGGTGATCCTCACATCCGAACATGTTCCAACTGCCGGAAACTGTTGGAAAGACGACATGAACAAATGGAGCAGAGAAATAACAAACCAGATATTGCACTGCTGTATGAGGTATAATGGGATGTGGATGAAAAATGCTACACTTTTACTTATAAAATTGAATTTTGCAGTTCATTTCCATATATGCCACAAAAGATGTGTGAAGTTTTGTTTCATGCTTTACAATTTTACTCATTTTTCATACATTACTTTTGATGATTTTGATGTTGTTCTCTGTTTATATTTCAGCATTCTGATACTTTAGTTAAAGCTTATGTGGTTTCAGTGATTTCACACATCTTTACAGAATCCCCAATAAAAACATGATTTGATTATTGTATACCTAGAAATTTTTGTATCTGGTTATTTTTGTCCTTGAGCAACACAAAACATATTTGCACAATTTAAAATTCACCCTTATATTGTTTCTTAAAAAGTCTTGTTTTTTCTAGTTCAGAACACATTGCCTGTAACTGGCCTATGTACAGTGCTTTATAAATGCTTCAATTATGCTTGAAAATTTTGCCTTCATTTCAAATTTGCCATATCTTTTAAGGGTGAAAATGGTGAAAATTAAACAAAGGCGAAAAATTACCATGTATACAGTATTTCGTATGTAAATGTTGACATAAAAAAATCAAAATTATTGATATAATAGTAACTTGGCTTGAAACTTTCTGATGGACAACACGGAATGCATATCTATCTACAAGTTTTATCTGTTAATCTTTCTACAGAGAATGAAGATGTGTATTGACAGTACCGAGGAGCTATTAAAAGATTATTTGCCAATGGTGGAATCACTAAGGTTTGTACCTAGACAGTTGGAATGGTATTTGAAACCAGGAATTGCAAGAATTTTCCAGTTATCTCAGTTTGTTAGCAGCAACACACAGGTTCCATAAATATGTCAACGAATGCCATTTCCCCATAGCTTTCTGTGCTATATCTGTGAAGGAATGCCATTTCCCCATAGCTTTCTATGTTAAATCTGTGAAGGAATGCCATTTCCCCATAGCTTTCTATGTTATTTATATGAAGGAATGCCATTTCCCCATAGCTTTCTATGTTATTTCTGTGAAGGAATGCCATTTCCCCATAGCTTTCTATGCTATATCTGTGAAGGAATGCCATTTCCCCATAGCTTTCTATGTTAAATCTGTGAAGGAATGCATTTCCCCATAGCTTTCTATGTTATTTCTGTGAACGAATGCCATTTCCCCATAGCTTTCTATGTTATTTCTGTGAACGAATGCCATTTCCCCATAGTTTTTTATGTTATGTCTATGAAGGAATGCCATTTCCCCAAAGCTTTCTATGTTATATCTGTGAAGGAATGCCATTTCCCCATAGCTTTCTATGTTATTTCTGTGAATGCCATTTCCCCATAGCTTTCTATGTTATTTCTGTGAAGGAATGCCATTTCCCCATAGCTTTCTATGTTATGTTTGTGAAGGAATGCCATTTCCCCATAGCTTTCTATGTTATGTCTGTGAAGGAATGCCATTTCCCCATAGCTTTCTATGTTATATCTGTGAAGGAATGCCATTTCCCCATAGCTTTTTATGTTATATCTGTGGTTAAATGGTTAGAGCATTGCCCTTTACACCATGAAGTTTCTTATCTCTGTCTGATCAGCACTGGAACGTAAGCTGATTTTTATGGGGAAGTTTGCCAGTTTACTTGTGGAAGATCGATCGTCCTCACCATATACCATATAGCAGTAACTGAAAAATTGTTGAGTTTTGCATTAAACAAACAAATCTGTTTAATCAACTTTTTTTCAGATAACAAACCTGACTCATATATTCAGTGAAATCTTGTAAATTATTGCACATTTGTGTTGAAGTCTATGGAATTTCTCTACAAGTATTTTTAAAACAACAAAATTTTTACCCCACAAAATTTTCTAACTCTTTAGTATTTTCCATGTACAGTGTTGGAGAATCCACATATGATTTAAAGAAAGCACAGCAGCTGAGAGCCAAAATTTCCAAACTTTATGAAACAATTGATGGTTTAAGGTAAATTTCTTATAAATGTACTCTTGTAAAAGTGATTACATTATTTAAGATTTGAAGTATTGTTCACAATTGATGTTTTGTTTACGTTTTTATTTTTGCATTTTTCATCAAAACAAACAGAGAACAAAAAAAGAAAAAATTTCAAAAAAATGTTACGGGGAATTAGCTGTTTTTGTCAAACAAGAATTATTTTGATTTTTTCTACTTTTGCTACTTGTACTTGATGTACAATAACAAATAAGAACTATACACAGGCATGAAAATCTTATATTCCTATATATTTTGTGAAATATATCTCTTTTTATGCCCCCAGTCTGAAAGGTCCGCTGGGGGCATCTAGTGTTTGGATCATCCGTCTGTCTGTTTGTCTGTCAGTAATTCTGTCCCGCTTACATATAAAGTGCAATATTTCAAGTTTGAATTGTGATACAGTAATCAAACGTAGACTAAGTTCATCTAACACTTAACTGACATCACATGCCCCTGGGGGTGGGTGGGTCAAAATGTAGGACATTGCGATATTTGTTTGCCAGCATTGAAATTTGTAGGGACCTGGGGTCTTTGTGTTTCACAAACACATCTTGTTTGTTATTGTTTATCAATCTTAGTAGTAAAAAAGGGGGAGATTTGAAAAAAAAAACACAGCTAATGCCCCTTTAAAATTTTAAGTATTGTTAAAATTTTTTGTTTTCATTTTTATTTTTGCATTTTTCACCAAAACAAAGTGAGGACAAAAAACAGCAAATATTTTTAAAAAATGTTAACAATTTTAAGAATCTAATTCAATGACAACCCAAGTTTCATCATTGCCTCTTTAATATTTTGTCTTTGATTTACATAACGATTTTAAAATGAAATACTGTATACATGTTTACTTGGAATTTTTGCTCCTGTTTAATTTTTGCTATTTTCACTCTTACAAGAGGGTGAATTTAATATGAAGGCAAAATTTTCAAGTTTAGTAAATGTAGGATGGACATTCCTGACATCTGTGATACTATGGTGATTTAGGGAGAATTTAAGATAGGGTGAATATGTTTTCTGTCATAAAAAGGCGAAAATAAGCAGGGGGCGAAAATTTCCAGGTATACAGTATTTTTAAATATACATATTGTACATTGAAATTACACCAGGCCACGATAACAATTAACTCAATGAATATGTTGAGTTTTAATATACTGGTCATCTTGATAAACTCACCAATAATACTGTGTCAAATAATTGTGTAGTCATGTTACTAATTTAAGAAATTTCATGTTTCCACACATTGTATTTAGATTCTCCACTTTAATGTATCAGTAAGTGTTGATATTTGAAGAATGATAAATTTTATATTGATATTTTTTTCAGTAAGAAAATCCTAGTTCTGGGGCTAAATTCTGAACAAGAGCCACAACAAAAACACCTGCTTCTACAAAAAGCCATAAGAGCATATGCATCAAACTTTATGCAGGACAATATAATAGGTTTACAGTCACTGCCAACTGAGGAACAATACTTAAAAGTTCAAGAGGTCAGAAAGCTTGAAATTCAGCAGAGGATAGCTGCAGAAAGACAAGCTGCAATTGAAGCTCAGGAAAGAGAACGGCGAGCAAGAGAGGCCAAAGAAGGGAGAGAGTCACAGGTGAAAAGTCACAGTAGTGGTTCACACCATACTGACCAACGTGAAAGGTCAGCATCACAAAAATTAGCGGGATGGATTCCAACGGAGGGAAATATTAATTATAGTAACAAGGACGATCCGATGATACAGCAGATGGATATTATACGAGTTTACATTAAACAAGCGAGACAGGCCCAAAAATTTGATGAAGTTCAAATGTTAGAACAGAATTTAAAAGAGTTGCAACAAGAATATCTGCGACAACAAAGAAATAACTGGTCATAATTTTTGCTATTTATTTGATTATACAATGGTTTTCTAACCAATAATTATATTTGATAAGATTAGATATAGAAGATTTTATAATTACTGATTTTCATATTTTACAACCTGATTTCAGAATAATGTATCTACTCTGAATCTTGAGTATTCCAATATTTGCTTTTATCTGATCAAATAGTTTTTTCGCAACACACTTTATTACTTGTATGCACATTTATATTGTGTATTCCAAATGTTGTGTTCCCCAAATTCCTAACATAAAACTTTAATCACATAATTACTTAACAGGACACCCTGTATTACAGTTCTTGACTGTTTTTCTAAAAAATCAACATGTTCTTTTTATGTGTTCTGATATAAAATATTTGTGATATAAATACACCAAATCATATACTGTATGTCTGAAAATTTTCTGTCCTGTTAATTTTTGCCATTTTCATCATTAGATGAAAGGAAGAATTAAATTGAAAATGAACTTTTCAAGTTAAGTAACAGAAACACGGACATATATGTCATCCAGGAGGCTATGGTCATTTAGGGAGACTTTAAGACGGGATGAATATGTTTTCTGTGGTAAAAATAACCAGAGGCAAAAAATAACCAGGGGCAAAAAATTTCATGTATAGCCTACAGTAACTACTACACAAAGTTTGATTTTTCACTTGAACTTTGACTTTTTGAATAGTGTTTTACACTGCACTCAACAATTTTTCAGTTATATTGTTGTGGAATTTTTAATGGTGGAAGAGAGAACCCATTTATAATGTACCTGGAAAGAGATCACCGACCTTCCGCAAGTAAACTGACAAACTTTCACACAAAAATCAGCTTAGGTTCCAGCGGGACTTGAACTTGTGCTGACAGGAACTGAGAGACTTCATGGTTCAAAGCGCGATGCTCCAACCACTCGGCCATGGAGGCCTCCGATTTTTTATTTGATCAGTTACGGTGATCTATTGAATATATGGGTCCTATAACATAGTGGAATACAAGTTATATCTCTGTTTATTCTGTTCAAATAATTATCTTCTACAATCTTGTCTATTTCCAATAATTCAGAATAGACAGAGTATACTGTAGATCTGTTAAATCTGCTGATATTTATCATTTATTTCCTGTTTTTGTAACATAATTACCATGACCTTGTTTTACATTTTGCTATCAGTATCTGTTGTATTATCTTATTGTAGTTATCGTGTAAAAGTAACTTTTAACTTGTCAACCCCTGTGGTCACATTTAGACTTGCCCAGATCAATAAATTGTATTGTCAGTTGTCATAATGCAGGAGTTAGCAAGATGATATTGCATGTAAAATTATTGTAAAATTTTTATTCAAATCTGACAGTGGACTTAACCATTCTTTGAAATGGGCAGGACCAAATGTGACTTCAGGTGTTGGTGAGTTATTTGGCCAGATTGCAAAGCAAACACTAGTCTTTGATTTGATAGCTGTTGCATTTAGCTCTCTTACAATAAAACTGTTAAGAGTATTAGTTGTAACATCATATGATCATAAAACATACTTTTGCTTGACTTTTTTTGTTTAACAGCAGTATAACGGCATTCTATTATGATTTAGTCAAACTTGTCTATAAAGCCCACTCAAGGGAACAGGCAAAAGTAGCCTTTATATGCAGATGCCCTTTATACAGAGGTGGCCTTTAATCCAAGTTTGACTGTATAAGTTTAAACATTTTGCCCAGCATTATTTAATTTGTGAACCTAAATCTACTCTGTTTTATCCCAAGAAACTTTCAAATTGTGTTATTATTATGCCAGTATATTTTTAATGAATGGCTGATTGGATGATGGAAACATTGGTTGTGTGTTTAAATGTTTAAATTATTTTCTGCCAAAACTTTGTTTGAGGACATTACTGGCAGTAGGTAAAGTGCCAAAGTTTTAGACTTATGCAAATTGTGCCAATGCAGTGAGGATTGATTGACATGCGATGCTGTTTGTGATGTTTGACTTTACAATTTTATCAAGAAGACCTGTAATTGTCCCCATTGATGCCATGGACTGGGTGAGAAAAAAAAGTCACTACTTATTCTGACAGAAATATTTAGTTGATACATATCTATATTGGCAGTTTCCTATGAATCTGGATATCTATCAAAATGTATTCAATCAAAGCATGTCCTGCTATCACCTAAGTTGAATTTTGTGAAAAAGTTTGCCAGTTTCCTTACGGAAGGTCGGTGGTCTCTATCCAAGTACATTGTAACAGGGTTCTCTCTTCCACCATTAAAAACTGGCTGCCACCTTATAACTGAAAAACTGTTGAGTGTGGCATAAAACAAAACACTTCAAAATTCTAACAAAATCAGGAGCATATTGATTTTGGTTCATCTGTTTGCAAAAATTTGGGTTTCCTGTCAAATAACTCTCTTTAGATTTTAACCAAATTTGGTATTTTGCTATGTTGCTTTATATCAGTTAGATTTCCAATGAGTCCAGTTACCACCAGCTGCAATCTGAGCTGATTTTGTGAGAAATTTTGCCAGTTTACTTGCGGAAGGCCGGTGGTCTCTTCCTGGGAACATTGTAACTTGGTTCTCTCCACCATTAAAAACTTTTTGCCACAATATAACCCGTGTATAAGGGTCACCTGCACATAAAGGTCAATATTTTCTGGTCCCTTGGGTGGCCCCTATATACAGGTTTCACTGTAATTGAAAAATCATTGAGTGTGGCATAAAACATCATTAAAACAAACAAACAATTATGGCAAACATTTGGCGATACTTGCCAGATTTGTAGGACTTAAATAGCATTAAAACAAACAAACAATTATGGCAAACAGTTGGCGATACTTGCCAGAGTTGTGGGACTTTAAAATCTTCATGAATGACTTGGGTCTCAGGGGCATAATTTTTTCCCAATTATATCTTGGTATACTGTAAAATCATATATTTTAGTAGGTTTAAATTTCTGTGGTTTTTCCTTCAAGAATGAATTCGTTGACATTAATTTTTGTTGACTTTTAGATATCCTCTTGTCCATAATACAGGCAAGATATTTTGTCTTGGATATTTTTGTTTCTAGGTGCCTTTGAAAATAACAAAATTAAATCCTCAACTAATAATTATGATTTTACAGTATATACTTTACATGGATGCATCAAATTATTGGTATAACTTGTCAAAAATCATATCTAACAGTATTATCTTTGAATTTTCAATTGTGAAAAAGTATTTGTCATTTGGTTCAAAAGTTACTTGGAAAGATAAAGATATGAACAGACAGAAATCTTAAAAAACAATATGGCAGTCAACATTCAATCTTTAAGACCTAGAATTTCAACCTGAATATAAAACAAAGAAACATTCACTTTTTTGGACCAATGCTGCACTACTGTACGATGAACTGTCTAACAAAAAACCGTTACATGTATATTGTAACTTTTTGATTATCATACGAGTGATTCTACTGACTTTTCGGTTATGACAATGTGCACAGGAAAATACGTTTTATTCCTTATTGAATACTCTCTTATGTATGGTGACAAGTAAAAACGATTACTCTAGTCAGTGTAATTTTAATGTTATGCTTTATTACCTGAAATTTAAACTTGACCAGGTCAAGAAAGGTGTCACAAGACTCCATCCTACCAGGTTGTATGGATTTTACTGTAGGTTGTAATGTTGCAGGGAAAATGTGATTATTTTTTTCCTTTGCGAATCAATACATACAATATTGACATGTTGACATTATCTACATTTTTATTTAAATACAGCGGAATCTCATTATATTGAAATTGGATGAATCTAAATTCTGGTTAGGTCAAAGTTGAATGAGCAGTCCTGATCTTTATGGATGGATAAAATATGTTAATTGAAATTTTGGTTATCTCGAATTCCGGATATCTCGGAAGTAATAGATGTGGTCCCATAAATATTTAGATAATGAGATTCCACTGTATTTCATTCAACAGACTCAACAGTCTTTAATTAATAGCAAAATAAGAGGCCAGTACAGTGCGGTAATTCTGTGATTTCTCAAAAATTTGTCCTCTTCTTTACAGTTAACGGTCACAGTTTAGATATAATTTAGCTCATTCACCCCTAATTTGGATTGGCCTGCCATTGATTTATAGAAGAATTCATTGTTTTTCAGGGGTTGATGAGTTAACAAGGTTTACTTAGATGAGAGGAACTCATTTCAGATTTACTTAACTATCGAAATAGCTCATGTCATTATAGTGGGTAATACTGTGAGTTCTGTAATATGAATGTTCACAGTATCTCCCAGTACTTGATAATTTCAGATATTTACTTTAAAATATGTATACCTGGAAATCTTTGCCCCTGTATTTTTTTTCGCCCTTTTGCAACAAAAAACATATTCACCTCATCTTAAATTTGCCCTACAACACCATAGTCTCATTGATGGTATGTATGTCTGTGCTTCATTTATTTAGCTTGAAAATTTCATTTTCTCTTTAAATTCACCCATGCATGTAAGGACGAAAATGGCAAAAATTAAACAGGAGCAAAAATTTTCAGGTATACACTACAGACAATGCTTTTTTATTTTTGAAGATTAAACAGCCAAAGTTAAGAAAATAATGAGTAAATTACTGTCACTTAATTTATGTTATTATGTTGAAATCAATGCATGTTAGTGATATATTGATGTATTGTTATATAAACATTATAAAGCCTCTGTTTCTACAGTACTTTGTCTTTTAATCAGTAAAAACTATTCTGTGTGAATGGTTTTGCATTTTAATTTTAATAACACTTTAAAAGGCTTCCATGGATACAGTGTGTACCTATCTGTGTGTGTGTATGTATGTGTGTGAATGTGTGTGTGTATGTATGTGTGTGCCTGTGTGTATTTGTGTCTATGTATGTGTGCCTGTGTGTGTATGTATGTGTGTCTGTGTGTGTGTCTATGTATGTGTGTGTGATTAATTGTCCATGTTGTTTGTTTGTAGTAGATCTAGTCATTTGTTGTTTCTTCATACATTTCCTAGACAATGTGCAATAAATATTATCCATGACTGTCTATCAGTACCGAGAAACTATGGAGATGATATAAGGCTTTGATGTCTTTTGTTAGTGCAGATGATGCCAGATATATAATGATGGAAATCATATCACACAATTATTGATGAAGATTGATATTTCAAAGCAGTGATATTTTGTTTTGACTAAGAGAGTATCAGGCAGTGGTATGTTTTGTACTGATGAAGAGATTAGGGAATGATACTTTTTATAGAGATAATATCAGACAGGATGCCTTTTGTTGATGTTGTTAGTAAAAGGCAAGGCTCAGGCAGTGGTCCATTGTGTTCTGGTGCTGGTATCAGGCAGCAATATTTTGTGTTCCTGGAGCTTATATCAGACAGTGATGCTTTGTATTCCTGGAGCTTGTATCAGGCAGTGATGTTTTGTGCTGCTGGAGCTGGTATCAGTAATGTTTTGTCTTGCTGGAGCTGGTATCAGGCAGTGATATTTTGTGTTCCTGGAGCTTGTATCAGACAGTGATGCTTTGTGTTCCTGGAGCTTGTATCAGGCAGTGATATTTTGTGTTCCTGGAGCTGGTATCAGTAATGTTTTGTGTTGCTGGAGCTTGTATCAGACAGTGATGCTTTGTGTTCCTGGAGCTTGTATCAGGCAGTGATATTTTGTGTTCTTGGAGCTGGTATCAGTAATGTTTTGTGTTGCTGGAGCTGGTATCAGATAGTAATGTTTTGTGTTCCTGGAGCTGGTATCAGTGATGTTTTGTGTTGCTGGAGCTGGTATCAGTGATGTTTTGTGTTGCTGGAGCTGGTATCAGTGATGTTTTGTGTTGCTGGAGCTGGTATCAGGCAGTGATGCTTTGTGTTCCTGGAGCTTGTATCAGACAGTGATGCTTTGTGTTCCTGGAGCTTGTATCAGGTAGTGATGTTTTGTGCTGCTGGAGCTGGTATCAGTGATGTTTTGTGTTGCTGGAGCTGGTATCAGTGATTTTTGTGTTCCTGGAGCTTGTATCAGACAGTGATGCTTTGTATTCCTGTAGCTTGTATCAGGTAGTGATGTATTGTGTTGCTGGAGCTGGTATCAGTGATGTTTTGAGTTGCTGGAGCTGGTATCAGGCTGTGATGCTTTGTGCTGTTGGAGCTGGTATCACGTAGTAACACTTTTTGTTTCTGGAGCTTGTATCAGGTAGTGACACTTTGTGCCACTGGAGCTGGTGTCAGGCAGTGATGCTTTGTACTTCTGGAGCTGATATCAGGTAGTGACACTTTGTATTCCTTGAGCTTGTATCAGGTAGTGACACTTTTTGCCTTTGGAGTTGATATCAGGCAGTGACGCTTTTGTGCCATTGGAGCTGGTATCAGGCAGTGACATTTCATGTTCTTGGAGCTGGTATCAGGCAGTGATGCTTTGTGTTTCTAGAGCTGGTATCAGGCAGTGATGCTTTGTGTTCCTAGATCTGGTATCAGGCAGTGATGCCTTGTGTTCCTGGAGCTTGTATCAGACTGATGCTTTGTGTTCCAGGACCTGGTATCAGGCAGTGATATTTTGTGTTCCTGGACCTTGTATCAGACAGTGATGATTTGTGTTCCTGGAGCTTGTATCAGGTAGTGATGTTTTGAGCTTCTGGAGCTGGTATCAGTGATGTTTTGTGCTGCTGGAGCTGGTATCAGTAATGTTTCGTGTTCCTGGAGCTGGTATCAGGCAGTGATATTTTGTGTTCCTGGAGCTTGTATCAGACAGTGATGATTTGTGTTCCTGGAGCTTGTATCAGGTAGTGATGTTTTGAGCTTCTGGAGCTGGTATCAGTGATATTTTGTGTTCCTGGAGCTGGTATCAGTGATGTTTTGTGCTGCTGGAGCTTGTATCAGGTAGTAATGTTTTGTGTTGCTGGAGCTGGTATCAGGCAGTGATGCTTTGTGTTCCTGGGGCTGGAGTGATAGATAATTTGTAATCTTAGAACCAGTCATCACATAACTTAGGAATTTATGTATAAACTTCAATTATTGTGTCATCTTAAAATACCATATTCAGAGGTAGCCAAAGTTGTGTAAATTCTTGTGGTTTATGACACCAGGTGATGATTTCTGATATATCTATAAATAGCCACCACATCTTACAAACATAAACCTGTGTTTACATTAAATGTAGATATCATAGGTGACCTTGACCTCAAAATAACATTTTCATACTGCTCAAGGTTGTAGAATGAAACTATGCATTATATATTACAGCAAGTTCTTGAACTTATCTATGTGGTTGTAAACATGTGTATTGTTACACATACAAAATGTTGGGGTTTTGTTTGTTTGTTTGTTTTGGTTTGTTTTTTTGTTTTTTTGATGGGGTATTATGATAATGTTACTTAATTTTGTGTAAAAATTTGACACAATTCTATAGTAAATCTGACATGTATACTAAGTAATCATTCACCACCAAGGACCTTAATAGTATGGTCTTTTCTATTGTATTAGAGCAGTCTATTATGGAATCTGGGGTTAAAAGAGTTTAAGAGTATTTTAATTAACAATAGTGATATTGGCCAAATATAGTATTTCCTGCCCAAACAATATGGAATTCAAAACTAAGTCAATATCAGTTTGTTTCACATGAATGAAATCATGACCCTTAGTAGAGTCTAATGTTTTGTTAGATGTTTTGTTATTAAATATTTGTTTTATAAAATCCAGATCAAGATTTTAAAATTTGAACACAAACATGAATAAATTATATATGCTTATCTTAATAACCATGTATAAATTATTCAGTTAATTGTATATATTTATCCATAAACATTTTAAGGTATAACCTATTTCTTTTTTTTATTTCTTTTTTATTTATTGTTTTAAATTTCTTTTTGGTCTTTTTTTTTCATATTCTTTCGGGAGTTTTATTTCAAATGTATTAGTGGTTTCACAAATTTATATCTATAAGTTTTCAGCAGACTTGCCATTTGAATTTTAAATGTTTGCTAGGGGACATAACTTCACTTGTTTATTAGTTACGTTATTTACTCCCCCTTATAATACTAGTTAGCATTCTTCCTCCGTCATAAATTCACACATTTTTTTCTATATCACTATGGGTGATAAAATAAATTCTTGCTTTAAAACAGAAATATTTTAGTTTGCATAACTTCTGAATGTTCATCCTCATTTTCTATTATGGCAAAGTTGCTTGGAAATGTTCAAGATGTAATGATCTTCTGAACTATATTTTCAAAACATGGCAAATCACATTCTACAATGGAACCTCACTATACAGACCACATAACTGACTGACTCAAAGTGGTCTGATTATTGAGGTGACCTCTTAACAAGGGTCTGGTCTTATTTAATACATGTACTGAAATTATTTTTTCAAAGATGGTCTCCCAAGCAAGGTGCCCATTAGGTGAGGTTCTACTGTACTAATATTTTATGTATATCATGATTGTGTTACTTTGAGAGTTAAAATATAAATGTTTTGTATTAGTGTATGTATATGTGCAAGTCAAATCATGCTTATATGTAGCTACAGCTTTACCAGGATATGTTTGGTTACAATTAGGTTTGGTAGCTGTCAACATTGTAATTATCGATTCGTATGTATTTTTATACAGACTTCAAAACATTTTATTTCTACACTAAGCCATGAAATGGTAAACTAGAATTTCTAATGTCTGTTGGAATGTTTGTACTTTTCATGCCCAAATGTAATTATTTCTTCTTCATATTGCACAGAAATCTTTCTCAAATTTTCTGAAATATGATTACCATATTCAAATTATTTCATGATTAGAAAGTTCTTTAAAACATTGTTGGGACTTATTTACAAATTTATAATTCAAGTTTCAAAAAGTTTCCATGAAATTTAAAACCTTGATTATCAATACCCTTTGCTTATTCAGAACATATGACAAATGACAAAATCATCACTTGTTAATGCCTGTCTTCATCCACTTAAATTTGCTGGTCATTGTCCACTGAAATTTAAAAAGAGTAACATAATTTAAGGTTCTCTTATTTGTCCTAATGATTTATGCTTTATTTGTTTTATTCAATAAAAAATGTGTTTATTTTCAAAGAAAAATTATCATTCGCTGCATTGTTTCAAAAATTACAATTTCAATAAAGACGCACTTGGGTGAAAATACTGTATACCTGGATTTTTTGCCCTTTTACGACAGAAAACATATTCGCCCCATCTTAAATTTGCCCTAAACCACCATAGTTTTATGGATGTCATGTGTTCATGCTTCCGTTCTTTAGCCGGAAAATTTTGCTTACATTTTAAATTCACCCTCTCATCGAAGGGCAAAAATTAAACGGGAGCAAAAGGTATACAGTAGTTATAACCCAAGACACTTTGTAGACTTTTTATATGAATTATATAGACCTATGTAGCTGTGTTGAGAAATGCTGAATTATGATCTTTTCAGTTATTCATTTTGTCTTAAGTCAATGTATCTAGTTTTACTCAAAAAATGTTTACACAAAAATATAACTTTGACCTTACAAATTGAAAATCTGTAAAATAACACCTGTAATTTGTGGGACTGATAATTAATTTTAATGTTGTCTTTCCACTTTCATTTAATATCTCACACAAAAACATGTGGTTGTACTGTATGCCGGGGTGAGTATGTTTTCTGACGTAAATGGGCAAAAGTAGCCGGGAGCGAAAATTTCTGGGTACACTCTATACTGGTATACAGTAAATATTTTAATATTTTACTGTAATTTCTATTTATTTTTGTTAAACTTGAAGTGAAAACAAGGGGGACCCACCTTGTGAACAGTATTACCAATATATATTTTAAAATATATTGCAATATATATATATATTTTTTTTTTGTAGATTGATAGATCAATTGTTATTTTTTTTCAAACTCAGCAAATTTCATTCATATCTTTATACAAACTTGTGGATCTGTCTACTCTTGAACCTTATCATAGTACGGCTCTGTGTTTAGATCACTCACATGTCTAAACTGTATTTATTTCACAACGATTAACTAACAGTTTATGTCAGTTTATATGAATGTCTCTTGTTAGCTCTGATGATGGAATGCAGGGGTCCTTGCCATACTATGTCACATACTGCCCGTCCGATCCAGGGATAGAACCCGGGTTGCATTGGTGAGTTGCGAGTGCGCTAACCACTGTGCTACCTGGACACCCTGTTCTATTGACACCTGTCACTTGTCATTTGCTTTGTACATGTACCTCATTGGTAATCTAGTGAACAGTTTTAAACTTCTTTTCAGTACCAGTAACTACTCTATGAGCTCTCCTCAACTTGTGTACTATGTAGCATCTCTGGAGAGAGAAAATGAATTTCATGGCCCTAGGGTCTGGGGATTTATATACAAGGCAGGGACTCATGTAACTGATAACATTGTAATAGATTCTATTTTATGATTAAAGTTACTTGTATTTGAACTTAATTAAACTTGATTAGGAGAATAGCATTTCTATCATAAATACTGGTAATTGTATCATGTATATTGCTTCATTAATTTAATATATTCCAGATTGTCAGTTTACAAGTGTTACTTATCATATTGTAAGATCCGTATTTAACACAGGTAATAGACAATAAAATCATGAAAATCCTGTTGATATTTTTACCACTACTTTACCAGAATTCATCATTATATTACATTATACTTATAATTCCCTATGCCAAATGGTTGTATGGAACATTCTAGACCATAGACAATGCAACATGAGACATTCTTAACATATCTAGACCATAGACAACACAACATGAGACATTCTTAACATATCTAGACCATAGACAATGCAACATGAGACATTCTTAACATATCTAGACCATAGACAACACAACATGAGACATTCTTAACATATCTAGACCATAGACAATGCAATAAGGGACATTCTTAACATATCTAGACCATAGATAGCGCAAGATTGAACAGTTTTAACATTTCTAGACCATAGACAGCACTATATGGAACAGGCTTACCATATCTATAACCATAGACAATGCAACATTGAGCATATCTAGAACCGTAGACAAATCAACATGGAACATTCTATATATCTAGACCATAAATAGCCCAACATTGAACATTTTAAACATTTCTAGATCATAAAGAGCGCATTCAATACTCTTAAGTATCTAGAACCGTAGACCACACAACATTGAACATTATATTAAACTAACAAGACGCCAGATGTATGACTTGGAGATCTGGGGCATATTGCCTTCTTGTTTTTCTGTCTGTCCCTAACTTTCATCTTATACAGAATAGTTTACCCTCGTACAATATACCCTTACGTTCTGCATAGAGTAATATAATCGACAAAAGTCAAACTGGTATATCACAGAAATTTTGACAGGAAGAGTTTGACGGCGTTCCTGCTACTTTGGGATCGATATCAGACTGGGAAGAAAAGAGCTTGTGTACAGATATGGAGCTCTGCGCATGACTGGCATTAGACTGGATAAGAATGAGCTTGTGTGAAGATTCAAGGTTCCTGTTACATCAGGACTGACATTAGACTGGGAATGTAGGAGAGTGTGCAGAGTCGGCGTTCCTGCTTCATCGGGACTTACATCAGGTTGAACACACATGCGTTCGTAGCATTGAATGTTGTCAAATAAAATGAAACTTAAATAAAATTAATCTATCTACAACTTTCTGTCTATACTTAAATTTCTGTGTGACTTAACAACACATATTACCGACTTTGAGCAGTTTTTGTGAGCTTTGTCGGAGTTTTAATAATGTGCCGTATTTTCGATGTATATAAAAAGAAGTTGTAGATAGATTAATTTTATTTAAGTTTCATTTTATTAGACAACATCCAATGCTACGATGGGGACCGACATCAGGATGAGTAGGGAAGATACTGTGTGCAGAGTCGGCGTTCCTGTTACATCGGGACCGACATCAGGGTGGACAGGAAAGATATTGTGCGCAGAGTCGGCGTTCCTGTTACATCGGGACCGACATCAGGGTGGACAGAAAAGATATTGTGTGCAGAGTCGGTGTTCCTGTTACATTGAGACCGACATCAGGGTGGACAGGAAAGAGATTGTGCGCAGAGTCGACGTTCCTGTTAAATCGGGACCGACATCAGGGTGGACAGGAAAGATATTGTGCGCAGAGTCGGCGTTTCTGTTACATCGGGACCGACATCAGGGTGGACAGGAAAGAGATTGTGCGCAGAGTCGGCGTTCCTGTTAAATCGGGACCGACATCAGGGTGGACAGGAAAGAGATTGTGGGCAGAGTCGGCGTTTCTGTTACATCGGGACCGACATCAGGGTGGACAGGAAAGAGATTGTGCGCGGAGTCGGCGTTCCTGTTACATTGGGACTGATGTTAGGCTGGGTAATAACGAACTTGAGTCGGTTTTACAGGTGGAAAATGCTTTTTGACATTTTTGTTGAACAGAAACTTTTTCTTTTTTATTTTGCAGAACATAACGTCACCTATATCTAAAATTAAATTAAAAAATCGACTTTGAAAAACAATGTGTTTTTATTGTATAGAAAATACAATTTTCTGTCTTTGACAATGTCCTGAGTTTGTGACTTCCAGTAACGATACTGAACACACTACACCAACTCTAGCAAGAACCTTAATATGTAATCATTCGTGCTGCCCCCTCTTTTTGCCGCTGAAAAGATTACACGTAAAACCCAAAAATAATAGTAAATATTTGTTTTTCTCATCTTAGTATTTTCCGATCCAAAAAGAAAAAAAAGTGTTATATTTAGAATTATTTTTGAATTAATACTATTTTCAAATATTTTATGATATGCTTGAAGTTTGTCTAAGGATATTTTCCATTTGTTGGCAATAACTTTTGTTTAATGTGAATATCACAACATACATTCTGGTCACGTATTTTTGGTGAAGCATCATTGTAAATAGCGACTTTTGCGCATGTCCTGAATCAGATGCTGCGTCATGACGTCACAATAACTTGGATCTATGGGATACGTCGCAACGTTTAGTGTTGATGAAAACGTACGGCGACGGTAAACGTATTATAGGAGCTCTCACAATGAGTGGAGATTTTAGCGAGGCGACATGCCTCAACACCGTTGAGAAGTTTATCACAAACGATGGCGAGATAAATATGGAACTTTTCATGAGTTCTAAGCTAGATGAAGACATCCAGAATCAGTTACTGGAGTACTACTCACGAAGTTGTGCAGAAATAGCGGCTCTGAAACAAGAACTTCAGCAGCTGAACAGCCAGAAGTTGGACATGGAAGATCGGGTATATATACTGATTATTGTAACATTCTTCAAAATAAATACCATATAAAAATAAACGATAGACGAAATTTAAATTTAGCAAATAAATCAAGAATAAACATAGATAAATGAACAAAGGAAAATCAGAAATATAGTTGAATAAATAAGATAATGATCATGGAGTAGTAAATAGGGCCTACATGTCTCAAATAAGATGGGATAGGGGTAAATTTAATAATTTATTGAATAGATTTCATAATTCATTAATTTATAATAGGAAATATAGTGGACAACATTAAATCGTAGATCACGTGTTTCTTTATCCTGGAGTCAGCCCTGTTCTGGGTCATTTTAATCGGCTGATAAGTTAATGTCATACATTTATGATTATCAAATAATTTGAAACCATGTTTTGATACAAAAATTATAAACGGTCGAATATTTACAGGTAAACACTGCCCGCATGGATGCAATGTACCAAAAGCAGCAAGCCATGGATCTTGATACAGAATTGTTGAGGCTGGAAGAACAAGAAAATATAATTGAGGAAATAGTTAATACTGCAGAGAATATTGGTATTGTAAAAGTGTCTTGTCGAAGGCTTAAAGAACAGCAAAAGTTCTATACATACAACAGACACACCCTTCACAATCGTATTGTCACTGCGGTAGAACAGGAGTTGACTCAAAACTCTTTGAAACCATCATACAGTTCGCCGGATCTAACGGCACTCAACAAAAATGGCTTGGTCCCGGAGATAAAGAAGACACCGTCTGCGATGGATCTGGCACACGGCTCGGATTTCGGTCCCGCTCTAAAAGTTAATTTTGAGGCTAAACCTTGTGGATTTAATGTTCACTTTAGACATGACTTAGAGAAAGCAAAGATCGGGAAGAAAACTACAATGTCAGACATGTCCGAAATCCCAAGCTCGACGAAAAAAAGAAAACACATCGAGAGTGTGTCAGATTTCGAAACAAAAACGATTTTCACCACATTTTGTAGAAAACCGGAAAACATGCACACTGAACCCGGGCAATACTCGTATTTCGAAATCCCGAATTTAGATCCACTAGAGAAATCCAAACGCCGACAAAATTACGCCAAATCGGACACGACATTGGTGACAAAACGTCAACGGAAAGGTATTACGGAATCATGCAAAGACACAAAAGTTCGATCCACATCGAGCCGTCGAAAGAATAGCCAGAACAGAATGGAATACGTGTAAAAAGAAACAAAACAAAAAAACTTGAATAATTTGTCTATCACGGTAGAATCAACGCCATGCACTGTTGAAACAATAGGAACATAATAACTGATGTGTCAAAAAAACAATAACCCACTGATGTGAATTTGTTTGTATTCTATTTCATTAGTGAGACCAGAGATCTGAAATATGTTATAGAACAATTTTTAGAAATACATATATATTTTATCATGTAACAGCAATTTTTCATCATTGGTTTTATATCTGGCATGTAGAAATCCGCACATTATGCATCCTCAGAGGTCTAGATTTTCATTAGATCTGTATTCACAAATGTTGATCACGATTATGGCTCGCCAAATAAACCTTACTTCTATGTACCATAAGAATTATAATAAAACAATATTATCATAATAGCTGTCTTACCGAGTTGTGAAAATAATATGGTATCATTAAATCGGTATGTCTTATATAAATTTCTTGTCTCGTACACAAATGTGCACTTGAAAATGTCTTAAGCTAGTCTGCTCCGTGATTGAATGGCTTATCTGTAGTTCTACCAAGGTAAATTGGCATATATTTACAATCACAAATTGAATCATGATAGGGGTGACAGACTTGTTTTCGGCAACACAAATATTAGAGCTACAGTAATGCATGGAATCATGTTTACCTTACAATCCTAGTTTTGGAAAGTAGACCGTATTGTTTTGGTTTTTGACAGAACCCGGATGTGGCACTTTACCTTGGTAGACCTGTACACCGTAACTAGTTAGAACTGGTTCGAGTCTTGAATTATTTGGGACGACAAGTGGTCTTTCCTCGCGTAAATTATAAGCACCGGAAAAGACCCGCGCTTTGGACATTCTTTTAATCATATTTAAACCATAGACAACGCAACATGGAACATTCCTAACATATCTAGACCATAGACAACGCAACATTGGTAATTCGTTTCATATCTAGACCATAGAAATCGCAACATGGAACATTCTTAACATATCTAGAACCGTGGACAACACAACATGGGACATTCGTAACATATCTAGAACATAGACAACGCAACATGGGACATTCGTAACATATCTAGATCATCGGCAACACAACATGGAACATTCTTAACTTATATCTAGATCTGTAAAGTCTACTTTTTCAGAATAATGTAATACTTGTATATTTTTTCCGCCAAGTTCTACTCGTATGTCTCTGTAACTTATAAAAAAAACCTGAAGGAAAATTAAACGTTTTGAATCGTTGAATATTGTTATTCTAGACAACTTCATTGCACTGGGATACGTAGAAAATCATATGCCTGTACATGCATCTGGACCTGGTATAGTTTTGGGTTCAACCGAGGTATTTGTGGGTATACAACCTCTTTAACCCCCAAATCTGGAGCATATTACTGTTTTGTCTTCCTAACTGACCACAACTCTCAACTTCTGTATATAACATTTATAAATGGATCATTACGTTTTACATAGAGTTCGCGTTATTGCTATCTCAGGACTGACATCAGACTAGGTAGGAAAGAATCAGCACTCCTGCTACTTTATGGCTAACATCAGGTTTAGTAGGAAAGAGCTTCTGTGCAAAGTCTGTGTTCTTGCTACTTCAGGACTAACACCAGACTGGGAAGGAAAGAGTTCGTGTGCAGAGTTGGCGTACCTTCTACTTCTGGACTAACACCAGACTGGGAAGAAAAGAGCTCGCGTGCAGAGTTGGCGTACTGTCTACTTCAGAACTAACACCAAAAAGTTGGTCCTGCTGATTGCCATAAGACTGGGAAGGGAAAAGCTCTTTTGAAAAGTCGGTGTTACCCCTACATCGGGACTCACACCAGGCTTGGTAGGAAAGAGCCTGTGTGCCAAGTCGGTGCTCTTCCTCGGGACTAGGATAGGAAAGATCTTGAGTCTGTGTTCTTGAAAGGAAATGTGTCACCTATATTTTATTTCCTGACATTAAAAAATGTGGCTGTAAAATGTGTCAATATCCGCGAGTTGGTGACTTTAAGTAACGTTTGTTTTTAAATTTAATCTATTAGAGGCAGAACACGCTACACCAACTCTAGGAAGAACCTCAACATCATTCGTGCTCTTCTTCTCCCCCATTGGGTTATGGGGGTTATTTGTAAACCTTAATGTTATTTTCATTGTCAAAAATGATGTGTTTATATTTTCAACTTTTAATTTTCCCATCCAAAAGAACGTTCTGGGTTCGATCCCCGGTCTGTCTGCACATTTTCTCTGCCTGATACATTTCAGTAATTTGGCGTTCAACTAAATAACCTACTGCGGTATGTTTTAAAAGTCTCTTGGTTTTTTTTTATACAAATTAAATTTAATGCGCTAAAAAGTAAAATTTATTCCATCTACTATACATACGTTGCGAAGGTAAATATGTAAATAAATATGTAAACTCACTGGAAGAACATATATGAGGAACAAAATCGAGTAGGCGCGAAAAAATGCAGGATCATAACGGTAATCCGGGCTAACTCGAAAGTTCCCTATTTTAACTGATAAACTCAACATTACTATTTGTATATGGATATCACACTGGATCTGGCCTTATTTTCACCACATATATAAGAATATAAGATTTGTTTTTGTATTATGTTTAAGTAAAAGTATATAAAAAATCGATCCCGTATATAATTTTATTGTATATAATGTTTGAAGCATGTTTATCGGTCTGTAGACAGATAGATAGATAGATAGATGAATGGGTAGGTGGGTAGATAGATAGATATTTCTATGATTATTCAATTAGCAATTGATAAATAAAACAAAATAACTGGATAAGTTTTTCCGGAAATTGTTCGTGAAGCATTTTATCCTTTAACCTTAGTGTTCTATTTCCGACTTCTACATAGGTGTCGCTGCTTTTGTTTACCCCTGATATCGACGTATTCAAAGTAAATTATTGATGACTAGATATTTCATAGAAAGCGATAGTTTCAAGGGAAATGCATAGATAATTTTTATTCTTATTGAATTACAGAAGTATTTAATTTAATCGTTTTCTTATTTGGTGTAAATTCAAGTTTAAAATAGATCTGTATTTCTCCACCGCCGGTCTTCAAAACATGTGCAGACGAGTTTAGCCGTCGTTGAAATTGTTGTGTTGGAGTAAATGTCAATTCGCATGATCCCCTGATGTTGACTTGTATTGGTTCTATATAAAAGGTATTTATCATGTTTACAGAATCCATGATTTTGATTTTCATATGTCCACAGATCAAAATGTGATTTAACCCCTACTGTTGCTGTGACTGTGAGTGTTAAAGTCACTAAAGGGGGGGAGGGGGGGAGGGAGGGAAGCTAGGATACACTGTAGGCCATACATGTATTAGGGTAAACATGAAAATATACATGTAGGCCTACATTAAATGGTAAATATGTCACTTGTAGGCAAGTATTTTTGGCACTTCCATAAAACATGCTTTAAACTTGATTTTTATAAATTAAAATTCATCATCAGATATTTATTGAGTTATCTTAATCAATACAAAGGAAACTGAAGTTCTGTCCGTATATTGATATACAAATCATTTACATAGCTTGCCCTCTGTATTGAGGGGTATACCTCCTCGTTGCAGAGAGCAAGCTATGTAATATAAAAACCTCAGATACCAAAGTGTAAATCAATAGAATGTCCAGGATATAGATACTATATAAATGATTTGTATATCAATATATATATGGACAGAATTTCAGGTTTCTGTGATCAATATTAGCTACTAATAGCAATATTACATGTACATATGCCGAAAAGTTAAGTACCAAAGTTACTTGTACAAGCTTAAGTGCCGAAATACTTATACAAGTGTCAAAATTACTTGGTGCCTATATTGCTTAATGCCGAAATTAATATTTTAAAACAAAGATTAAAATGGCCATGGGTCAATTCACTTTTGAGAGATTTTGGATTTTTGTACTTCCACTGTTCTGTCCATAGGCTTAGGAAGTTTCAGCCAAGATACAAAATCAGCCAAAGATGTTTTGTCTACACTAAATTATAGTGATTGTTATGTAAATGTAATTTTTTTATTAGGATAATATTTATTTTGTAATTTTTTAAAGATTTACATGTACAGCCGACACTTAAAAAACAAAACTTCTCAAATAGCTAATCTGTTTGTATTGTTACAAGAGATTATCTACCCAATATGTAGTCGATGTTTGTATCCGCTTGAACTCAACTTCATTACTGTTTTTATATTGACCCTGTTTTGTCTTTCCTTTCCAACTTTCTGACTTCATTCAGAACAATACTCTTTGAGGAATAGTGGTACTGCTGAAAATAATTGCTAAGCTTTTTATTTGAAAGTTTCTCTTAAATCTTGTCATATTTTAAACAAAAATTAATCTCCAAATATGTAGTATGTGTACATTGTATGTATGTGTACATTTCTTTTTATATGAAACAAAATTTAATTTAAAGTACTTATTTACATGCATGTACATTTCAGGTTAGAATTATTTAGATGGGGAAAATGAATAATGGAAAAGAAAAACACAGTGCAGAGGATTTACGTAAGTATTGAGCAGGTTATACATTTACATGACATTCACGGTTGTACAGTGGAACCTGTATTGAAAGACCAACCCTAGCCATCTGACATTGAAATGTGGTCTTACAAGACAGGTGATCTCTCAAAAGAGGTCTTACTTAAAGAGGAAATTTGTTTTGAGATTGTTGTCTCCCAAGACAGGTGGTGTTTTACGACAGTGATCTCTCAAGACAGGTTTCACTGTTTACCTTGTATACAGGTAGCCTACATGTTTATATATTTACTTAAAATGACATTCCATTTTTATAAATTATTAAATATAGAAGTTGATTTTGAACACTTATTTACTTATATGATAAAATCATTATACTTTCTACAACTGACCTTGTGCCAAATGCCCAACACAACACCTTTTGACAAACTTTTCAAAAATGACATCACAATTAAATGGCCCATCAATTATTTCTGTAATTATGACATCACAGTCAAATGACGTTAAAAAAAAGCATGTAGAGAGCCACGTGTCAGACATTTGTTGATATCTCCGTTATGTCAATGTGATGGTGCAAAATAACTTACATTTATATACCGTATTCGGCCGTGTATAATCCGCATTTACGTATTATCCGCACCCCCCATTTCAGCATCAGTACTCGGAGAAAAAAGGACTTCGTGCGTATAATCCGTTGACTAACGGCCGTGTGCCGTAAAACGGCGAGATTGATTATTATTGTGTACAGTGCAGAATGACGATCGGAAAAAATTTCAAAATTCGCAGATCGGTATTTGGAAGAAATAGATAAATATTTATTATAGACCTTTATCGAGAAATTTTTAAACTATGATAAGCAAATTAATGATTTGAAAATAAATAACAAAAAGAAATATCAAAACATCAGTCGAAGTCTTTTTAAAATTACATTCCGTTAATTACAGCGCAATCATTTTTTTGACGTGGTAGCCTATAATTTAATTAATGTATGTATTAGAACAACATTTGAAATAGATATTATATTTGCGGAAATCGGCGACATAAAAGTTTGTAACAATTTTAATTAGCGGAGAGCACTTGTACACAAGCGATCTATATATCCAGAATACGCGTGTATAGCGTAATTATTGAAACATATATATATACAGATCCAAGCATACTGTTGTCTGTTACACGCATCATTGATTATGAATGGAGACTATACTACAAACATTAATTACCTTGGTGTGGCATTGTGTTATTTTACACTTTTATCATATTTTCAATTTAAAATTAACTCCGTACTTACCTGTATAATTAGCATGTTATAACTTAGTACTACACTGTAGATGTACGGTAGTAGAGTTACTGGTATATACCTTTTGTACGGAATGTGTAAAATAACATTCCTCCACAGAACAAAACACCAGAAAACATTGCTAATTAGTCAGTCTCAAAACAAACAACGCAAAAACATAAAATACGAAACTACAAGATACTACATATTGGCTCTTCCATTTGCCCCCTCATTTACAGTTACAACATGGGTGTTCGCTTCGTCGTTCACCAGTGAAATAATTATTAGAATTCTTGTTGAATTGTTTTATTTTTTAATAATAAAAAACTTCATGATGAAGATAAGGAACAGGTACTGTCTATTCTGTTTCCTTAACTAGGCTGTGCACAGGGTGGTGCTCCACCTCACAACACCCTCAATCAAGGGTGCATTACACAAGTGCCTGTGTAGTCTAGACTATTTGTAAACTGAAACACACAAAAAATTCATTTATTGATTTATTCACCGTCACTGTAGACATAAATGATGATATACATTGACTCGGTACATCGTTATTACGAAAAAAACTTTGTCAGGCTTACCACCCAATCGAATTCATGCAGTTTCCTGCGGAAAAATTGTCCTAATTCTGTAGTCTGTATTATCCTCCCCATCTGCCTGAGACAAAAGAGCGAAAAAGTGCGGATTATACACGGGATACAATAATTTACAGTATGAATATGATTTAAACCTTCATTATTATAATGTACATGGAAAGCTTAAAAAAATGTAATGATCCTTGATTAGTACAACAACAGTTTGACCTTTATGAAAAACTTTTAAACTATTAGAAATTTTTTAGCCAAACCTTTGTACACAATTTTTTTTTTTTACAAAATATGTAGTATTCTCTAATCTTCAAACATAGTACAGTATATTTTGTCAGTTGATAGTACTATATACCTGGATATATTGACAGATAACATATTTAACCCTTCTTACATGTAAATTAACCTTAAATCACCATATAGTGATATACTCATAAATGACAAGTACAGTGGAACCTTGCTATTAAGACCACATAACTGACTGACTCAAAGTGGTTTGATTAGTGAGGTGATCTTTTAAGTGAGGTTCTGTAACAATTTAATATTAATAAAGAGATTGGAAATCCATGGTCTTAATTGTGAGGTGGTCTCCTAAGCAAGGTGGTCTTTAGGCGAGGTTTTGATGTATATCCTTGCTTTAATTACGGTATTTAGCTTCGAAAGTTTGCTTTCATTTTAAATTCTCCCTCTCATCTGAGAGTGAAAACAGCGAAAATTATTTGGGAGCAAAAATTTCAAGGTATACAGTATTTGGAAAATGAACGACTGGTAACTCACTAACTGCAATAAACTGTTTGAATTAACCTGTATATTTATTTGAATTACAGGTATCATACGACAAGCTAATTTATTGCTTGGACAGCTGAATTCTAGCAACACTATTGGTTGTGTTGAGGATATAAATGCTGCTGCATTTGTGACCTTATTTGAGGGTCTGTGTGGTGAGCAACTTGAAGGTGAGTACTTATAAATGTGCTATTTGTAATGCTGCTCTATTTTGAAATTTTATTTTTATGATCTATTAAAAGAATATTTATAATAAAAAGACATTGTGTATTACTTAATACTACATATATACTTAATACAGGTTTTATGATTTTTCGGAAGAGAGAGGGTGAAGGCTTTTCTATGGCAGATTGGTCAGAGTGTGAAGCTTAATACTGTATTAGACCACTTATAATGAATCATTTTTTTCCTCACACACAGTATGGGGCCTCAATGGCTTAGTGGTTTAAGCATGGCACTTTTAATCACAAAGACTTTCATCTCAAGTCAGCATGAGATGAAGGCACACTGGAACCTACTTGTAAGCTGATTTTGTGGGAAAGTTTGCCTATTAACTTGTGGAGGTCTGGTGGTCTTTTCCTGGATTCACTGTAGTTATTAGAAACTGAGACCCACAGTATAACTGAGAAGTGTGGCATACATGTACAACACCATCAAAACAAACAAATATGGTAGAGACATAGTCTGTGAGAAGTCCATTTTGTGATCAGACAAGTAAATGTTACTTCTAACTTGTTTGACAGGACAAATTAAATTGTGGAAGACAAAAACTAATGCATTATAAATTACTTGTTTTAACACTAAAAAGATATTACATGATTTTCGGACAAAAATGTTTGCATTGGAACAAGTAGATTTCAATAGGATGAATGGAAATTTTTATGATATTAACCTTATATATTAGTTTATGACAATTCTGTGCTTATTCTGAATATTCATTATTATAAAACTTGCGAATATGAAGATTAATTCTAATTTTTTAGGTCATGTAAATTACAGTGTAACCACAAAACTAGAGGAATTACATGTATACTCCAGTTCATATAACTTGGCGGGGCGGAGTAACCTTTTTGATTTATACCATACAGATAATTCTACTCATTTTTTGGTTATGGTTCTTGTGGCTGCACGAGAAAAAATGTTTTATTTCTCACTGTATACTCTCTTATGTATGATCTTTGTTAAGTTTTATTACCTAAACTTTAAACTCATCAGGTGAAGACAGAGTTCACAAGACTCTATCCTGCCAGGTTATCTTGATTTGACTATAACTCTCTATGACAGGTGCTTGAATGATGTGTGTTATGTTGTTGTCACACAGGTATCGTGAGGAGTCCAGCCACAAAAGAGGATGAGATCCAGAATATACAAATTGTGATTGACACACTAGCCAGTGAAGTGCTCCACACATCTCTAGCTCATATATCTGGCAGAGATGTAATAGAGAGTAGCAGAGAAGCCGTACTTAACCTCCTGGAAATATTTTCTGGACTTATGGAATACATTTTGAACAAAATAGAAAGTGATGCTTCCACTGATGGTACGTGTACAAGGATGGAGATCTTTGCTTGTCTGAAGTTGCATTGAATTTTGCCAAAACTTCATACTTTTTGTGACAAAGCTTGAAATGTTTGCTTGATTTTTTAAATACTTTTACCTGACTCATTTGTTTATTGATTTTTTTTTAAATTGCTTAAAAGGAACATGTTTGTTATCTAATGAATGGAAAGTACAATTTGATATACATACAATCATACTTCAATGAGTCGATCTTCTTGATGTTGCAAACTACAAAGCCCTGAATAATTTTGTTATTTAATGCTACTGATAAGCATTTTATAATTCAAATTTTAATGAGTCGAATTTCTTGATGTTTCAAAAAATATTTGGGCCCATTTCTGTATAAAAACAATTGAAATTCCTTTGTATGTGTACAAAGTCCATATTTGCATGTGTACAAAATCACCTGATGGAAGTTCTTCTCCTTATCATAAACACTTATTTGTTTAATTACATGAAAATGAAGTTGATTTTAGCACTAATTATTAATTATAATGACTGTATATGTCTTAAATGGTTTCGAAGCAGTTATATACACCTTATAAAACCTCTGAAACTAAAAAACATATGATTCTTGGTTACCATCCATGAGTCAAAGTTCCAATGTTTCAAACTTTTCTTGGTGGTCCCTTGAACTTCTCTTTATATTATGTTTTGTAGGTGAGAGAGAAGATCTGGATGATGACCCAGATGCTGTGCAGCCTGATGTCATCGACAGAATCCTGGAGAGAGAATTACAGCGTGACATGACAGGGGAGTTCACTCCAGAAAATACACCGAAGGCAGACAGAACAAAAAACTCTGTGTATTGGGAAGATGGGTACGATGTACTAATTACCTTTATTTCATAACCAGTTAACCATAATTTTATATTTAGACATGTAATATATGCTACAATCAAAAGTGCAAAGTGCAGTACAAGCTAATTTTCAGCGAGTGTTTTATATCTATTGATTGGATCTCATTGATTTTTCACATCTCTAACAAAGTCTTGAAAATGACCTGATTAACTTTTCTATTTATATATATATATATATATATATATATATATATATATATATATATATATATATATATATATATATAATGCAGATTTATCCATTAGAAATCATATTCAGAATAATTGATAATATTTACAGAAATGGTTCACCTAAGAAGAGACCAGGTGAAAGAGATGCTTCAAAAGCAATAAGCAATGAGAGCTCTACTGGGATTAGAGAGACCACGGCCAGTACAGACAGAGGTTTGCTCCTTTGAGATACATACTTTTCCTCTCTCTCTTTTCCTCACAATATACTCCTCTCTATCTCACTATTATTTGAGATACTCTCTTCCCCCCTCTCTCTCCCTCTCTCTTCCTCTCTATACCCCTCTCTATTTCACTATCATTTGAGATACTTTCTTTTCCTTTCCCTTTTGTCTCTTCCTCACTATATCCTCTCTCTATCTCACTATTATTTGAGATACTCTCTTCCCCCTCTCTCTCCCTCTCTTTTCCTCTCTATTTCACTATCATTTGAGATACTTTCTTTTCCTTTCCCTTTTGTCTCTTCCTCACTATATCCTCTCTCTATCTCACTATTATTTGAGATACTCTCTTCCCTCCTCTCTCCCCCTCTCTTCCTCTCTATACCCCTCTCTATTTCACTATCATTTTAGATACTTTCTTTTCCTTTCCCTTTTGTCTCTTCCTCACTATATCCTCTCTCTATCTCACATTATCTACCCCTCTCTGTCTCTCTGTCATTAGAAATACTCTGTTTACATCCCTCTGTCTCTCTCTTCCTCACTATACCCCCTCTATAAAAGATAAAACTGCCTGCATTATTTGGTATGAAATATCTCATAACAAATAAATGATCACAAACACATTTTATTTCTTATTGCAGGTGACTCTACGAATGATCTAATTCTGGAAGGAGAGGAGTTAGAAAATAAACTAAGATTAAATGAGCGAACTCCTGTTAAATCTTCTCAGCAGATTGTAAGTAGTATAATATGTCGTATGTTTGAGTGTACGCTTATGAAAATTGTGTGAAAGAGCATAAAACAAGTTCAAACAGTGAAGATATTAGTATAATCTATCACTAACAGCAATGGTGTGGGATGAGGGAATAAGTTTGTATATTTAGTCTAGGGCAAATCTTGTAAAACCGGGACCAAGTTTTTTAGATGTCACTATCCTGTACCATAACTAGGAATTGATGATTTTTCTTATGCCTGTATATAACTAGTACATCATGAACATGTTTTGATATTGTCTGTGCATCTTTTCAAATGTTTTGCAACTTAAAGTTCCTCTTCCACAACAGTTTACCGGGGATTGTTTACATTACATAGAACAAGCTGTCTCACCCCAGAGTTGTCTCACCCCAGGGCCAGACAAGGAATTCTCAGACTAGAATAAATATCGGAATACTCTGTCATAAATTTGTTATTGATGTGAAAAAAAATCATCTACATCAAAATCTATTTAGTATACAAATGGATTATAAAGAAACATGTACCATACTTGTTGTCTATTATTAAGATTTTAAAATATCTGTATATTATACAATAATTTGTTCTTCTCAGAGAGAAGAAATAGCAAGACATAGAAGGGAACTAGGTTTGGATAAAGATCCTTTTGCTGATCTTGTACCTGTCACAACATCAGAAAAATTAGGTGAGAATTTTACCACAATATATTTACCTGATAAACTGTAAACATGGAAATTTGCATGAGGGGGTAATTTGCACTAAATACACAATGAAGGGTGGTTAGTTTTGTTTTATTTTTGTAAATTACCCCTGCATACCAGTCCCACAGTTGTGCTAAGAATTATCATTTAATAAAGGACTGTTCACAGTAAGTTTTGCCATTGTGTAAAGAACGCAACACATAAGTTATGCGTGAGAAAAATCGCTAAATCAAAAACACACAGAAATATCTACATTTACAGTACATGTACTCATATATAAATATCTGTTATCACTTAATACCAATGTCATGTAAATGAATTACATTAACATTATAGGTCATGGGTTACCAACAAACTCTCTGAGCATCAGATAATCCGAGGAAAAGGGAAATCATTTGTAGTACACAAGATTAAAACATCATACACCTACTGTAAATAAACTCGGGGCTCAGCTCTGTCATTAGCATATGTAGCCATTGTATAATTCTTTTTCAAGATGGGCTGAAAAAAAATTTTAACTGGCTAATTTTCTGCCTAATAATTTTGGTCTTGTTTGGTGCATGCTCAAAAGAGAAAAATTAGCAACATCAAAGAAAACTGTTTGATGATACATGCAGTATAAGTATACATTCATTGACCTGGCGAAAGAAAATTTGAATTGGCTAAAAAAATGAATTACCCTATTTTTGGGCTTATGGTTTTCAGAGCCCATGGTGAGCTCTGAAACTGACAGATTTCCCTACTTTATTAGCTTAGGATCTAGTGAGGCTTGAACCTATTCTGACTACAGGGTACAAGATGTGATTAAAAGCATGATGTTCTAGGTTCCCAGCCAAAGGTCTTCCTGTGATTCCATGGAACCATTAGTGTTTGAATGATGTTTTAGGCCAAATTCAACAATTTTTCTGTTACATGGTGACCAGTTTTTAATTGTGCTGGAGAGACCCCTTTTACAATGTACACGGGCCTTCCCAAAGTAAACTGGCAAACTATCACAAAATCACCTTAGGTTCCAACAAGACTCGAACTTGCAGTGACAAGACATGAGAGACTTAATGGTTTAAAGTATGATTCTCTAAGCATTCCTTCACAGAGGCCCCAGAAGCATTTAAATATTTGTCTTAAGTAATCACTAATGTTAATCTTTGTCTAATTTTCTTATAGGGTATGTATGTTGTTTATGATACATTTTATATACATATATATATATATATATATATATTTATATATATATATATATTATATATATATTATATATTTATTATATATATATATATATATATATATATATATATTTATTTATTTATTTATTTATTTATTTATCTATCATACTGACAGATGCTTACAAATCCACATCTAAACCCACAACTAAAGATCAACCTTCATCAGCGCCAACTAATCTACCTCGATCAGAGTCTTATAATAGCCTCAAAAACATGGTAGAAGAAACAGCAGCAATGGCTAGGGCTGCTGTAGACTGTAGTCCAAACAGAGCTAACACTATATTACAGAGTCTAGAAAATGAATACAATAGAGGCAGAGTATCAAGGTAAGATATTTCTGTTTTACATATTCATTTTTTATTCATACATATGTAGATTAAATGTTTATTGTCTTATAATACAGGTTGTATTTGGACGAGGGTTAAGGAAAGCGACACAGGTGAGACTTCTCAACCCAGTGTTGTTGTTTTTTTCCCAAGTTCCAATACAACCTGTGTTTTAAGACACCAACCATCTATTCTGTTTATCCTGTAACCTATTATTGCTACTGTATTAATTTATAATGCAATTTCAATGTATTGAAAAAAATATGGGTGCTGCTGTCACATTGCCCAGGAATATTTAACAAATATGTAAGATGGTATAGGACATGAGTTGACATTCCAACAATAAACAACAAGTACAACATCACCAAACAAGTATCGAACAAAATCGCGTGTTTGATAGCCGTCACTGACCGAATACAGCTGTGGTGTATTCGGCAAATGACATACGTCACCTCCAGTCTTAGTTACAGGATAAAGTAAATCATCATACACTGTAGAACTTTGGTGAGTCAAACTTCAATGAATTGAATTTCTCAATGTTATCAAACTATTAATAAAGTGTAGAATAATTTTGTTATCTAACCTTACTTACAAACAATTATTATTTAACTTTAATGAGTCAAATTTCTTGAGGTTTTGAATACATTTTTGGACCCTTCTCTATAAAAAGATAGAAAATTCCTACCAATAACTTCATGTGCACTGAGTTGTCTGTCAGCAATTATTTTGTATACCTAATATATATGTAAGCAACCATATGCACCAGATATAACCTCTAAAATTACAAATCATATGGTTCTCAGTTACCATTCAGGAGTCAAAGTGTTGATGTTTCAAACTTCTCTAGGTGGTCCCTTTAACTTCATCTCATATAAGTTTTACTGTTTGTCTATAATTGCCCTGTTTTATTGACATACAGTCTCCGTATCATTCAGTAATTCTCTGGGATTCTCTGTAATTGGGTGTCCAGGTAGCGCAATGATTAGCACACTCGTTTTTCACCAATGTGACCCATGTTTGATCCTCATATTGGCCAGGAGAGTATGTGAGATGGTACAGCAGTCACCAGGTCGGACACATGGGTTTTCTCTGGGTACTCTAGTTTCCTCCCACAGCAAGCATTTATACAAACTTGTTTGTTAATTGTTGTGTAAAAATAAAGTTTAAACTTGAAAGTAAGGCTTATTAATATATATTGGGTTTTCATTATCCTGGGAGGGAACAATAATAATTATATTAAATTTGTATTGTTTTGTCTTCTTAGATTTTCTGCTTTAATGTATTGTGCAAATTTCACAAATTCACAGATGAAACTAAAAAGAAAAATTGAAAATTATTTTGAAAAAGATTCTATAGTGGGAGTGTCAGTCGGAGCTTATAAAAAAGTTATCAGATTAATCACACATGGATGATACTTTAGGTAAGCTTCATTTAACTAAAACTTAAATTTCCTTTAACTTTTTCAGGACTCACAAAAGTCCAAAGACATCACCTACAAGGAAAAGTAGAAGTCCAGCCAGGAAACAGTACGATGAACAGTTTTCTGATAGTGAGGTACAGAAAAATGTCGTTTGTGTGAACTGAAATAAGATTTATAATGATATTGTCAGTCAAATTTGACATTTAAATAATCGATCCTTACAATCACCCATTTCTAGGAATGGTAAAGTCAACTGTCTGAATACTGGAGTGTGATTTAGAATCTATATTCTGTTATTACTTAAAATTGTTCATGGCAATAATACACTTCTACATACATTATTAAACGTTTCAATGATCTGATTTTGGCAATGTCTAAAACACTGACCGGCCATGTTTTTGTATCATGTGGGAAACAACATCAGATTTTTTTTCCAGAATTTGTATTTTGGTGTGAAGTTTTATTTTTTGGTTTTCAATAAAATTGAGTGCTGCAGGGTCTTCAAATTAGATATGTGCAGGCCCAAGAAACAAGAAATCAATTTTATTTGGCAATTGTGTTAGAATTCCTATCTACATAAAATATAGTGTAAGAATTCTATCCACATAAAATATAGTGTTGTAATTTTATCCACATAAAATATTTTATAATTCTATCCACATAAAATATAGTGTTATAATTCTATCCACATAAAATATAATGTTATAATTTTATCCACATAAAATACAGTGTAAGAATTATAACCACATAAAATAAAGTGTTATAATTCTATCCACATAAAATATAGTGTAAGGATTATATCCACATTACAAAGTATTTATAATTTCAGCTGACACCAAGTTTAGCAAAGAGAAAAGTTTCATTTCTAGTGGACAGATCCACAACAGATTCCAGTCCAAGTTTTCTGAGAACTAGTCCAAGGTACAGTGTGTTAACTCAATCACCCCTAAAGACACATTTGGACTGGCCTAAATCATTGATTTACAGAAGAGTCCATCATTTGTCAGGGATTGATGACTTAATCTCTATCAGTACTGAACACATGTGTATAGTATAGATTGATATTATGTAATATATGTATGAGTCAAATGATATAGTTTATTTTATTGTAGAATTTCTTTATGTAAAATGATATGAACTAAGACAATGCTGTGAAAGAGAGTGTAGCACCCTATTTCAAATATGCAGGAAAAAGCCTACATTTAGAGTCTATCCAGTTTCACTAGGGCAACCTTTCCTTCAAAATGACATCACGGTTTAGTTATGAAGTCAGATATTTAAAATATAATTAACAGTTCCAGTGTTAAGATGAACTTGTAAAATGTTTACTAGTACAGTAGTTTAGTACCTCATTGTCAATGCTTTTTGCAAGTAATCATGACTTTAAGAGTGTTCATGGAAAAAATAAATGAAACCATAGTATTGCATTTTGGGTAATTTCTAATAATTACCTTTGCTTTGGGCCATTCAGACTGTGCTCTCTATCACAACAAGAATTTTAGGGGTTGCCCCTTTAAATAATATGTTCAATCTATATACAAAATGTTATCAATCTCCATTATGAGTGTTAACATTTCAGAATGAAGCCTAAAGTCAAGACTGCCTGGGAAGAGAGGACCAGATCGCCTACAAAATCAGCATACACACGTCCAATACAGGACAACACCAAATCTCACAAGGGACGTAACTACTACAACAGTTATCTTGATACAGGAAGTGATATAGAGAACCTCTCGTATGATGATTATCTAAAAAAACAGTGAGCATTTTTATATGAATTTATTTGTTCCTTTAGAAAAATGGGTCTTATGGAAAGTTTACGTTTATTTTCCTAATTTTGCTGAAAATGTACTTGTATACAGTAAAACCATGTTATACTGCCATCATTTCTTCAGCCAAAATTTGGCATTACAAAGGGGTACGTTGATAGGTTGAGGGAAACCTTAAATGAAATTATAGGGGAAATGGAAAAAGTGGACTTTCAAAAATTATTGCATAAAGTGAGGTGGCAATTGAAATGAGGGACATAACAAAGAGGTGTTACTGTATATCCTCCTGTACTAAATTTTCTCCAAATTAGAAACCACTTCAAAATGTGAGCATGGAAACTCACTGCTTTACTTTATGCTATCAAATTGTGGTGATGTTGGTTTTTAGATCTTCATAACTAAAAGCTCGTGGTGACATATAGCCTATACTCTTCCTCTGTAGTCAGTTTACTCTCTGTGTAAGTAATGTTGAGGTTACTTATCCACTTTGTCCCCAGTGGGACATATAGCTGATGTCGAGGTACTACAGACAGATTGTTGTTTTGATGTAAACTTAAGTTTTTGGTAATGAATTAATGAGTTACACATTACTCCATCAACTTAAATCAATATAACTGAAAAGTCTGCCATTTGACATTTTTCTGCTTAGGTTTTATATCAGGAAATATTCGCCCCTGATCATTTTCGCCCTTTTACGACAGAAAACATATTCTCTCCATCTAAAATTTGATCTAAATCATCATAATCTCATGGATGGTATGTATGTCCATGCTTCAAGGATTTCAACAACTTCACTTTCATTTTAAATTTGTCGTCTCATCTATGGATGAAAATGACAACAACAACAAAAATATTTAGGAGTGAAATTTTCCAGGTGTACAGTAATTAACATAAAATCTTACAAAGCATCTAAAACTCTGTACTGGTCAACTGAGGACCAGTAGCTGGCTAGGACCAGTATTAGGACCCAACTATTGCTTTTCTATGATTTTGGCACAATTTTGTGAAATTTGTTTAGATAAATCACCTGCTACTGATCCTGGCCTGGAACTGTTTCTAGCCTGCTACTGTTCCTAGCCTGCAACTGTTCCTAGCCTGCAACTGTTCCTGGCCTGCAACTGTTCCTAGCCTGCAACTGTTCCTGGCCTGCAACTGTTCCTAGCCTGCAACTGTTCCTAGCCTGCAACTGTTCCTAGCCTGCAACTGTTCCTGGCCTGCAACTGTTCCTAGCCTGCTACTGGTCTTAGCCTGCAACTGTTCCTGGCCTGCAACTGTTCCTAGCCTGCTACTGATCCTGGCCTGCAACTGTTCCTAGCCTGCAACTGTTCCTAGCCTGCAACTGTTCCTAGCCTGCTACTGGTCCTGGCCTGTTACTGGTGTTAGCCTGCTACTGGTCCTGGCCTGCAACTGTTCCTAGCCTGCTACTGGTCCTAGTCGGTTACTGGTCCTAGCTGGCTACTGGTCTTAGCCTGCTACTGGTCCTGGCCTGCTACTAGTGTTAGCCTGCTACTGATCCTGCCTGCAACTGTTCCTAGCCAGCTACTGGTCCTGGCCTGCTACTGGTCCTAGTTGGTTACTGGTCCTAGCTGGCTACTGGTGCTAGCTGGCTACTGGTCATAGCTGGTTACTGGTCTTAGCCTGCTACTGATCCTAGCTGGGTACTGGTTCCCAACCAGCAGTCACTTTTTCCTCATGAGCATCTTAATTGGGGATGATATTTTTTAAGACATTGAATGATTCTTTATGTTAAAATATTTTATGAGGGAAAAAAGATTAAAAGAATCTTATTTGATATTTTGTAAAAGAGAACCTGTAAATTGAAATTTTATTTTTAAACTATAAATTTTATTATGGCACTTTTTAGTGTCCAATCTAAAACTTTTTGATTTCTCATTCTAGGTTCCATGAAATCATTGATGATGTTTTGAGTGACGATGAGGTGTTACCACAGAGATATAAGTCTCGATCAGATCAAAGACGGGTTCGTACAGAAAAATTTGAAAAGAAAAACAAGGGTACTTACAATGTTGTTGATACTAAGAAACTGCTGGAGAAGGAGAGAAATTCCAACAAAGAAAAAGTGGATGTAAGAATATTTCTATATTTACACATGCTGGCTTGCTTTGGCTTGATTTAAATAGCGGTGTGACTACTTAATTCCCATGCTACTCATCCCGGTGAGGCATAGGGAGAGATATTTTAGTGTGAGTTTGTCTTGGCTTGAGTGGTCCATATTTCCAATGGCTTTTTAAATCCCATTACACTTGCACTATTTAATGAAGGTAATCAAGCAGCACATCCTAAACCATTTACCCTCCAACTAGGCATAGAGCTGTGTGGACAGGAGATGAAATATCACCTCCAAAAATCTGACATGACCAGGAATCAAACCAGGGACCTTCATAAAATAAATCAGACAATAATAGCAATAAATTTATTGTCTTTTAGGGGTCTCCATGGCCAAGTGGTTAGAGCATCGTGCTTTGAGCCATGAAATCTTTCAATTCTGGTAAGGCAGGTTCGAACCCCGCTAGAATGTAAGCTGATTTTGGTGAGAAAATTTGCCAGTTTATTTGCTGAATGCCAGTGGTCTCTTCCTGGGTACATTGTACCCTGGGTTCTCTCCTCCACCATTAATAACTGGCCACCACAATATAACTAAAAAACTATCGAGTGTGGCGTAAAAAAAAAATCAAAATCCTTCTATTTGGTACACCATCCATGTTTCCCATGTTTCTGGAACATGAAGCAAGGTGATTTGTAGTTGTAATTGATATAAATTGTACTTTTATAGTTCTTAGAAAAAATCTATCAAGAAGACTTGGATGAGCTTGTAAATGAAGCAGAATATGATTTGAATAGAGAGAGAAAGTCTGCTAAGGAATTGGTGAGTATATGATTCTATTTAATTTTTACTGAATAATTTATAAATAAACCACAGTGTTTTGTGGAATTTTATAACAGTTCTGAGTTCTGCCATTTTTGATGGAACAGGAGTAAAGGAAGTAAAGAATAGTTAAGCTATTCATCTTATAAGTTGGTTACAAGACGTCAATTTCTCATTTAACTTAATTCTTTTGTTTTAAACAAGTACAAGGTGTATTGTGTTTTGTTTTCTATTTTTGTTGTTTTTGAGATGATTTCTTTTTACAAATACAGTAATAGCGTTATGTTACAAAAACTAATTTGACCAAAATTTTAACATTAAAAAATTAACTTGTGTATGTAAAAGAAAACATTTCCTATGCAATTTATTTTAACTTTAAAACTTTCAAAATTATTCATTTTTGTTTACTCTTTTTTATTTTTTCAGGAAAGTCATTATAAGAAGAAAGTATTGACTGGACCTAAGAAAGTGTCCACAGTTAAAAATAGTGGTAAGTGATGGTTGTATAGATATCTAATATACGGCTGTGTAAATATAAAATCAGTGATTTTCCACATTCTTTTTGGAATGGGGCCTGGGCCTTTTGAATTGGGAATTTAGCCATGTTTTATTAACATTGGGAAATCTGAATGTACACAAAACTGTTTGAAAATACACATAATACACACAAGGGAACCATGTATCAGTAAGCTTCTTCGGTACACACAAAAGAGTTCTATAACGCTATTTTGGATACGTATCTCCAGCTCATCTAGTTTATGATGAAGACGCTTATTTTGATTAGATAAACGTAGAGCAGCGTATGGGGAGGGGTCATTTTCCTGTCCACCATTTGGTTGAGTTCACTAATAAGCAAGTTTTTGACTGCATGCACGATTCTGTTGATAAAATTTTCACATACAGTATTTGCCATAATAAGCATCCAGGGAGATCCGCTGTAATAAAAATATGTCTTAAAGAGGGCACATAACGGTATTAGGACAAGCTTAAAAAATACCTAACAATGTTTCATAGCAGTATATATCTCTTTTCCTCACCTTTGGATTGTGTAATAGGCCTACTTACCATCATTGAAGTCAAAATCCGTCAGCTTAAATTTCATGATAATGCCTTCTTCTGCACAAGTGTCTGGAATTTCAATGAACTTTTTATGTTCCTTAACTCCTCTGTAAACATGTTTAAAAATACAAAAGTATATAAAACAATAGTCCTCCTTGTCATTGTAAGGTAAGTTCACTGAAATGTTATAACATGTAGGTGGGGTGCTTATTATGATCCAGACTTTTCAGTCATTCTAAAAAGGTGTAAGGGGTACAGAGTATGCCTGTTATGGGAAGGGGGCGGGGGTTAATAGCTCAATGTTTAACAATTAGAGTTCAGTTAACATGTTATGTTAAACTTTGATGAAATTATTGACAGGTGCTCTGAGGAAGAAAATGTCTACACAAAAACCAGTTATCAGCAGCAAAGCCAGGAAGAAAACTACAGAAGGACTCGTACCTAGTGCCAAATCTAAAAGTAAGTGTGTCCAGTTAATGTTGTCTTTTCTTTCAACTAAGTGTTCCTTTTGGTATTTTGGTTCACATTTGAAACAATATTTGTTGATGTTGAAATTTCTCAAGACTACTGTATACCTGGAAACTTTCATTCACATTTATTTTTTGCAATTTCATTATTTTCATCCTTAGATGAGAGAGCAAATTCAAAACGAAAGTGAAATTCTTAAGCTAAATAATTAAAGCACGGACATACATAACATCCAGTAGACTATGGTGATTTAGGACAGGTCAAATGTGCTCTGTTGTAAAAGGGAGAAAATAACCAGGCGAAAATTTTGAAAAATCACCTTGGACCTTTTAAAAATCCTTAGACACCTTCAGCTCGTCCCAGTTTTTTTTTCATAAACTTTTATAGAACCATTAACACTATTCTTTGATTTCTCTGATATGGGACTTGTAAATAATTACAATGACATAAAGGATTTTGAAAGTACTTTAATAATGCAAAGTTTTAGAGGCTACAAAGTAAGACATTTTAGGTCTAAAAGAGAACATTTTTCTGGCTCTGTGGTTTTACTGTATATGTTTGTTTTTCTAGTGACAATTAAGGATGATGAGGACATATTACCGATGCTCCTAAAGGAGTTCCCACATCTACATCTGTCTCTCCACACATGGCATGAACTGTGGAGGAAAGGTATACATCAGATTGAACAGGTCTCTAGAGCCAACCAGGAAGTAAGGCGAAAGAAAAGCAAAGCAAAAGCAGAGGTATTCTGTGACTACTACTGTAAATCGCATTTTATTCGCGAAAGTTTTATTTATGTGTAATTTCGGGAGAGCTCTCACTCGCAAAAATAAAATGATCATGTAATGAAATATGATAATAATATGACAAAATGGTTGTTCAAAATCACAAAAATGTCATCTCAAGAATAAATTTAAAACTTGTGTGTGTCACGGAAATAAATTCCTGTGAAAATTTCTGGATTAACAGTAATTTACCTTTTTTATTTCATAAGCAAAATTACAGACAAGACAGAATGAAAACAAGGAGAATGTTAATTAAATTAGTGTTTGGACAGTATCATTTTTATTTTTTTACATAAATGTATTTTCAATCTCATTGTTAAACTATTACAGCTTGAAGAAGCGGAAAAAAGACATGAAATCATGGTGAACATCATGAAGAAAGAATTGGAACATGGACAACGAATGGTTAGTCTTCATTGTTAGAATTTCTCTTCTGTGTCGGCATTTGGAAAACGTTGTTTTTATCTAGTACCAAATGTATCAGAATATCTTGAAGATAAAGTGAAAATGAATCATAAATTCAAGTTCATTATTTATGAGTTTCATTTTGTTGTTAGAAAGTAGCTGATTTGAACATTTGTTTTATTACAGAGTAATATTAAATGCTGAACCAGTGTTTTTATTCTTACAGAAAGAAATTAAAGAAAGACAGAAACAAACTGTAGTTGCGAAAAATATGATACAAGAAAAGCGTTCCCAGTCAGCCAGATCCAGAAAATATTACGATGAATATCAAGTCAGACTTAGGTCTAAAATGTTGAAGAGAAGAACCAGAGAAGAAATGGTAAGAAGAATTGTTGATGTACCTCAATTACCAGAGATGGAGAATAAAATTGTACAAGTGTTGATTTGAAACATACCTCAAAGTCCACAAGACCAATAAAAACTTCGCAAGTTTCAAGAAGCGACACTTCAACCGCTGTAGATTCTTATCATTATACAAACTTAAATTACTGGGAGATGAGTTCATTTAAGCATTTAAGCGTTTTTTCCAAATCCCATGTCTGCTATAATTTTGATTATTGTGTATTTTACCAAATATTAGGCCTATTATTAAAATATGTTTAAACTAAACTTAAATTAAAGGATGTTATCTTTCTTGTTTCACTTGCATTTTCCTAATCATTATCAATATTTACGGCTAGGTTTTAGATAAAAAATATTGTAGATCTATTATTTGTGTAATACAACCTAGCATTATTTAGGAATTATAAACAATTCTACTTATTATGAGAAACATTTCTTACCTCTTAGCAACTTAGAATTTCATATTAATGTATTTTTATTTCAGATTTTCAAAAAGTTATTCAAAGATGGATTAGATATTCAGAAAGACAGAGTTCGGGAGTTAAGAAAATATGCCAAAGAACAGCGAGATAATCAAGCAAAATCACAGAGAACAGAAATTGAGTCAATGGAAAATTAGTATCCTTTTGTAAATTAAAGCCACTTGTAAATCTGACAGATCTTGAAATGTATGTTTATTCTCCGTTAAGTAAGAGTCAAGATACATCAGTCAGTGACCACACACATCCATAAATGATTAAACAGTGGAACCACAGTCTTGAGGGACAAACTATTGTAGAAGATCACATTCCAAAAACTAATGGTATAAATATTTCACCTTTTTCATGTTTCTTAAGACCACATTTTCATGGCACCACCTATCTTTAAGATCACATTTTCATGACCCCACATGACATTAAGAATACATTTTCATGTCACCACCTGACATTTAGAACACAATTTCATAGCACCACCTGCCATTAACTCATCAACCCTTGAAAAGCAATGGAATCTTCTGTAAATCAATGACTTAGACCAGTCTAAATGTGTCTTTAAGTGTAAATGGGTACAGATAACATATTTTTATGGCAGTTTTGATGATCAAATGAAACATGTTTCACTGCACCTGTATATGTACCTTTGCTTTCATTTCCATTTATCTTCCACTTGATATTTGTGTTGTCATACACCTATTCCAGAAAACATTTTCCTTGACCTTGATTTTAGTTATCACGATCAGTTTGAGATGTTAGCAGAATCCATCACCAAGGAAAGACAAGAAATTTCAACAAGAGAAAAAGCTCAACAGAAGGTAAATATTTTTTTTTTTTAAAGATTGTAAACCAAATGAGTACAGTACCTTGTATGAATATTTGACTTTTTAAAATGAATTAAGTTAAATCATATAAGCTCTTTTGCCTTCAGTTTGTGTACAGTATTTATATTATTTGGGTTCCATCAAGTAATTTAAAGGGGCATTAGACTGTGTTTTTCAAAATTTTGTTTCCCTTTTTTTTTTTTACTTCTCATATTGATATACAATAACAAAATTGAGATATACAAAGGCATAAAAATTCGGCAATTTCTATATATTTTTTGAAAATTAGGCTACTTCATAAATGACCCCAGAGTCATTTTATCGCGAAAGTCAAAATATAGTATGACACCGGGTTATGCACCTTTTACAGGATTGACTTTGATTATGGCCGGCATTTCGTAATATTTTCAAGAATTTTAATGACTTAAATTCCTTCATGGATGACAAATCTCTCAGGAGAAGATATTTCCTGTCATTGACTTACATGAAAACTTTTCTCTCTTAGATGTATCATTTTTGGTGAATTTATATTTCATAAATAAGCTCAAATCAGCTGTATATTTGTTTCTGTTTGTATTTGTGACCTAGTTATTTCCCCTTTAATGCACTAATAATCATCAGATGGCTCATTTTACCTGAATTTATTTTTAACAGGTGCTTACCCAAATGAAGAAGGATATTCGTAAAAAGATGGAGACGGAGATCAAGAATTTACAGGATCAGCTGGTGAGAGATGATGATGATGCTTACTTCCGACAGCTGGATGCTGACCGAGTGATACATGACTTGCAGTTAGCAAAATATCATGTCAATGTTTAGCAAGAAGGGGAAGTAACTCCATTAGTTTTGTATTGTCTGTGATAACAATTATGCTAAAAATGCCATGTCAGTCTCAAGGCTGTAGATAAGCTGGACATTGAAAATGAAATTACATTGAAAATGAATTACAAGTATATTTCTACCATATGCAGAAACGTTGGGTTTTAGGTAAAAAGAAGTATTTTAAGATTTATTAAATTTGCAAACATTTTTGAATGTTTTGTGGTTTTTGCATGCATGTGGTGAATGTGATGTGAAATAGATGTTTGTAAAGATAAGTTATAAATGAAATGATTTTGTATTACAAAAAATCACCACACACTCCAAAAAATTGTAGTGTAAGAGATTACAGTATAATTCTTTTGTAAAGTGAAATAAACTGTTATATTTTTTATTTATTTTGTCAAATACAGAAAAGTAGATACAACAGATTGAAATTTTTTCATTCGATTTCATTTGTTTGTATGTGTATGTACATTTTATAAATGATTTATTTGTAGACAGCAGCATTAGATTATTTTACAGAATATTAAATTTTTTTTTTTTTTTTTTTTTTTTTTTTTTTATTTTTTTTTTTTTTTTTTTTGTTTTTTTATTACCTTAGAATGTTTTCTTCATTCAATTTTACCTTAGATGAGATTATTTAAAATGGATGGGAAGAAATTTACGCTCGTAATTTGAAGACCATAAATATATGTCATATGAGATAAGTTATTTGAGGAAAATTCTAAGAAGGAGAGATATGTTTTTGTTGCAGAACAGGCAAAAATTAAACGTGGCAAAATTCGAGGTACATTAACTGCAGGGTTTATGTATGTATATGTGACCAAAACATAGAACATGGGCCAATTCCTGATATTTACTTCGGATTTTTTTTGAAGTAATGAATTTTTTCACAATTTCAAATTATGTTGGATATACCTGCAAGTTGATATTGTTTTTTATGAGAGGTCAGACTGAGCCGTTAACTATGAAGTTGAGGAAATTAGGGATGAAATTGTTTTCATACCGAATTATCAATATATCTTACACAGCATTCTTCTTCTCTATTTTGGAAAAATCCTCAAATAACTGGCAGGGCAGAGTCTTGTGAAACCTTTCTTGAACTGGACAAGTGTAAGAAATTAAATTTTATGTAATAAAGCATAACATTAAATTGCATATTGAGTAGAGTAAATCGTTCTTCCTACTTTGTCACCGTACATAAGGGAAGTTATCAGTGAAGATTAAAAACACATTATTCCCAAGCAGTTGTATAATGAGAAAGTGATAGAAGTTAGCATATGATAATAAAAAGGATATTCGCCTGCTGTATTTTTGTGAATTTGGACGCAAGTACAGAAATAACTTTCACTTAAGACATGGTTTCCTCTCTATGTAGAAAAAAATATTTTCTAGTAAAATTACTGAAATTGAATAAAAAATATAATTTCATCATGTTTATCTTTCGCAATTCAAGTAATTAATGTACAGTAGAAATGATTGTGATTAAAAGGACCTCTGTATAGAGATGGCCTGCCTATATAAAAGCCTTTCAACACTATAATATTAATTTTTATATAAATTAACCCTCTTAATAAAGGCACTTGTATAAAGGGATTGCCTATTAATAGCCATTCAAACATAACTATTAAACCTTTTTATATAAATGAATAAAACTCTCTTATAAAGGCCACTTGTATAAAGAAGACCTTGCTTATAAAAGCCATTAAACATAACTATTACTTTTTATAATAAATAAACCTTTTATAAAGGCCATGTCTATAAGGCTACTGTTCCTTGATTTAAAGACCGTTTTAGACAAGTTTGACTGTTACCATTTTGCAGTAGTCAATTCTCGTTATTTATGTGGGTATGAAAAATATTATTTACATAAGGAACGGTATTTGAAAACTTAGGTATTAGTGCCTCATAGTCTTTTTTATTTTTATATTCATTTTATATATGTCACATCAATGTAACTTAAGTTTCCAAATTTATTTTTGGTCTTTTTTGTATGTAGATATTTTTATATTTAAATAAATTGAGTAAACTTTAGTTGTTGGTTTGAATTTTGAATGGTGTTTCATGCCACAATCACATTTTTCTGTTTGATTGGTGGTGGCCGTTTTTTAATGGCGGAGAAGAAGGAGGAAGAGCTATGGATGCGTGTGTGATAAATGATACAGTAGTGAGGTTCCCCGGTCTGGGCATTGTTTCTAAAAAGAGTCATAAATCGTGAAAAAGATGTTAAACCAAATACTACATACCGACCATTTTCATAAGGTTTTTATTACCAATTTAGGACAGAATTTAGTCGGTTAATTTTTGACTGGGTCTAGGAAGTTCTTAAATCCTAAATCTCTTCTTGTTTTCATAAGATCATGAAATTATTATTCGGAACATAATTGTTTTGATTGTTTATTGTTGTTAAAGTCCCATTCAAGAATCTTTCACCCACATGGGAGACCTCACAAATTGCGGTGAAGAGTTCAAATTTTGGCGCTATGCTTCTGCACTTACAGCATTAAGAAGTGAGGGTTTTTAAGTGCTGACAACCTACTGTGACATTGGACGCAGTTTTTACTGTTCTTGAGGACAAGGAAACCAACCTGTCGCGGCTGGGACTCCAAATTCACGATAAGCGTTGAGTCCACTCGACTGGCAGGCGGTTGTGAAACTGTTTGAAATAACAAATAAATTACTTTACTTGATGAGGTTTGGGGGGAAATTCGATAGGAGAACCAGCGACTTCTAATAAAGAATTCCTTTTTACGCCTTTTATCTGAGGCCTCCAAGTAGTTAGAGCATTGAGCTTTTATACATAGAAAGTGTTTCACTTTGTAATCATAAAGTTCTCGCCCTTATAGGGGGACAACTTCATTGTGAAGGAAGTATGCCAGTTGATTTGTGGAAGACAATTCGGTTGTAATTTCCGCAATTTGATAATTATACCGCAATGCAATCATAGAGAACATATTATAAACAGGTGTTATCCCATGTGGTTATATTCACAGTATAAAGGTGTTAGGGAGGCAATTTATATGTCACGTTTCATATATTAGATGTTATTTTGTTGTGATTTTATTGTCACAGCTTACAGCAGGTATTATTTGATGTGACTATTATGTCTCAAGGCCATCCGCAGGTGTCATTTGATGTGACTATGTACAGCATTCCGCAGGTGTTATTGATTGTAGTTATATTGTCCCAGTATAGAGCAAGAGGTGTTATTGAGGTGATTTATAATGTCACAGCCACCGGGTGTTATTTGATGTACTATAAGTCCACAGCCATTACAGCAGGTGTTATTGAGTGTGATATATGTCAAGATACATGAGATGTTATTGAGTGTGACAATGTCCACGCCATACAGCAGGTGTTATTCTGATAGTAATTTATTTCTGTCACCAGTATAGAGGTGATTACTTGATGTGATTAGATGAAGCTGGTGGCTCCGTCGGTATAGCACGCTCAACTCTGGTTCGTTGAGCGGTTGTGAGTTCGAGTTCCACCAGGGCGACAGGTTTAGGTTTCTGTCTTTCGGAAGAGATGGTAAAAATGGGAGGTTCCCGTTGTCACAGAAGGTGTCGGCAAGAATACAGAACCCACACTGCTCACTTAGGCGTTAAGGCCCGCATAAGACAAATCTTATGAAGCCTTCACCAGCATTTGGTGAGGTACTATCTGAGTGAAATATTTTGGTGGGACACGTTATTAAAAACTAATATTAAACAAACAAACAAAACTAGTGATTATATTGTCACAGCCACACAGGGTGTAATTGATGTGATAAGTCACAGCATACAGAGTGTTTATTGTGTGATATGTGTCACAGATACAGCAGATGTTCTTGATGTTGACTATGTCACACGCCCATAAGCAGGTGTTAATCTGATGTAGTTATATGTCAAAGTCATAGAGCAGGTGTTATTTGATGTGATTATATGTCACAGCCACACTGCTGTAGATAAGCTGGACATTTGAAAAAATGAATTACAAGTATATTTCTGTTAAAAGAAACATAGAATATAAGGATAGAATCATGTCAAAAAAATTATATTGATTTAATGAACTAGTGACAGAGATAATTGGTTGAATTTCATATTTGACATGTTAATCCCTGACTACCATATGCCAGAAAGTTGGGTTTTAGGTTAAAAAAGAAGTATTTTACAGATATATTAAATTTGCAACAAGTTTGAATGTTTGTGGTTTAGAATGCATGTGGTGAAATGTGATGTGAAATAGATGTTCTGTAAATGAATAAGTATAAATGAAACTGATTTTGTATACATTGTAGTGTAAGAGATTACAGTATACATTATTTTGTAAAGTGAAATAAACCTGTATATATTTTTATTTATTTTGTCAAAAACAGAAAAGATAGATACAACAGATGAAATTTTTCATTCAGATTTCATTTGTTTGTCATGTGTATGTACATATATAAATTGATTATTTGTAGCACGGCAGCCATTAGTTATATTCTACAGAATATTACAATATACCTAGAAATGTTTTCTCTCATTCAATTTTCACCCTTAGGTGAGAAGACGAATTTAAAATGGATGGGAAATTTTCAAGCTAGTAATTGAAGCACATACATATATGTCATCCATGAGACTTAGTTATTTAGGACAAATTTAAGAAGGAGAGAATATGTTTTGTGCAGAACAAGGCCAAAAATAAACAGTGGCCAAAATTTCCGAGGATACATTAACTGCAGGGTTTATGTATGTACATGTGACCAACAACAAGAACATTGGCCAAATTCCCTGATATTTACTTGGATTTTTTGAAGTAATGAATTTTTACAACTTCAAAATTACTGTTGATATACCTGCAAGTTGATATTGTTTTTTATGAGAGGTCATGCTGAGCCATTAACCTCTTGAAGCTGGAGGAAGTTGGGATGACATTTATCAATACCAATTATCAAATATCTTACACAGCATTCCTTCTTCTCCTATTGTAAAATCCAAGTAACCTGGCAGGGCAGAGTCTTGTGAACCCTTTCTTGACCTGGACAAGTAAAAATTTTATGTAATAAAGCATAACATTAAAATTGCACTGACGAGAGTAATCGTTCCTACTTGTCACCGTACATAAGGGAGTATCCAGTGAAGAATAAAACATTTTTCCCATGCAGCTTGTCATAACCGAAAAGTGAATAGAATCATCCATATGATAATCAAAAGGTTACTTCGCCCTGCCATCTTATGTGAATTGGACAATACAAAATAAATTCCATAAACATGGTTCCTCTCTATTTAGAAAAAAATATTTTCTAGTAAAAATACCTGAAAATTGAAAAAATCTCAATTCATCAGTTTATTTTCAATTCATGTAATAATGTACAGTCAAACTTACATTAAAGGCCACCTCTGTATAAAGGGCACCTGCCTATAAAAGCCTTTCAAACATAACTATTAACCTTTTTATAATAAATAAACCTCTTATAAAGGCCACCTGTCTATAATGGCTACTGTTCCCTTGAGTAACCTTTATAGACAAGTTTGACTGTACATGTATGCAGTAGTCATTCTCGTTATTCTATGTGGTGCAAACGTATACTTTACAGAGGAAGCAGTATTTGAACAACTTGTGTAGTGCCTCATAGTTTTTTTTTATTTTTCATAATCATTTTTATATGTCTCATCAATGTAACTTAAGTTTACAAATTTCATTTTTGTCATGTAGATATTTTATATTTAAAATAAACTTGAGTAAACTTTAGTTGTTGAGTTTGAATTTTGAATGGTGTTTCATGCCACACTCAACAATTTTTCTGTTATATGGTGGTGGCCAGTTTTTAATGGCGGAGAAGAGTTATGACTGCGTGTGTTATAAATGATACCAGTAGTTGCAGGTTCCCAGGTCTGGGCATTGTTTCATAAAAGGTCATAAATCGTGAAAAAAGATGTAAACCAAATACTTCAATTACCGACCATTTCATAAGCGTTTCTGATTACCAATTTATGACAGAATTTAGTCGGTAATTTCTGACTGGGTCTAGGCAGTCTTAAATCCTTAATCCTTCTTGTTTTCATCAAGATCACATGAAATATTTTGAGAAATTGTTTGATTGTTTATTGTTGTTTAACGTCCCACTCAAGAATTTCACCCACATGGAGACCTCACCAAATGCTGGTGAAGAGCTTCAAATTTTGGCCTATGCTCTGCACTTACAGCCATTGAGAAGTGAGGGTTCTTTAACGTGCTGACACCTACTGTGACATGGGACCTCAGTTTTTACTGTCTCATCCGCAGGACAAGAAACCAACCTGTCGCCGGCTGGACTCAAACTCACGATCAAGAGTTGAGCTCGCTACCGACTGAGCCAGGCCGGCTTGAGAAATTGTTTGAAATAACAAACTAAATTATTTTACTTGATGAGTTTGAGGGAAATAAGGTAGGAGAACCAGCGTCTTCCAATAAAGACATTCCATTTACCTCCCTTTTATCTTAAAGCCTCCAAGTAGTTAGAGCATTGAACTTTAAATCAGAAAGTGTTTCACCTCTGTAATCACAAGTTCTCACCCTTATAGGACCCAACTTCATTGTGAAGAAGTGTGCCAGTTTATTTGTGGAAGACAATTGGTCTTTTCCCACAATTTTTTAATTATACATTGCCATCCTATAGCAGACATAATTATACAACAGGTGTTATCCCATGTGGTTATACATCACAGTCATACACCAGGTGTTATCGGAGGCAATTATATGTCACGTTCATATATTAGATGTTATTTGATGTGATTTTATGTCACAGCCATACAGCAGGTATTATCTGATGTGACTATATGTCACAGCCATACAGCAGGTGTCATCTGATGTGACTATATGCCACAGCCATACAGCAGGTGTTATCTGATGTAGTTATATGTCACAGTCATAGAGCAGGTGTTATTTGATGTGATTATATGTCACAGCCACACGGGTGTTATCTGATGTGACTATATGTCACAGCCATACAGCAGGTGTTATCTGATGTGACTATATGTCACAGCCATACAGCACGTTATCTGATGTGACAATGTCACAGCCATACACAGGTGTTATCTGATGTAACTATATGTCACAGCCATACAGCAGATGTTATCTGATGTGACAATGTCACAGCCATACAGCAGGTGTTATCTGATGTAGTTATATGTCACAGTCATAGAGGTGTTACTTGATGTGATTATATGAGCCGGCCTGGCTCAGTCGGTAGCACGCTCGACTCTGGATCGTGAGGTTGTGCGTTCGAGTCCCACCGGCGACAGGTAGGTTTCCTGTCTTTCGGATAAGATGGTAAAAACTGGAGGTCCCGTGTCACAGAAGGTGTCAGCAAGATAAAGAACCCTCACTGCTCAATGGCCGTAAGTGCCAAGCATAAGCCAAAATTTGAAGCCCTTCACCAGCATTTGGTGAGGTCTCCATATGAGTGAAATATTCTTGAGTGGGACGTTAAACAACAATAAAACAAACAAACAAAAATGTTATTATATGTCACAGCCACACAGGTGTTATCTGATGTGACTATGTCACAGCCATACAGCAGGTATTATCTGATGTAGTTATATGTCACAGTCATAGAGCAGGTGTTATTTGATGTGATTATATGTCACAGCCACACAGGTGTTGTCTGATGTGATTATATTTTAGTCATACAGCAGGTCTTATTTGAGGTGATTATATGTCACATCCAAACAGCAGTTGTTATCTGATGTGTTTTTACATCATTCATACAGCAGGTGTTATCTGAAGTGATTTTAGGTCAGTCATACAGCAGGTGTTATCTGAGGTGATTATATGTCACATCCACACAGCAATTATCTGAGGTGATAATATGTCAGTCATACTGCAGGTGTTATCTGAGGTGATTATATGTCAGTCATACAGCAGGTGTTATCTGAGGTGATTATACATCACAGTAATACAGGAGTTATCTGAGATTATGCATCAGTCATACAGAAGCTGTTATATGAGGTGATTATATGTCAGTCTTACAGGTGTCATCTGACGTAATCAGAGGTGATTATATGTCAGTCATACAGGTGTTATCTGAGGTGATTATATGTCAGTCATATAGCAGGTGTCATCTGAGGTGATTATATGTCAGTCATACAGCAGGTGTTATCTGAGGTGATTATATGTCAATCATACAGGTGTTATCTGATGTGATTATACATCACAGTAATACAGGTGTTATCTGATGAGTTTATACATCAGTCATGCAGTAGGCGTTATCTGAGGTGATTATGTCAGTCAAACAGCAGGTGTTATCAGCAGTGATTATATGTCGGTAATACGGGTTTTATCTTAGGTGATTATACGACGCAGCCATACAGCAGGTGTTAACTGTTGTTATTATATGTCACAGACATACAGCAGGTGTCAACTGATGTGATTATATACCACATCCACACAGCAGGTGTTATTTGTGGCGATTATATGTTACAGCCATACAGCGGGTGTTATCTGAGGTGATTATGTCAGTCAAACAGGAGGTGTTATCAGCAGTGATTATATGTCAGTCATACGGGTTTTATCTTAGGTGATTATACGACGTAGCCATACAGCAGGTGTTTACTGTTATTATATGTCACAGACATACAGCAGGTGTCAGCTGATGTGATTATATACCACATCCACACAGCAGGTGTTATTTGAGGTGATTATATGTTACAGCCATACAGCAGGTGTTATCTGAGGTGACTATATGTCACAGCCATACAGCAGGTGTTATCTGAGGTGACTATATGTCACAGCCATACAGCAGGTGTTATCTGATGTGATTAAATACCACATCCAAACAGCAGGTGTTATCTGAGGTGACTATATTTCACAGCCATACAGAAGGTGTTAATATATTATATATATTATATATTGAGTCATAAAGCAGGCAGGCAAGCAGAAGGCTCCAGGTTTGATTCTCTTTGGACTTTGAAAGCTGATAGTAATTGTAGCTAAGTACTCTGTATTTAAAGCAAAAGTCACAGGTCTCTAAGATGAGACATAAAATTTGATTCCATGGCAGACCAAGGAATCCTTACTGCATTTGCATCAGTCCATAGCACTGGTAAACATTTGTAGCACTTCATGTTAAGCTGATTACATCTCCATGAAAGTGAAAAATTCTTGGTGGGATGTAAAACAATAATTAAAAAAAAAACAAAAACAAGAGAGAAAAAACTTAAATGTATTATCAATACATCTGAATTTGAATTTTGAATAGTGTTTTACACCATAATCAACAGTTTGTCAGTTATATGGTGGCAGCAAGTTTTTTTTGTTTTTTGTTTTTGTTTTGTTTTTTAGATGGAGTAGAGAATCCAGTTACACTGTACACAGGAAGAGCCCATCAACAAATAAGACAAAACTAGAAGTGACAAAGTTTATTTCACAATAAACTTCATAACAATGCCATTATATTTTTAACATCACAACTTACAAAAGTGAAAGAAACTGGGAAAAGACACTCTAACAAATAGATCTAGTACAAAAGCTCCCTGTTCACGTTGGTTTGTTCTGTTGTATAAAATGTCTAACTGTAAAACACCTGTACATATCACAGCAACTGCACAATATAGTAAAACCCAAGGTGGTCCGAATGATCGGTTTTCTGTAGCATTAGCTAATTATTCAAGTTATTATTGCATGAACTGGCAATCTTTGTTGAACAAGAAATACTAAAATTTGATTTACTGTCCTTTCCTTTTTGTGCAATACTAACAAAGACAAAAAATAATTTCAGATATATATATACACACACATAAGAAAAGTTTTATAAAACATTTATAAAGCAGAACTATTCAAGCAGTTTTTTTTACTCAGAAGTATCATTTTATGAGCCAAGATTATTATTACCTTTTTACTGAATTCTTACCAGACTCCAGTAAACCCAATACTTTACATATCACCCATCACTTTACTTCTTTTATTTCATCTTTATATTACTGTATATATCTAAATTTTTGCTCTTGTTTAATTTTCATCATTTTCACCCTTATATGAGAGGGCGAATACAAAATGAAAGTGAATTTTTCACACTAAATAATGGAGGCAAGGAAGTTCATGTCATCCATGAGAGTACGGTGAGTTAGGTGAACTTAAGAAGGGGTAAATATGTTTTCTCTTGTAAAAGGGTGAAATAAAGGACAGGTGAAAATTTCCCGTTATACAGTAATCCATACAATAAATACTATAAAGCAACACAAAACCGACCAAAAAAAAAGGACAAGGAAAGAGTGTGTACATAATATGTAATAAAAAAATCACTTACATTAAGTCTGTTTCAATTATCTTTTATTTAAACAATCTTTATTCCTTGTTTATCATTCTATATTTAACATTTTAAACTCACAACTACACTGTATACCTAGAATTTTTTGCCCCTGGTTATTTTTCGCCCTTCTACGACAAACAATATATCTACCCCTTCTTAAATTCGCCCTAATTCACTACAGTCTCATGGATGGCACTTAATGTTCATGCTTCAATTATTTAGCTTGAAAATTTTGCTTTCATTTTCCTCTCTTCTAAGGGCAAAAATTAAAACGGAGTGAAAATTTCGAATACATTAGTAGAAAATTTGTGAATCCAAGTCATGAAATATATTCACTCAAAGTTTACTATTTCAAAGTCAACATTCAGCATGTATAATATTAAGAATCTTATTCTTTTAAATAATTTTAAGACATTTGATAATAACAGCATGTATAATATTAAGAATCTTATTCTTTTAAATAATTTTAAGACATTTGATAATGTTTTATAACACTGAACCAGGATGATGCAGTCTTTTTAGCAGGGCCCATCACCATAAAACTTGAGAATTTACTCAAATCTAAAAACATTCTCAAACTGGCCTGCTTAGCCAATCAGATTTCAGGATTTGCCACATTTGAGTAGAATTTTTAACCAATTTTGACCCAAGTATCATACAAGTGGTGTCTTTGTTATTTAAGCAATTTAAATTTTTTCAATCAAAACATCTTTTTCTGTAAACAAGGTAGTGTACTAGTTTCTTTCATATCAATAAAGATTGTACCATGATCTTTAAGGTTTCTGTCCCAAACACTTTAAAATATCTTTTTCCTGTATTAGAATATTGAAGATATTATATGCTAACTAAAAATGCAGTTTTTCACTACTTTTGAATTCGTTTTAACATATACAAATATCTGGCAAACTTTTTACACAGCCATTATAATGTGAATACCAACAACACCATACAGGTCATATTCTGAAGAAAATATTTTATAAATAAAATTGCAAAATGACAACTCATGTACAGCTTACGATGACTTCCTATGTGGAGAATGTCAGATAAACAGGAAGCGTTTGTTTCATCTCATAATGAGTTTGTCAAACACACAGTATCTCTGAATGGCATGTTTATAAAATATTTGTTGAATTAAATTTCTAAGATGCATGGATATAAATTCCATCAATAATATTCTGGATTAAGATGTCAAATATGAAAAACTATTTTCTTCTTGAATTGCTTGTTGAATATGGTTTAAAATATTCAACTCATCAACCCCTAAATACAATGGACTATTCTGAAAATCAAAGACTAAGACCAGTCCAAATGTGTCTTTAGGGATGAATGAGTTAAAGTGAAACACTTATCTTGGACTGTACCTTTGACTCTAATGTAGAGTGTCTTTTTTTTTAACTGAACTGGATTAGTCCATTAATGGGGTTGGAAGGGGTGAATGATTAAATCACTGCTTCAACACATACATCATTTAAATAATTTTACAACATTTACCATCAAATTTCTATTGTTAGATATGTAGAGTGTATATAGTCACGGTTTTTATATAATTCAGGTTTTATTTGCATAGGATAATCAGTATGATTGCATACACAGGCATGATGTAATTCTGAAGTCTTCAAGACAAAAACAGTTTTATACTAATGATAATACAAGACACCAAAGTTTACACATACATTGAACATGATTCAAATATGCAAACAAATAAATAAATCACTGCATATATTTTGACACCTAATAGCTGCTATGATTAAGCAGTACTGCTTATTTGGTGAGTATTTTCTAGTCTACACCCCTTTTCATATAACCTACACGTAACACTTTAGAAGCAATCTCAATAAATATATTATTAGCAGCAAATATAATAAATACAGGATACAAGTCAAACAGGTTATCTGACAGGTATTTAGTAATCTAACTGACAGGATACCAGTCAAATTAGTAATTATTAATCTAAGCAACAGGGTACCAGTCATATTAGTGCCTGGTAATCTTACTGACAGGATACCAGTGAAATAAGTAATTATTAAGCTAAACAACAGGGTACCAGTCATATTAGTGCTTGGTAATCTTACTGACAGGATACCAGTCAAACAGGTGTTTAGAAATATGACTGACAGAATATCAGTCACATTGTTACTGGCAGAATACCAGTCAAAATGTGCTTGGTAATCCTACTGACAAAACATCAATCTAATGGATGCTTGGTAATCTGGCTGAATGGATACCAGTCTAATAGGTGTTTAGTAATCTGATTGACAGGATACCAGTTAAATAGGTGCTTGGTAATCCTACTGACAGAACATCAATCTTAATGGATGCTTGGTAATCTGGCTGAATGGATACCAGTCTAATAGGTGTTTAGTAATCTGATTGACAGGATACCAGTCAAATAGGTGCTTGGTAATCCTACTGACAGAACATCAATCTAATGGATGATTGGTAATCTGGTTGAATGAATACCAGTCTAATAGGTTTTAGTAATCAGATTGACAGGATACCAGTCAAATATGTGCTTGGTAACCTGACTAATAAGGTACCAATAAAAAAAGTTCTTGGTCATCTGACATGATACCAGACTTTTAGGTACTAGGCTGTTTGACAAATAGGATATCAGTCTGTTATCTGGTAACCTGATGAGAAACTAGCGAATGAATACAGTGGAACCAATCTTGTGAGACCACACTCAGAAACACCATTCAATTTTTCACTAAATAAAATATCTTTAAAGAGCACCTGTCTTGAGAGATCATATTCCAATGGCAAATGTCATTCCAATATTATATTCCAATGTCTTTTTAAGATGACTTCAAATGTACTAATTGATATATGTAACTCAAATTTGAAAAATCACTAAAGCAACATGCAACAAATGCAAAAAAAACAGACAAAAAAAACCCACCTATCCCCGTTGATACAAATAGTTAAGACTTATTGATCTACACCAAATTGAATTTTAGCCTTGCATATTAGTCTTAACAGTTTCAAATCTTGTTTTCTGAAAATTTATGAGTTTCACATGATCACATACTATGGATACTATGATTTGAAAGAACCCTCGCCATTATTTATGATTTTTCACTCTAAACCTGAAAGTAAAGAATTCCCTAACCATGTATTAGTCACATGTACAAGATGTATACTAGTTTGACATTATTAGCTACAAATAGCACCACACATAATTTCTACTGCTGATACAATGTGTAAACATTAAATTACTGACAAGACTCATATTTGATCTCTTGTACTTTTTAAAAATATAACTAAATCAAATAACAGCATGTACCAAACCTAAAAAACAATGCATACAGAATTCTGATTATGTATCAAAAAGAAAATCAAACTCAAGAATGAAGTTGGCATGAACTGAAAAGTGAGTTTTTGAAATGTTTCTTCAGAGAATGATTTGTGATATATAAAGATATTACAATAAAGCCGAGATACTGATATCAATGACCAAATATCTAATTAATTCCACAAATCAATACTTGCAATTGTAATCAGGATATTCATGAGTTATTGTGCAAATGATATAAAATCTGTTTGAAACCATCACCAACACTTATCACTACAATACAGATCAAAGTTATCAAATAAATGCAAAATCCATTTGACTTCCATCCCTGCTATCAATGCTGTTGAATCAGAAAATTTTGCTGTGGTTTTAATTTCGTTGTTTCCATTTATCAACGAAATCCAAACCATGACGAAATTTTACCAATTTTATACCTAGTAATAGCATAAGTTCCTTTACCAACAGGTTTTTTTATTTAAACCAAATTCAATGTCAATAAATTTTTTTTATTTTTAAGATAAAAATTTTAACCCCATGAAATTTTCTGATTCTATAGTATTTATCTTAATCATATTGTTAAACTGCAATTTAGATGCAGTTTGCTTAAAATTCTACTTATTAGCTAGGAAAATTGCATATTTACACACATGATCTGTTGCCATGGCAAGTATATCAATATATGAATTACTGATTACATACTCCAATTTAGATAAATGAAACTGACGGCAAGAATCGTGAGAGAAAATTGTCATCCTCCATTTGTTACATTTATTGCATCTACATATCACATAAGTTAATTTTTTTAGCGAGATACAAATTAGCGCATTGTCCTAAATTTTTTTTTAGCGATTTTATGATTTAAAATAAACTAAACCATTTATGAAATTTATTTGTACCAACCTATACATCATTTTGTTATATGAATGAAATAGTGTAAATGTTCTTTTCAATAATTGTTACATGTATGTAAATCTTCCTAAATAATCTGTCTCATGTTTATACAAACTGAAAATATCCTGTCCTTATGTGTTATAGTGGATTCATTTTTATCTAATTATATCATAAAATTATTTCTTTTGAATTATTTGTGGACTAGTAGAAGTTTAATGGGGCCAGTAGATTTTTTTATGCTACTGGCCCCGTGGTGGGCCACTTGGGGGGTGGGGGGTGGGCGATAAATTCAAGTCCTGTCTACCCATATCAACACTGGCATCAGTTTATACTAAGTACACTAATGAAATGCTGTTGAAGGGTTATGTTTTCATGCATAACAACAAATAAAATATAACAAACAAAAAGGAATGTAAAAATAATTCACACACATAAAAGAAATAACAAAAATGAAGCACTTATACATGTTGTAGTGGCACAGTCTATCAATCTACTGAAAACATGGAAAAGAAAAAACCCAAACGTTTCAAAATATCCAATTAATGATCTTCATTGAAAACTGTTAAGCAATCATTATAATTTTACATGTTATAAAATATGACACCAAATAAAATGCTATAAACGCTATTTTCTACTGTGATCATCTCACACATCAGTCATTCAAGTTATGTGACAGTTCATGTCATGTGTATATCTAATGCTATACTGTATAGTTGTTTTTATTCGCTGAGGATTTAATTTTGCTAGATTTGCGGTCAAAGCAAATATCACAAAATTAAATACCTGTGAATATAATACCTTATACTTATGAATGTTCAAAAGACAATATGTAACCAATTAAAATTATAGAAATTATTACCAATTAAAATTTATACATACCGGTACATAAACAGATATCATATACACCAATCACAGAGCCTTTATAAACTTTACTTCAAAATCCTACAAATATACTTGTGAAACAGTCAGAACACAATTTCTTGTTTGTTTCAGAAACAATCATGCACAAAATTTTATAACAGTGAATAAGTCCCTTTCAGAAAAATGCAAAATTTTCTCCCCATGAAATTAAACAACTATACAGTATTCACACTAATCTGGATTTAAAATGAAATATGTATACCCAGAATATCTATCATACCCACAACAGTAATACTAATATTGGTAAAGAAATAAAAAGCTTATTACAATAAGTGGGTAAATATACCTTTATCTATAATACTCCGATACTTAACAATTGTGTCAATAACTCAAAACCTATAAAACAGTGTTTTTTGTATTTCTTAATCAAATGAAGGTTTTTGTCCTGTGTTATACACTTTGACATAGTGTTTATACACCATTCTTAACTCATCAATCCCTGAAAAACAATGGACTATTCTATAAATCAATGACTAAGACCAGTCCAAATGTATGTTAGGGGTGAAGGAGTAAAGATCTATAAAGAATTTCAATGTACACTGGACTACAAATAAATGTCTTATAACCAAAGGCTGAAAGGCCTTAACAGTAACCTGAGTCAGCACCTTATCTACATGACCTATGACCCTGACCTAGGGGTCATGAATCATATATTTTATTACCCTTATTTTATAGATGTTACACACCAGCCTTGACGGGAACAGTCATGGTGATTTGAAGGGGGGGGATTTTTTAATTATTAAAAGTTTAACCACTTCATTGCATATGAAGTCACAATGTGTTATCTTTATGGCATTGCGTAATTAATGTTGCTAGGCACATATATTAACAAACATAACAACATGTTCTTGTAAGTTGCAAGCGCCAATATTTTATATATGATGTATATTTGTTGATTCAAAGAACCCTCTAGAACAAAATATTAGAAAACCGCAACATTTTTCACAATGTATATATCTATCTTATGCATTCAGGGAAAGTTATTGTTGTGGCAGAAAATATATGCCATGCACACCAATGTGGTTATTGTTAAGCATGTCATGTATTTTTAAAGCTCTCCAACACTGAACTTACCCGATAAATATATAAGAACTCAAAGATAAATAAAGACAAAATGGATGAGTTATAAAAGACAGCAATGATTGACACAGGAGAGCTAAAACTCTATAAACAAAAATGGATTTGTAATTCATAATTAACAATGTTAGTCGTTGTAGTACATTTACTTTCAGTTAAAAAAAAATTAATTTTACTCCATTTCATCAAAAGAATTAATTTAATAATGCAAAATATTTGGAAAAGTCCAATAATGAAGATTATTTTGTACAATTGTGTATGGATTTGTGTGAAACAAACCGCAGATTTGTAAGTTGCTAAACAGGCCTGCCTAAAAGAGTCATAAAAGTATCAACAATTTATAAATATAGATCAGGTTTTAAGTCTTTTAACAGGTCTGCCCTAAAGAATCATGAAATAAAAGTATCAACAATTTATAAATATAGATCAGGTTTTAAGTCTTTTAACAGGTCTGCCCTAGAGAATCATGAAATAAAAAAAGCAACAATTTATACATATAGATAAGATTTTAAGTCTTTTAACAGGTCTGCCATAAAAAATCATGAAATAAAGAAATCAACAATTTATACATATAGATAAGATTTTAAGTCTTATAAAAGGTCTGCCATAAAAAATCATGAAATAAAGAAATCAACAATTCATACATATAGATAAGATTTTAAGTCTTTTAACAGGTCTGCCATAAAAATAATGAAATAAAGGGATTGGCAATGTATATCATTTTTTCAGTTATATGTTGGTGGCCACTTTTTAATGGTGGAGACCAGAACCCAGTTACAATGTACACAGGAAGAGACCACCAGCCATCCGCAAGTAAACTGGCATATTTTCTCAATAAAATCAACTTAGGTTCCAGCGGAGCTTGAACCTGCCCTGACCTGAAGTGCCATGCTCTAACCAATCAGCCATGGAAAACCCCTCAATAGATATGACTAACACGCTGAGGAAAACAATTGATAACGTGATATACAATGATATAACAATGAATAAAGTAACATTATTGATTTTTAATATAAGTAAACATTTAACAGCCTTACTAGGGGTATTGCTTGTATTTTTCAGTGTCTACACTAGTTAGGATTTATTTGTAGATATAAAGCCGAACGGTCACTCTTTCTTATCTCCCTTTCCTTAACGTTTGGCATGATAGTTAATTTAACATTTTAAAAAAAAAAACTTACAGAACAGTCTAAGTATGAGATGTAAATAAACAAAAAAACATTTTGTTCATTTATCAAATAATTCAAGGGGAAAAAATTTATAAGATGGATTTCTATGAGATACAATGTCAGTACTGCTTACTCTAACACTCTGTAGATCACTATCTTTGGAAAAATTAAAATCATCCCAGCAAACTTAAAATAAAATTTTGTTGAAACTTTGGTTTTATTTTGCATTTTTCAAAGATTGGTTATCATTTTTTATAGAAAAATGTATCACAAGAAAAATATGAATGGTATCCAATAAAATAAATGAAAAAGACAAATAATATAAGATTTTAAACTAATGAGAATTCATCCATGTTACAGAAGTAAACAACAAACATATAAACAAAACCTACTTCAAATTTAACCAAAAAAAAAATGACATGTGAACTGCAGGAAATGCTTCACCACAACTCAAGACTAGAGCCTTGATTCTATTAATAGAACAAACATTTCCAGATTTCTATGGCTAAGATATCTTTTATTCCTGACTAGTACACTTTTCACAGCAGTTTTTTCTATCACATTTAAGCTTCATACTTTCATTCAAATCGGTTTCTTTTTACGTAGACCTAGCAAGAAACATTTCCAGCTATAAAATATTATCTTATTCCCCTTTCACACATAACCTTCTGCAGAAAAAAAACCTATTTACATTGATATAGGGATAATCTATTATGATCTGTGAGGGATGACAGCATCAGGCCTCAGATTCGGGCTCTATATCATCTCCATTGTTTCCTTGTGGTAGATTCCCTGGCTGTGGTTTAACTGTAAGTTCAGCCATTGGTTGAATAAATTCATTGGAGTCTGTGTAGTCATCAAGTTCATCAGTAGCTGTCAAAACTAAATATTTCCCATCTGGAGATAATGGTAAATGATGAAGATTATCCTCCTCTCCTTCAGGTGCATCTTCCATTTGTTGAATGTTTTGCAACAATATATTTTTCTCTTTATTTTTAACATGTTGGATTTTCTCTATTGCTTTCTTTTCCTGTAGATTAAAAAAAGAAAATATAAATACATTAATAATCCGGTTTTATTTCACTCAAAAGAATGCAATAGACCCTTTCATGATAAGTATGTTCCCACTAGTCTCACCTGAGCACTTAACACTTCCAAGTTATAACAAGAAGTTCTGTAGCCAACACAAATCATACCCAATGAAATACAGATCGAACACATTGAACAATTTGTCTTTCATTGGGTATTATTTGTTTTGGGTATGAAATGTTTTGAGCACAAAATGTCTCAATACCACTCAGAAGTGTTTGTGCCATGTGAGATTAGTAGGAATGCAGTTATAGTGAAAGGGACTATTGGTTTGTTTGGAGAAACAAACAATATGACTTGAAATTTCAAGGGGAGACAAATACATGTACACATTTATCCGTCAAGATTTCCAAGCTTGGTGCAGACAGACAAGCACTATTGCAACATAAAGCACATTAAAATGATTGTCAACATTTTACAAAAAAAACTTGCCATAAACGGAATGTCCAAATCTATAATGATAAATATCAATACATTTGTTGACTGTTATATCCTGTGTCTGCCCTCTATATGTGATACATGTACTGTAAAGTGAAGCATCAAATATCAGCTCTGTATAACACTAACATTTCCAATTATATATTATATACCTGAAAAGTTTTGCCAATGGTTAATTTTCGCCCTGTTATGACACAAAAAATTTTCACCTCATCTAAAATTCGCCCTAAATCTCCTTAGTCTCATAGATGGCATATACATGTATGTCTGTGCTTCAATAATTCAGTTTGAAAATTTCGCTTTTATTTTAAATTTGCCCTCTCATTTAAGGATGAAAATAGCTCAAATCAAACAGAAGCAAAATTTCTCAGGTATACAGAATTTTTTTGTTGCTTTACATCAAGAATTCGTAATTTACATAAAAATGTCATTATCTACTGGTGAAGAGACACAAATTCCAACTTCTGCTATGAAGTTACACCAATGCAGTGAGGTTTGTACATCCGTCGTAACATGAGACCTCCGTTTTAATTCTCACATCAATAACCCATAACTTTCACTTCTTATGTTAGGTGCTTAGCAAAAGAATAGTCACTGCCATTTTTAAAGTCTAAAGCTCGGTGATAGGTGGGATGACTCATTTGTGTAACAGCCATCATTACAAATCAATAATTATGAACCATACAATATTCTGACACATTGAAACTACACCCATATCACCATTCTTTGACAAGTATAACAGTATTTACATGGTTTGTAAATACTGTAGAATTAGAAAATTCTTTGGGGTTAAAATTTCATTGTTTTAAAAATAAAACAATTCCTTTGACATTAAATTTCTTTGAAATTAAAAAAAAAACAATTTGTAAAGAAACCTTTTACTATTACTTGGTATAATTTATGTAAAATTTTGTCAAGGTTTAAATTTCACTGACAAATGAAAACAAAGAAATAAACAAAATTAAAACCAAAACCAAATTTTCTGATTCTACAGTATATTGATATGATAATGACAAACACATGTGATTTGTATGTTTCAATGATACCATGAATGGAAGCTGATAAATGTGAGTGCATATGCACCTAAGTCTCATACATGTATATGAAAAAGGTTAGATTATGAACTCACTAATAGTGAGTAGAGCAAAAGTGATGATACAGTGAAATGTTACAAAATGTATATCATACAATAGATACTACAGATTATACTTCACATTAGCAGAAATCTTGATTATGAAATGTACAATGTTAATGATTATAAAAGTACAATGTCACTATCTCTGGCTAACTATAGTATACTGCATATGTAAAGCAATGAAACTGAGAAGGGAGATAACTCATGCCAATGACACTGGTATGATCCAATTTACTTTGATAAATAAAATTTCACCAGTTTGTCAAATCATTGTAATCTGTACACTATACCTTACTTGGGAGAGAGATTGATATATGCAAAGGGAAATAACCCATGACAAGAAGTACTCTGACTTGTTCCTTAACACATGTTCCCACCTCTGGATTTGCTAGTGTTCCAAGTTTTGTTCACTATTCAGTGTGTTACTGTTATCACAGAGGCCACTGTGGCCAAGTGCTTAGAGCTTCGTGCTTTGAACCATGAAGTCTCTCACTTCTGGTCAGCGCAGGTTGGAGCCCCACTAGAAAATACGCTAATTTTTGTGAGAAAGTCTGCCACTTTAATTGTGGAAGGTCAGTGATCTCTTCCTGGGCACAAATGTAACCGGGTTCACTCCTCTACTATTAAAAACTGGCTGCAACCATTTCACTGAAAAAATTGTTGAGTTTAGCATACCGGTAAAACATTATTCCCCTCCCCCCCAAAAAAATAATAATAATAATATTATTATTGGCTTATTAGATTCATTTTAACCCATTTACTCCTAAAGACACATTTGGATTGATCTAAGTTGTTGATTTACAGAAGAGTCCGTTGTTTTTCAGTGGTTGAGTTAATTATAGATACAACTATTACAAAATAATTTTTTTTTTTTTTGTCAAACACTTAACCTGACGGGATTAGTATCATGAAGTCATGCAGTTAATAACACCACTGGTCATGCTTAAGGCTTTGCCAAATACTTATGTATTTTATTTATAAGGCATGCTTTAACACTTTAACATGACAGCCAAAACCAGACAAGGCAGGGACAAATGCAAAATTACAGTCAGCTCTTGTTATAACGGCACTTGATATAACAGTATTTTTGGCTAACGATGAAATTTCATGGGAACAAATTTACATTCCATGTTAATATGTTTGATATAACGGCATACATGCTCTCCGGCACTTGGCAGTGATTTTTGGCAACAAACGTGCATTTTACCTGTAAAACTGACTTGCTATAACGGCAAAGCACCCAAAATGAGAAATTTACACCATAATTCATTAAATTGATAGAAAGAAAATAAAATAAAAATAATTTTATTATTTGTAGTCATTTTATATCATTGATTCAATCATATTAAATTGAGGTTTAACATTTAATAGGGATATAACAACAAAGGATGTTCATGCAATCTTATTTTGGCGCCAAGCCTGGAAATTTGATATAACAGCATATTTGATATAATGGCAATTTTAGTAGATCCCAACCTGGCCGTTATAACATGAGTTGACTGTACATCAATATTGTGTACCCTGTGTTAATAATTTGTATGAGGATTTGTTCCTCACTTATTTTATTTTAATTTGACTTTGGACTCACGGTGGGTGTGACCAGGTAACAGGGGATGTTTACTCCTCGATGGCACCTGATCCCAACTTTGGATTTCCAGAGATCTGTGTACTAGGATTTGTTCATCACTTATTTCATTTGAATTTGACTGTGGACTCATGGTGAGTGTGACCGGTCATCAGGGGATGCTTACTCCTCTATGGCACCTGATCCCACCTCTGAATTTCCAGAGGACCATGGTTTCCAATATTCACCAGATTTGTACATGTATATTTGTATCCTGGACATCCTGAAGATTCATACTTTGGTATCCGAGATTTTTATATTTGTAAAATTTTCTGCATTTTATCCTGACAGAACCTGTACATCTAAAGACATTCTGTGTGATGCCATCAGTATTAAGAATTATTCTATATGTAAATCAAAGGCAAGGAAATTGTGTTTTTTATGTTATATTTGCAAGAATTTTATTTATGCATAATTTCTCAAGAGCTTTTGCTCACAAAAATAAAATTTTCACTTAATTTTTTAAGTGAAACTGAACATGCTGAAAGGCACAATGCAATGTCATTGGGCTTGATTTAACAGATATAAAAGAAAAGGACAACTTTTGGATCATTGTTTTAAGTGCCAAGTTTTGGCCCCTTTTTGTGGCCTGTATGGATACTAACCAGTTATCAGTCTCAAACTTAATGTGGCTTCACATGGGTATAGCTCTTGCTAAGTTTAATAAAAATAGAACCATATCGGTTCCTGAGAGGTCGAAAATGTCTAAAATATGACCCAAAAAATTGATATTTTCCATTTACTTATGTTATTTGACTTTGATGCCTATGACCTATGGGCCAAATGTATAAGTCCTTTCCAATGTAATCTGTACACAATTTCACCTATGCTAGCTCAACATTTTAACAAATACAAGATGTGTGCGAATACAAAAATATGTATGTAGACTGGTACCTCACCAACCTAAAAACCACCTCTCTCAGGACCCCACCTCACATTTAAGACCATAAATAATCACCCTTTTGAGAATTTCTTGATAAGATATCAGATGAGTCCAAACTCTCACATGGGAGACTACCTCACTTATCAGATCACTTTGTGTCAGGCACTTAGGTCTTCTTAATAATGAGGTTCTGCAGTACATATATGTAATGAAACTGTACTGCCATTCTTAATCAGTAATGTGTGTTGGATTATGCATATTAGTATTAAAATATGTGAATATCCTGAGAATGTTACATCCAATAAAACTTTTGTATCATAGCAACAAATATATATAAATATCATGCAGTTGTGAATATAGTTACAAATATATTAAGGTACCGAATATTGTAATATGAGCATATAGTAAACATGTTGACAAACAGACAGACAAAAACAGTACAGTACAGAGGCTATAAATAAACAATAGGAATTCCCCCACTCCTATGAATAGATAGTGTTTCTACTACTTGCCTTCCCATCTGATGACTTACTTTTCTGAAATGGACACCATAAACTTTTTCAAGAAATAACAACTACTTATAGCACATATCATTATGACTATTGTAGAGATAGGATTAAAACTGCTGTACAAGCTACTGTAAATCCGGTTTTATATAAGATACATTTATTTACGCATAATTTCCCAAGTGCTCTCAAAAACAAAATTATTACATAATGAAATATGATAATAGTATGACAAAATTGGCATTTGAAATTGCAAATAAATTTAGAACTTGAGTGTTGTGAAAGTAAAGTCCCGCCAAAATTTCCAGATTAACAGTACTTAGATTGAATATCAATTTTAGACGTGGCTAAAAACAATATTACCTGTTTATTACCTATATATTATCACATAATCAAAAAAACAAACCTTTCGTAAGTGACACCCCCTCACCCAAATCTCTGGAGACAAATTGCTAAAATAAAACCTCTTTTGAGAGACCATCTTTCTTGAGAGAACATGATATTTCAATTACTATTAAGTCAGTTTAAATATTTTACCTGTTGTTGATGCATGTTATATATCAAAAGTAAATTACCGATAAAAACACCACACTGACAGAAATTTGTTAAAAATCAACTACATTATTATATATACAACATGCTAAAACAAGAATTGACTAGACTGAAAAGGAATGTCCTGAGAAATGAACTTTACAGATTACAGGTAGCTAATTATTTTACAAAACTTTGATTTGAATTTTAAAACTCAGCTCTTCTATGTTTCGAAAGAATTGAGCAATACTATAGAATAGAATCCTACACATGATAAAGTGTATCCAGCCTCAAAACAAGATAATTTAAAGTAGGAATTAGCTGTGTTTTCCAAAAAAAAAAATATTTTGTTTTTCACTACTTCGATTAATGTGGAGTAACAAATAAGAGATATAAACAGGCATAAAAACTCTTATATTTCTATAAATTTTTAGGAAAAAATAAGGTCAGATCCAGTGTCGTATACCAATAGAAAGATTAAATTTATCATTTACAAACCAATAATTGCCAAACTGGGTTTCTCAAGCATTTTTCACAAAATACAAGTATATAGGAATTCAAGAATGTTTATCCCTTTTGTATACATCTTTTTTAGTATTGTACATCAATCGGAGTACAATTTAAAAAAAAAAATGACAATTGTATGGAAAAAAACCCACATCTAATGGCTCTTTAAGTAACAACTGTGATATAACAACAGCTAACACCACAAGATGCACAACACCAGATTACCACATGACCTTGAGATTTAATACACAGCATGCAAATAACCCCACATTGTCTCCAATAATCTTCAAAGAATATGACAAGAATGTGTGTGTGATTGCACCATGCAAAAGAGAAAAAGAAATATTTATAAGTTCCTTACAAAGATTAAGGTAGCACAAATACAATGACCAGTCTTGTTTCTTCCTTATATTTGATCATAATACGGAAATAAGACTTGAAAGAAGAAGAAATTTATAAATAGAATAAAAAGAAACCGCTAAAGACCAAACTGCGAAACATCATATTTTGTATAACTCACTATCAGAGCTAAGCAGAACAACTAAACCACAATGTTGATACAGACAGACAATAAAAAAATCTGGGAATACAGAACAAAATATCTAGGAAACTATTTCCCACAGCTTTTTTTTTTCACAAAAAATGTCATAAACTTTGTTGCATTTTCTTTTAAGTTGCTAGAGAATTTAACCCAATAGTAAGATATAAACACTTCTTAATTTCATTCAAATATGTCTACATGGATATCTGTAATAATACTGAACAGTACCAAATAAATGTGTCTACAGGGATATCTGTAACAATACTGAACAGTACCGAATAAATGTGTCTACATGGATATCTGTAACAATACTGAACAGTACTGAATAAATGTGTCTACATGGATATCTGTAACAATACTGAACAGTACCGAATAAATGTGTCTACATGGATATCTGTAACAATACTGAACAGTACCGAATAAATGTGTCTACATGGATATCTGTAACAATACTGAACAGTACCCAATAAATGTGTCTACATGGATATCTGTAACAATACTGAACAGTACCGAATAGATGTGTTGAAAAAATCATGATGTCATGTAAAATTCCACATAAATATTACATCACATACATATCACATAAAAAACAATTGTCATTACGCTCGTCAAACTTTCAAGTGTTTTCAAATAGGAATATGTAAAATCATATTTGTATATCAATTTTACATTTACATGAAATCCATGTGAAAAAACTGACTGCATATCAAAAACTAATGTAGTTAATGAAAGCTGAAATGTATGGTTTTGAAATGAAGACTTGTGATACAGGGAATTGTGGGTAACTTACCATTAAAGCCTGGAAAGCTAATTTTGTTGCTGTTCCAATCGCCTGACAGATCTGAAACATGACAGATATAATAAAAGACGATAATAAGACATGTAATCAAATCTTTGTAGGACAACACAAAACAAGAGTTGTCAGAAGATAACAAAGCTCGTCTGAAATGTGAGTAAATTTTCAAAATAGGTTTTTGACGTTTTAAAGTCAAAGGACTGATATATATTTTGATTCCTTTAGCTCAGGTTAAAGTTTTTGAAAAGAAGGTCAAGGTCACTAGGTCAAAAGTCAAGGTTCCACATGAAAACTCTGGTCATTAGGAATATGTGAAATATCAAAGCCCTCTCCTTTGCAGTTAAAAAGATATAGGCTAGGTTAAAGTTTTGTCTATGGATGCCGACTACAACAAAGAAAGCAATGCTAGGGGTATAACATTAGCTCTCAGGACTTTTGTCCCACCAAGCTAACAACAAACATAAAACACTTGCAGGGCAGGAGATCTACTAAAGTACATACTTCAGTGAAAGAACAAATAAAAACAAGATATGTTTGAAAAACACTTCTCCCCTGTGAGCTATGTCATTTATAAAAGATGTTAAAGTCCCATAATTCTGGCAAATATTATATAATTATGGACTTTGGAGTGACGGGCAAGGTCGATATTAGTTTTCTGGTCAATATTACACCCTATTCATCTACTCAAAAGTCCATAAGTGAAGAAAACATGTATAGTATCTTTAACATGATTAAATAATCTGCACTCCACGTTTATTAACTGTAATTTCATCCTATGTACATTCAACTTGATTCTATTGTTCTGATGCAGTTATGGGAGGTATAACATTTTTTTGCAAAGAGCTGGAACTAGTGGGAGAGACTGAGATTCCTCTGCCATTACTGTCCTGAACAAATGGGAACCAGGCTTTTATTTGATCATCATAAGACATTACAAACTAATTAAAAGTAACAATTAGAGTTCTTCCAAAAGTGTAAATGGGAATTTCCATATTCTATTTTTAGACATGACATTCAATGGTTTTCCATAAAATATGTCGATATTCCCACTGCTTTTTCAGAATTGGGGTTTTTGTACCCAATGAGTAAAAAAATCAGGGGTACAAGGATACAAATCAGGGGTACATATAATTACATCAAAAGCAAAAAAAGTTTTATTTTACTCATTTGTCTACAATTTGAAGAAAGAATTAATCAATGAATTTGACCAAAATGAAAAAGATGGAAGAAGACAAATGAATGAACCTGAGGCATTATGTTTGCTGATCTTCCATTTCAGGGGAATAAAAACAGTTATTTTACAGAATGGACTTGACAACCACCAGATATTTCTGTAAATTGTACAAATTACAGTTACACTTCAAAAACCTTCTGGAACCTAAGCTGTGCATGTGTTGAAGTCTACAAGTTTACTTGTGGAAAGTAAGTGGTGTTATCTTGGGAACTCAGTAACCTGGTTTTCTCCTCCAACATTCAAATAATTGTTGTGAATGGCATAAAGTAAGTATACATCTACCAAGGTAATGTGATTAAGCTGGAATCTGGCAGAAATCAAAACAATGATTTACTCTAGTATTCTTGTGCATGTCACGTCACCTATTATGATATACTATATACCTGGAAAGTTTCACTCCAGTTTAATTTCCGCCATTTTCACCCTTAGATGAGATCGTGAATTGAAAATGTGGGCAAAATTTTCAAGATAATTAATTGAAGCATAGAAATTCATGTCATCCATGAGTCTATGCTAATTTAGGGAGAATTGAGGATGGGGTCAATATGTTTTTCTGTCGGAAAAGGGCAAAAAATAACCAGAGGTGAAAAATGACAAGTATACAGTAAATCAGAATAATGTCTTTGTAAACTTTTGCCAATCTAGAGTAAAACCTGCTTTAGCGCCCACTTTTGTATAAAGACACTTGGTCACAAAGATAATTTATTGCTGTCCCCAATAGTACAAATCAACCTTTATATAAAGACCCCTTCCCTAGAAAGACAGGTTTTCTTGTGTCCCTAAGGAGGTCGTTTTATACAAGTTTCACTGTATCTTGGTAGACCTATATATCATCAACTTATTGACTATTATTGTAATGATTTATATCAAGATTAAAATTAAAAGAGGGAAAACTGTCATTTCAATGAAAATTAAAAACTACATAGCAATTTTACCTCTTCTGCAGAAACATTGCTTTCAAAAGCATGGCACGCAAACTTTGACGATGTACCCCCTTGTGGTTTTGTTCTTGTAATAAAACCAAATAACCTGAAAGTAAACATTTTGTGTACAATACTAGGACTACAATGAGACAACAATGAAAAATATAATAACTATGCTTGCTGCATATGTTTACCAATATTTCCGATCTTTTGTTTTGCTGATGATCAGAAAATGTTAAACTTATTGGTTTGGTAAGGAGATGTAGACAATTGATTGGCATTTTCTGTTGTCGCTTATCACTTTGGAACATCCCAGATGGAGAGGAGTCCCAGAATGTTATTTCTTTATGAAAGGAGGCCTATTCTTGCAACAAGAGAATGGTTTTTAATTAGACTGGTATGGTCTCCATGTCCGTGAAGAATTTAAAGTAAAAGTTTGGTGGCGAGACTAACAAACTTATTTTTGTACTTCCTTGTGCAAAGTGGTCATTAATACCGATTGTTCATATCCCGGATGTTTGATGACATTCTTTTAAAATGTACAGACATGAACATCAATTTTGGTTTACGTAGTTTTATGGAAATATAAGAATTATTAATATTCTGTTCAAGAGAGCAAATTAGTAAAGCGTATTCTACCTAATAACTGCCCATATCCCTGTAAGCATTCTTCCCCTATAGTTCAGTTTACTCACCCTTTTACACACAATAGAGAATCTTTTCTAGTCAGTTGAGAAGGACCAGAAAAATTATTAACAGGTTTGTTAAAACCTTTATTTCTAGCACCACCCTCCAGCAACAGAAGAATGTCAATCGGTAATAACTACAACAACTTTAGCACCATGCTGTATAAAAAAAAATTAACTGGTTTACGTCACTTTGACACTTAATTGGTCCCAATAAGCACCCATCTCTTTTTCCAATTTTTTAGCGCACTAAGCACTTATTTGGTCAAACACGGTAAATTTAATACAGAGGCTTATAGTGGACATTGACATGTGTATTGTATGTTTATTTTTTTTATTATGTACAGTTAGAGCTGAAACTACACAATGTTGTATCTTATTGACATGTATATCAATTCAAAAGTTGTCATGTGTAGTGTGAAAGAAACTGTTTTCCCCAGAATACTACATGTCTTTGTAACCAGTTACATTGAAATCCTAGTCCAAAGATTAAAGCTGAAATATTTTTTAAGAAAAGTAAGACTGCAAACATGGGAAAATTGGAAAACTTTACCTGTTATTCTCAGGATGAGCTGCCCAGAATGAAATATCTGCTAATGCAAATTGTGTCCTGACACTGTTAATAGCAGGGTCCACCAATCTAGACATAGACAAACATCAATGTTATTAGGTGTCACATTATCAAGCTCATTAAACTCCTTTGTTAAAGTAAAGTGGAACCTGCCTTGAGAGGCCACCATCTCTGTGTGACTGAAATGTGGTCCCTCATGACAGGTGGTCCCTCAAAAAAGTCTTTATTTACAGAGCAATGATTAGTTTGTGTTGTAAATTATATACACCCAGCAATCTGATTGTACAACATAGCAATACAAAGTATTTTACTTGTACTAAAGGTTCAAAAAGTAGGCATTTTGAGTGGATATCAATTTTACTAGAGAGCCGGCCTGGCTCAGTCGGTAGCGCGCTCGACTCTGGATCGTGAGGTCGTGAGTTCGAGTCCCGCCGGCGACAGGTTGGTTTCCTGTCTTTCGGATGAGACAGTAAAAGCTGGAGGTCCCGTGTCACAGTAGGTGTCAGCACGTTAAAGAACCCTCACTGCTCAATGGCCGTAAGTGCCGAGCATAGGCCAAAATTTGAAGCCCTTCACCGGCATTTGGTGACGTCTCCATATGAGTGAAATATTCTTGAGTGGGACGTTAAACAACAATAAACAAACAAATTTTACTAGAAATCAGAAATCTGACATCCAAAATATATTATAATCTACTAAAGCTTCAGAGATATTACCTCATATACTCACAGCATTTCATATGAAAATTTACCTCATACACTCCGATGACATTTCATGAGGATATTTACATCAAACACTCACATGACATAACAAGTGGTGAATATTTACATCATACACTCACATGACATTACAAATTTACATCATACACTCACATGAAACTTCATGAAGATATTTACTTTATACACTCACATGACATTATAAGTGGATATTTACATCATACACTCAGACGACATTATAAGTGGATATTTACATCATACACTCACATGACATTATAAGTGGATATTTACATCATACACTCAGATGACATTGTAAGTGGATATTTATATCATACACCCACATGACATAATAAGTGGATATTTACCTCATACACTCAAATGACATTACAAGTGGTGGATATTTACATCATACACTCACATGACATTACAAATGGTGGATATTTACACCATACACTCACATGACATTACAAGTGGTGGATATTTACACCATACACTCACATGACATTATAAGTGGAGGATATTTCCATCATACACTCACATGGCATTTTAAGTGGTGGATATTTACATTATACACTCACATGGCATTACAAGTGGTGGATATTTACATCATACACTCACATGACATTATAAGTTGTTACTTACCTTATACACTCACTCAGCATTGCAAGTGGATATTTATCTCACATACTCACATGACATCACAAGTGGATATTTACCTCATACACTCATTGATATTATTTGTGAATATTTACACCATACTCTTAATGGTATTATCAATGTATATTTATCTCATACACTTGGAATTACCAGTTGATATTTACCTCATACACTAGGTATTACCAGTTGATATTTACCTCATACACTTGGTTTTACCAGTGGATATTTACCTCATACACTTTACATTACCAGCTGATATTTACCTCATACTCTCACTAGACACCACAAGCCGTGACTCAGTCATCTTAAAAACATTATGTAAAGCTCTAGCTGCCATGATCTGCCTCATAGTCTCATGGACAAGTTCTTCACCTGCGTAGAACAACATGTGTTATGCTTAAATACTGAAATTATGTCATTGCCATTCAAATGTGTAAGTTGTAAAAAGTCAAAGTCCTGTTTATGGCATATGCCAAATTTAATTGTCTTTCATCTTCAAGATAGACTGTTCTTGTTTAGTCAACTCTTTAATTGTCATGAAATGTTTCAGATCATACATATAGAGTTGATATCACTGAGGGGTTGACATATCAATGAACCCAAATTTCATTGGAGTAATTTTATAGTACTGGTCTAAATTTACCTATCGCCAAGCGTCTGACACATGGCTGTCTATGTGCTTTTTCGACGTCATTCGATTGTGATGTCATAATTACACAAGTGTTTGACAGGCCATTTAATTGTGACGTCAAAATGGAAAAGTTTGCCAAAAAGGTGCCACGTCAGGCATTTGGCTATAGGTCAATTTCTGGCAAATCATTTTAGAGTAAACTATCCAGTGCTCCAGATAATTTTTAGAACATTCGGGTACAATACCCATCATTTCTCAATTACAGTGGGTAATTGTACCCAATAAACTTCTGTCATATGGGTATTCTTCCATTCTGATGCCTAACTGTGGTTTCTAATTGAAAGTGTTAATCAAAATAGCAAACTGTAAACATGGATATTTCTGCTTTCTGTTAATAATGCAAATTTAATTATGCAAACCATAAGCGCAAGATTTTTACGTGATGTAACACCTTACTGTCAGCAGTCCTGTATTAAGTGATAATTCTTAACACAACTGTGGGACTGGTATGCGGGGGTAATTCTTAGCACAACTGTGGGATTGGTACAAGAGGGGTAATTTACACAAAAAACTCTTCATCATGTATGTAGTGTAAATTACCCAATGCGTAAATTTTCAGTATCCCCTGACATAACAATTCCATCTATTGTTATTCTTCTATTTCTCATTGATCTTCTCTTTGAAAGGGCATTCATTAACTGTTTTTTTTGTTTTTAAATTCCTTCCTATTTTACTTCTTAGATTGATATCCAATAACAAAAAAGAGATATACACAAGCATAAAATTTTTTTTAGAATTCCTATATATTTTGTGAAAATTGCATGTGAAACCCAGTTTATTGAATGTTATTTAATTATTCACTTGCAGTTGATTAATTCAACCTTACTAGCTATCTGTATATGCAGATCACACTGGAACTGACCATATTATCACAAAACATACAGAAATATAAGACTTTTTATGCCTGTGTATACTAACTCTTATTTGTTATTGAACATTGAAATTGAATTGAAAAAGAAAAAATGAAATATTATTTATCAGGTAAACACAGCTAATGCCGCTTTAAACCAAGCAATAAATTATAGTTTAAAACATACCTCTGTCGGTCGTGACCTCCATTGAACCAAGAAATCGAACTGTAAAACTTTCCACATAAGTTGAATCATCTATTGCCGCATCCAGAGTATCTAACACTTCAATAGACGACTGGTCAAATGGATTTATCCTCCTGTCAGAGTAATCAAAATGAACATCTTTAATATACTGTATAACTGGAAATGTTTGCTGCCATTTAATTTTGGCCTTTAGATGAGAGGGCGAATTTAAAACGATAGTGAAATTTTCCAGCTAAACAATTGAGGCACAGATATACATGCCATCTATGAGACTAAGGCAAATTAAAGATGGGCGAATATCTTTACTGTCGTAAAACGGTGCAGGGGCGAAAAATTCTGGGTATACTTAAAACAGAGCCACTGTAAACTTCAACTTACAGCATTTCAAATGATGAACTATTGTTACAGCAGTTTGTGTAATTTCTGTTATACTGTGACCTGAAAAGTCATAGGTATTGTACTATACTGGAAACAGAACACAGGATCTACACATTGCTATGATTAAAACAAGCAGCTGATGGCTTTATTGTTTGTTAATTGTTATTACACATTCTACCAACAATTTTTCTCTTAAACCAAAGGTCACTAATGCACATCAATTTTTATGTATAATTCGAAGAACTTGTGACTTTGTATTCTCAGCATGTGACAAAAGAACACTCACTACCAGAGTTCAAAAAGTTGTAAGTTTGACCTAGATTTGAACACAAAACCACCAACTTGCAGGGTTAATGCTCTATCACTGGATCAACATAAGCAACTGTCTGTGACTTGTAACTCTACATTTAACTTTAAGTATGTTGACATAAATACACATTCAGTAGAAAATAGTCTATAAGTTTAAAAGCCTCAAGCCAACATTTCTGTTAATTTGATTTTTCAGTTTTATATCACAGGCTTTAAAATATGCCAGCACTGAATGATATTTTTTAATTAACTGATCGGAGACAGAATGAACAGTTTGAAGTAAGCAGAAGCCCAGTAACCTATCATAGTACAGTAAAACCTATCTTAAGTGACCACCCTTTCTGCCTAAGAAATGTCTTCTCTAAAGACAGGTGGTCTCCCATTCGAGGTTTTATATACGGAATTATTTAACTGAATACTTTTCAGTATATGTTCTTAAAAGACAGGTGGTCTCCCTTTAGAGGTTTTATGTACAGAATTATTTAACTGAATACTTTTCAGTATATGTTCTTAAAAGACAGATGGTCTCCCTTTAGAGGTTTTATGCACAGAATTATTTAACTGAATGCTTTTTAGTATATGTTCTTAAAAGACAGATGGTCTCCCTTTAGAGGTTTTATGTACAGAATTATTTAACTGAATACTTTTCAGTATATGTTCTTAAAAGACAGGTGGTCTCCCATTAGAGGTTTTATGTACAGAATTATTTAACTGAATACTTTTCAGTATATGTTCTTAAAAGACAGGTGGTCTCCCTTTAGAGGTTTTATAACTGAATGCTTTTTAGTATATGTTCTTAAAAGACAGGTGGTCTTTCATGACAGTGTTCTCGCAGGACAGGTTCCATTGTAATAAATAAGTGAGGCTTAACAAAATTCTGTTACTGTGAGTCCCAGCACATCACCTGAACATGATACACAGCATGTACAACATCATGAAGCATTTGTTATTATAGAATGAAGACTTACGTTAGTAATCATTCTATCTGTATAAGTATTCAAAAATTATAAATTGTTTGTTCTATGGAAGGACAATGATATACCTTAAAACCTCATTATAATGCCCCTTGGTTCAATTGTCTTCCAGCAGTTAGTGAATTAATCAAGCAAAAAAATTACTCCAAACCAACAAGATATCAAAATATTCTCAAAAGTGAAAACATGCATGCTGTATATGATTTTATAAATATCTTTTTTGCAAGGACAAAATATTACTTTGTATAATGAAAAACATGACATGTAACCTTGGTAACACAAAATATTACCTATAGGCCACCATCTGTTCCTGATAACCAATACTTTTACCACAAGTATAAAAATATGACATTAGGAAAAATAGGACATTTACTCTAAGTATGATGAAAATATGACATTTCCCATTAGCAACATAAAATATGACATATACCCTTGGTATCTCCAAAATATGATGTATACCCTTGGTATCTCCAAAATATTATGTATACCCTTGGTGTCTCTAAAATATTATGTATACCCTTGGTATCTCGAAAATATGATTAAAACCCTTGGTATCTCTAAAATACAATGTAAACCCTTGGTATCTCCAAAATATTATGTAAACCTTTGGTATCTCCAAAATATGATGTATACCCTTGGTATCTCCAAAATATGACATAGACTTTATTATCTCCAAAAGTATAACCCCCCCCCCATTATTTCCAAAATATGATGTATATATCATTGGTATCTCTAAAATATGATGTATACCTATGGTATCTCAAACATATAACATATACCTTAATTAATTTATTACATTTACCCTCAGTATTATGACCAAAGATAATACAGTTAACCTCAATACAAGTACAGAAGGGCATGAAACAGATGGTTGCCAAGTCACCAATTACATTACATTAGACCTTGTCGACATAAGTTGTATTGGGTGAGAGGCTGATCTTGCCCTCTGCTACACAATCCATTTCATTCACATCTTTTAAGCATTTGTTTAGGCCTCAAAGTAACATGAAACTAAAACCATTCATTTTTATTTACTGAATATTAAACATAACAGTCTTTACCTCATGGACTAGATTGTGGGAGTACATTTTACTGCTTGCAGTTCACTTTAAAGAAGCACAGTAAAACCTCTTTATAAAGCCCCTCATTTTCTTTACCACCTCCCTTTAAGCCACAATTTTTTAATGTCCACTTATCTTATTTTCCCAATAATTTCATTCAAGGTTTCCCTCAATCTATTGCCAAACGCCTTATAATGACAAATTTGGGCTGAACAAATGATCGCAGTATAACAAGGTTTTACTGTAAATTGTTCAATATATATTTCTTTTAAATTACTTTGGTCACCAGATACTGATTTAAGCTAACAATAAAATGGTTATTTCAGCTGGTTAGTAGCCACTCCACCCCTATTTTGGGGCACCACATGTATGGTGGCATCCCTTTCATGCCCTGGTATAGTGTATATATATCATCACTTTCTGATTGTGTGTGTCGTTAGGTTAAACAAAGAGATAGACTAACTTGGGTGGTCCTGCTAAATTAGATGTAACGCCTCCATTTTCATCTGTGGGTGTGATTATATCAAACTGTATTGGAGCATCAGGAATAAAAGAGCCCGTGGGCGTAGGAGCCGGGGTTCTTGGTGCAGAAGCTGTGTATCCAATAGCACTGTTACCAAATTGAAGAAAACAAAAATGCAATTCATTCACAATAATTTGTTACACAAAACAAAATTGAACACAAGTCTTGTAAAACTGATAAAGCAAAGTGAATATCCTTAAACTGATCACCACTGGAAAAACTGACCACTGGTAAAATTGATGACCATTGGTAATGACTGTCCACATACACAGCTATAGTGCAAATATGGAGGTTTCAGACGAGACAAGTTTATCTGTAACATTCCATTCATCTCAAAACAGCAAGCCAGACTACAAATATATGTACAATTGCTATAATTCATGTTACTGGATTGGGACTCTTCCATGAAAAAACATTTAGAAATCTATATTTTGAATATGAAAATCATGTCCCTTGTGGTTAAAAAGATATAGGCCAGGTTAAAGTTTTATCTACGGACACCGACAACGACTCCGGGGGTATGGCATTAGATCTCTGGACTTTCGTCCCAGCAAACTAAAAAAGAATTGTTTAAGATTTAAAAAAATGGCCTGTATCTTAGACGATAATAGTTTCTTAATTTCTTCATGTTCAACTCCAAACCAACCAATATCTAATGATCTAAGATAGAATACAAATCATAAATCCAGGTAACATCACTTCAGCCCAGTGCTGCACCTAATCTTCACTTATCTCCTGTTTTCCATCTTTTATTGATTTGTATATACAGGCACGTCAATGCTTTAACATTTTATTTTCATTTATCTTATTATTCATATTATTATTACAATACTTTTGAATTTTGAAAAGTGTTTTACGCCACACTTAATAATATGGTGGCGACCAGTTTGTAATAGTGGAGAAGAGAACCCGATCATGATGTAACCGGGAAGAGACCACCAGCCTTCCGCAAGTAAACAGGCAAACTTTCCACAAAAATCAGCTGAGGTTCCAACTGGACTCAAACCTGAGATGACCAGAAGTGACTTCATGGTTCAAAGTGAGATGCTTTAGGCACTCAGCTATGGAGGCCCCATTATTACTAGAATTATCATTGATATTATTTTTTCAGCCACAAAACTGAAAATGAAGGTGCAAAAGTCAATTCACCTGCCATTTAGAGGTCAGCAGTCCAGCAAGTGGTCAGTTTACTGATATTCTGAACTAAACACAAACATGCAATACATTTTTGATAGAATATGTTTTCTTGTGAATACCAATATCATACATAAATATGTAAAAGCAATATGTACTGTAACTTTCATGTCCATCTGGATAATATCTTCTGAGAGAACGGCTGTATCACTTCTTGGGCATTAATAATTATTTAAAGGGGCATTAGCTGTTTTTCACTACTTAGATTGACGTACAATAACAAATAAGAGATATACACAGGAATAAAAGTTCTTATATTCTTATACATTTTGTGAAAATAAGGTCAGATCCAGTGTCGTATGCATATGCAATTAGTGAGGTCAAATTTCTTTTACAAACAAATAATTGCCAAACCGAGTTTCTCAAGCAATTTTCACAAAATACATAGGAATTTTAGAATTTTTTAGATCTCTTTTTTGTTATTGTACGTCAATGTAAGTAAAAAAAAATAAAGAAAATGTTTGGAAACAACACAACTAATGCCTATTTAATGAAAGGATTCACACAATCTGTGAGTCGAACTTCAATGAGTCGATTTTCTTGGTATCAGAAACTATTATGCCAAATAATTTTGTTATTTAACACTACATATAATTAAACAATATTATAATTCAAACTTTTATGAGTCAAGATTCTCAATGTTTCAGATAAATTTTTGGCCTCTGTATGTATAAACATAGAAAATTCCTACAAATAATTTGAAGTCAAATTTACATGTCCATGAAAATGACAATTCTTCCCCCTTCTCATAAACACTCAATGTTTTAATTTCATGAAAATTAATTAAATTTCAGTACTAATTATTTAATATCAGGACTGAATATGTCTTCTACAAGTTTAATTTGAAGTCAAATTTACATGTCCATAAAAATAATTATGACTGAACATGACTTATACAGGTTTGAAGCAGTCAAATACATCTCATACAACATCTGTAAAAATCGTATGATTCTCGGTAACCAATCATGAGTCAAAGTCACAATGTTTAGCATTTTTCTAGGTGGTCCCTTGAACTTTGACTCATCAAAGTTTTATTGCATTTGATTTTGTTTATCAGATAATTCTATAGTAATTTCTCTACTCTCAAGTCTTTGTCTGTTCAGTTAGAATCAGTCAAACAATTTTAAAAACATTACTTGCTTCACTCTTTCCCACAAAGGATACATAAATTTTTCCATTTTTTTTTTTTGTATGATAACTCAATCCACAAACTCATTTCATTAGATTCATTCCTTATATTTTAAAAGTCAGACTTTCGAAAAACAGTGAAAGTTAAGGTCCATATTGCTTTTATGTTGCATACTTGAAAAATAAAATCAAAAATACATGTCACACCATTCCAAACGAAATACAACATAAACAACAAAACAAAAATAAAACAAAACAAAACAGAAAACTGTTGAGTAATACTGAAAATTGCATTTTGATTAGCATACATGCTTATTACCATGGTAACATTACTTGTGGGTACTTTACCTGTTAACACTGCCCATGTCAGGGCTACTGGACTCTGATACAGAGCCAGAGGCTTGTTTCGTGATACTGCTGGCGCTTGCCGTGCGAGACTGCAAAAAAGAAAATTATCCAGCATAAACCAAATATATCGCAATAAGAAAATCGTTTTCCATGGTAACCGCTTATGGCTAGTTAAATGGCCATAACACAACATGATACAACTGGAACTGATGAACGACTGATTTACAAAATCAACTCCTAAATTGAGGGTATGACACAGGAATTGCAATCCAAGGGAACGAACTCATATCCCATACCCTGAATGCTGTGGCTGTTTATTTTCCTCCCATCATAACATTTTTTAGCAAAGATAGATAATCTTAAAAGTAGTTTTCCATTTTTACTTCTAGTGTAGCATGTGCAGTCATTCAAACACTCCAAAGAAAGTGACAATCAAATCTTCCCTAACAAAAAAGCAGGAGTTCATCTTATAAAAGGTCCACTCCAAACAAAGTGACAATCAAATCTTCCTTAACAAAAAAGCAGGAGTTCATCTTATAAAAGGTCCACTCCGAAGAAAGTGACAATCAAATCTTCCTTAACAAAAAAGCAGGAGTTCATCTTATGAAAGGTCCACTCCAAAGAAAGTGACAATCAAATCTTCCTTAACAAAAAAGCAGGAGTTCATCTTATAAAAGGTCCACTCCGAAGAAAGTGACAATAAAATCTTCCTTAACAAAAAAGCAGGAGTTCATCTTAAAAAAGGTCGTAAGTCTTAGACTTGGTCTTAGGACCGCTTTATGACTAGCGACCCTTTTAAAAAGAATTAGGACTTGTGACTTGCGACTAAATTAAGTCAGGTCTTCATAACTATTTAGAAGCATAGTGTAGACCTAAATTATTTTTGTATGTGTCATGATTTATCTTTTTAAATGAAGCAGGTGAAAGTATTCAGAAAATATCAAGATCTTATTTGGAAATATGCAAATATACCTTAAGACTTGGCTTGGGATAGCATTGATAAAACTGTCTTAAGTTTTGTCTTAAGATCAAATAACATTAAGACTTACTACTAAGGTCTTACAAACTCCTGATAAAACAAGCTCCAGGATAATTCTGTGAAAGATGAAATACCTGATGAATGCTGCTGCATTATATATATATACCTGCTCTCTTAACTTTGTTACCATCCTTTGTATACCTAAAACAGTCTTACCTTTCACTGTGTTACCATCCTTTGTATACCTAAAACAGTCTTACCTTTCACTTTGCTACCATCCTTTGTAACATGAAGCAGTCTTAAGTTACCATCCTTTGTATACCTAAAACAGTCTTACCTTTCACTTTGTTACCATCCTTTGTATACCTAAAACAGTCTTACCTTTCACTTTGTTACCATCCTTTGTATACCTAAAACAGTCTTACCTTTCACTTTGTTACCATCCTTTGTATACCTAAAACAGTCTTACCTTTCACTTTGTTACCATCCTTTGTATACCTAAAACAGTCTTACCTTTCACTTTGTTACCATCCTTTGTATACATAAAACAGTCTTACCTTTCACTTTGTTACCATCCTTTGTATATATAAAACAGTCTTACCTTTCACTTTGTTACCATCCTTTGTATACATAAAACAGTCTTACCTTTCACTTTGTTACCATCCTTTGTATACCTAAAACAGTCTTACCTTTCACTGTGTTACCATCCTTTGTATACCTAAAACAGCATTTACCTTTCACTTTGTTACCATCCTTTGTATACTCTCTTACCTTTCACTTTGTTACCATCCTTTGTATACCTAAAACAGTCTTACCTTTCACTTTGTTACCATCCTTTGTATACATAAAACAGTCTTACAGTCACTTGTTACCATCCTTTGTATACACAGTCTTACCTTTCACTTTGTTACCATCCTTTGTATACCTAAAACAGTCTTACCTTTACCTTTGTTACACTTTTGTATACATAAAACATCTTACCTTTCACTTTGTTACTTTGTATACCTAAAACAGTCTTACCTTTCACTTTGTTACCATCCTTTGTATACATAAAACATCTTACCTTTGTGTTACCATCCTTTGTATACATAAAACAGTCTTACCTTTCACCTTTGTATACATAAAACCTTCCTTTTCACTTTGTTATATCCTTTGTATATATAAAACAGTCTTACCTTTCACTGTGTTACCATCCTTTGTATACAAAACAGTCTTAACTTTGTTACCATCCTTTGTATACATAAAACAGTCTTACCTTTCACTGTGTTACCATCCTTTGTATACATAAAACAGTCTTACCTTTCACTTTGTTACCATCCTTTGTATATATAAAACAGTCTTACCTTTCACTTTGTTACCATCCTTTGTATACATAAAACAGTCTTACCTTAGGGCGTACCTGGGGACTCTTTCCTTTGATATAACCACTTTCTCGCACCACATTATTTATTGTACAGATCCACTGTGAATGAAGAAAATGAACTAAATAATCACCTGAACAAAGACTAGTGAATAATCAAAACTGCAGGTGAGATTTCATTTATAAATTTACACATACTCAAAAACATAAGTGAATACTTTGATCTACTGACATTAAAGATGTCACAAATAAAATAGTAATGTCGAGTGGTGAACACCGACTGAAACTGTGCCATTTCTTTTTAAAATCTAAGAGTTGATCATATTACATAACACTGAATTAAATTTCTTTGTATTGATTTTATATATACATGTGTTTTTTATATTCATATCACATTCTACAGATGGCCTCCGTGGTGGAGTGATTAGAGCATCATGCTTTGAACCATGAAGTCTCTTACTTCTGATCAGCGCAGATTAGAGCCCCACTGGAACAGAATCTGTTTTTGTGAGAAAAACAAGTTTGCCAGTTTTCTTGAAAGCTGGTGGTTTTTTCCGGGGTACATGTAACCGGGTTCTTTCCGCCACTATCAAATACTGGCCACCACCATGTAACTGACAGATTGTTCCGAGTAGCGTAAAACACTATTCAAATTAAACATTATAGTTACTGATTACAGGGATTTCTCTAACACTCACCTCATCTCTTTCTCTGTCATTTTCTGCTTGTAGCACCACACTCCTGGAAAACAATGACAAATTTAAAATCCTTTGATACCAGTAATTAGCAACACACATTTAACTATCCACCCCTGGAGGAAAAAATGAATTCAACTTTACATATATAGCCATGTTTTATTATCACACTAGTGGTATATCAGAGATGGTTTTATATACAGCATCTACATTAAACATAAAACAACCTGACCTCACATTACATTTTGCCAATCATCAGTGGACTTTGTGATTCTTAGGAAAGTCTGAAGTCTCCATATATTCAAGAGTGCCCTGATTTCGCCAGGCAAAACTGTCCATTCAAAACATGTATCAAGTTATGTCTGTCAAAATCTATCAGTATCATAAAAACCTCATTTGCTGCAGCATCTTTCCACGTTATCAGTTTATACCAAAAGATGTTCTTAATTTTTCCATTCATGAAACAAATTCCACTCAGCGATAGTTGGGTGCTGCCATTACTGGGTTCCATTTTCAACGACCGCATCATTTAATGTTGTGCAGACAATATAGGCCAAACAAAACACGTGACTTCTGTTGCTTAGTGTCCATGCTGGCCTAACAAGGGTTTTAAGTTCATACTGAATAATATGTTCCACTTATCCTAGAACTGGATTTATACCAAATGGAAAATAACTGATTCTACATTTTTGGAGCATGCTGGCAGAAAAAAATATAATCACTCATCTGCTTCCAGCACATTCTCAAAGAAAATATGTCACAAGAAAGCAAATACTTAGTTTTACATTTATTTATGTTTATATACATGAGATAGAATTAAGGACTTTCCACGGTAAGTGAACAATTATTGCTGAAAGATCAAACAATGAAACAAATAGAAAATGTATATCCAACCTCTTTGACTTAGGTGAAGATACTTGAAAAACATATCGTCTGTCATCAGCATCATGAGGTTCTGCCATAACACCTGGCTCATTTAAATCTAAAACAAGACTTCCTGCTACCTGTAAATACATATTAATCATGACATTAAAACAAAGCTAGGGAACAATAATCGGTTAAAAACTTACACAGTAACGGTGTAATCTTTATAACATTTAGGAATAAGTAAATTGATACTGTGTTTTAAAATAAAGATAGAACTTCATAAAAATCTATTTACTGGGTGATATTTATCAAAAGATATTTATATTCACTAAATAAGTATCATTTGTTTTAATGTTTTCGAAATTCCATCCCAATTACAACTGCAAGTCGTGAAAAGTTCTAAAGTGGTACAGATGATTCATGAGTTTTTAATTCATGCCACAAAGCATTAAATTATCAGCCTTTTTTGGTTATTAACAATTATTTTAGTTATGTTTACCTCGTCAAGTTCCGAATCCATAAATGCTGAAGTGATGTGTGACAATGGAAAATGTCAGAAAAGTGTGTGAAGTGTAATGGGAAGGAGAACATTTATCTTGTGTTAAATACATTTGAAGTTTCTACATCAATGGGGCCTTAGCCAAAAAAATTATTTTTCACTTTTTTCTACTCGGATGGATGTACAATAACAAATAAGAGATAAACACAGGCATGCAAATTCCTATATTCCCATATATTTTGTAAAAATAAGGTCAGGTCAAATGTTGACAGTTGTGTGCATACACAAATAGTAAGGTCAAATTAATCATTTGGAAACAAATTTTCACAAAAATAAACAAGAATTTAAGAATTTTCATATTTGAGTATATCTCTTTTTTGTTACTGAAAATCAATCCAAGTTGTAAAAAAAGAAGGAAAACTTTTTGGTAAAAACATAGCCAGTGCCCCTTTAATATATATATATATATATCAATGTGCATATCTACATGTTCCATTAAACAGAGACATTGTTTGCTATCTCTAGTCTCCTATAAAGACATGTAGATGAATGTCTAGTTCTAATGAAGGGCACCTGTCTAATTTCAAATAAACCTATAGCTTTTACTACTAATGATAAAAGGGCACATGTCTAGTTTCATATAAAGGCTATAAATTTTACCTCTAATGATGACAGGGCACCTGTCTAGTTTCATATAAACATAGTTTTTACTTCTAATGATGACAAGGCACCTGTCTAGTTTCATATAAACCTATAGATTTCACCTCTAACAATACACCTGTCTAGTTTCATATAATCATAGTTTTTACTTCTAATGATGACAGGGCACCTGTCTAGTTTCATACAAACCTATAGATTTCACCTCTAACAATACACCTGTCTAGTTTCATATGAAGGCTACAGATTTTACCTCTAATGATGAAATGGCAAATGCCTTATTTCATATAAACCTATAGATTTGACCTCTAATAATAACAGGGCATTTATTTCATATAAAACCAATAGATTTTACCTCTAAAGATGACAGGGCATTTATTTCATATAAACCTATAGATTTGACCTCTAATGATGAAATGGCAAATGCCTTATTTCATATAAAACCAACAGATTTGACCTCTAATAATAACAGGGCATTTATTTCATATAAAACCAATAGATTTTACCTCTAAAGATGACAGGGCATTTATTTCATATAAACCTATAGATTTGACCTCTAATGATGAAATGGCAAATGCCTTATTTCATATAAAACCAATAGATTTGACCTCTAATGATAACAGGGCATTTATTTCATATAAACCTATAGATTTTATCTCTAAAGATGACAGGGCAACTGTCTAGTTTCATTTAAAAGACCTATATGTGTACCTTTCACATCTAATAATAATGGTAGGTTACCTGACCAATATTAAAGAAATACTTAAGATATTAAAAAAATTAAAATGACCATATCAAATCATAATTTAACAGAATATGAAGTTTGTTAATTTTCTGTATTTATTGTTTAATTTCTGTATCTATTGTTTGGATTTTGCTTTTACTGTGATTGAGCTGGTACATTTATTTTGTATTAAACTTATTAACCCATTCATCCCTAAAGACACAATTGGACTTGGCTAAGTCATTGATTTACAGAAAAGTCCATTGTTTTTCAGGGGTTGATAAGTTAAACTATTAAAATCAGTATCATGTAAATTACTTGCAATGAAAGCAAAAGTGATAACAATTACAGGGATATGAAAGAAGGTAAAAATTACAGGTGTGTTCCCAGAATGCCTACTGGGCTGAAACAAATTGTATTTATATTTTAGAATCATACTGCATTACTGCCCATGTCATTAAGTAATCAAAATTTGATGATAACCAGAATTTGATAATTATATTACATTGATATTAAGATATTTTATGCATTTTCAAGAAAATGGGGTTGTTTCTTATATATAAATTCAATTCATTTACAGAAAGTTTAAAACACATATACAATGTAGGTGAACAGGTATATTTCACAGGTAAGCTTCAATAAAATTGAATGTTATTTTAGTTCAGTAGGCAGTAAGGGAACAAACCAAATTACAGCACTTGTTGGTACATATACTAAAAGCTTAAATACACTTAACATTTACATATACAAACCTGGCAATGGTTAAGAACTAGCCTACTGTAAATCATTCAATAAAACTAATTCAATTGTGCTTCATTTTCATTTAGCTTCAGTTTTAATTTTGTCCCATTTCTGTCATGTTAGCATCTTGATTCCATCCCAAATATTACAGCTAACACTTGCTAATCATTTTAACGGCGTGTCTACTAAGTTAATTTCTCATGGTTAATTAACTATTTTCCAAAAATGCTTTACCTACTTAAAATTTTATATTGAATAAATATTACAGAACTGTGAAGCAAGCAAATGACTGAAAAGTGTGAAGAAAGAAATGTCACATGATCAATCTAAGAAAGATTTCAAAATACAATTATGCACTTAACTCAAAGACGATCAGAATTATACAAAGTGCAGATGAAGTTGGTCTTTACTGGGGTAATTTGTTCATATGCATCACAGAAGATGCTTCAATGGAAAAACGTGAAAGAAAACAGTAATCAAAGATTTCAAAGCTTACATCACAACAGCATACAGTGGAAACTCACCTAAAGACCACCTCAATTAGGAGACCATCTCGCATTTCAGACCACAAGTTTTCAGTCTCTCGATAAATATCTAATAAGTACAGAACCTCACTTAAGAGACAACCTCACTAATCAGACCACTTTGAGTCAGTCAGTTAGGTGGACTTAACAGCAAGATTCCACTGTATTTTACATTTCCCAAATTAACTTGACCTGACTGAAACAATTTTCTTAATCATAGGATTAAAAATAGACTAAGGCCCTGCCCCCACTCAACTTCATAAACCATAATGTGACCTTAAAGTTCTTAACATGTGAAATAGAATGCAGGTTCTCTCGAGTTCCACAAAGTACAACAGAAATTACAACATACAGTTTACAGTTACCATGGAAATAAACATATGAATATAAACAAAAATGTGCTGTAGATCTATACTATCAAACACTGTAAAATCACAAGACCAAAATGTCCTTACTGGTCAATATATGCCCTGCTCTATCTACAAGATTCATCATTTTGTTATCCTTACCCTGGATTGAGAGTTAACTGGTCATGGTGGTTTTGGGAAATAGTTTCAAAAGTTTGTAAGTTTTATGCAAGACAACCCACTCCCACCTATGTACATGATTTCTAATGAACCCTGTGTCTAATACATTCAACACACATACACAAAGAGAAACAGAAAGAAAGAGAGACATACATGGGGCAATACTTCCAGATACCCTGCTGCAATGCCAACTAGCAATTTTTATCAGAGAACAAGATGTGATTGTGAAACACAAATGCTTCCAGTCCCAACAAATTTCTATGCTGGCAAATAAAATGCCCCCACCACCCCCCCCCCCCCCCCCCCCCCCCCCCCCGTGTGATGTCGGCGAAATGCACCTCCAGGGGGATGTGATGTCAGTGAAGTTTAAGCAACTTAGCTGAACTTACAGTCCCAAGTTTTGTTACTGTATCACAATCCAAACTTGAAATATTACACTTTACATGTAAGCATCACAGAATTACGGACAGACAAACAAACAGACAGACAGACGATTCAAACACTATATGCCCCGGCAGACCTTTCAGGCTAGGGGCATAAAAATTAGGCAGCAGAACTGAAATCTCAAAACTTTCTTGGATCATCTACATAATACTAATTTTGTTTTGATGCTGTTTTTCACCATCCTAGATCCAAAAATGGAAATATTTCATTCCGGAACACAATTGTGTGATTCATTATACATTCCCTAATTAAACATAACTAAAGGGTGGTGAATAGAATGTCTGCATCCGAGTCTCCTAACAGTCTTGTTCCTCTCTAACTCATCAAACAAAAGTATTATGTCTGTCACTTCAATAAGAAGAAACAATTTCTCAGAATATTTCACATGATCTTGATGGATTTAGGATTTACTACTGCCTAGACCCAGTTGGGAATTACCAACTAATGTGGTCGTAATTGGTAATTGGTAACTTTTAGGAAACAGTCGGTTATCGTATTACAAGTAGCAGTGAGAGACTTCTTGGTTCAAAGTGCAATGCTCTAATCAACTGGACACAGATGTCCCACATTATATTGAAGGCATATATCAAAATTATCAACATTTTGAAAAATGTGGTGCTTCTTGTAACTCACTGAAAGACAATATAAATGTAGAAAGTAAATTGTTGCTGTGTCAACATCTTGAACAATAATTAAAGTTCATATCTGAATAGTGTTTTATGCAATACTCAATTTTTTAGAGGCAGCCAGTTCTTAATGGTCGAGGAGAGAAACTAGTTACAATGTACCTGGGAAGAGACCATCGGACTTCTGCAACTAAACTGGCAAACATCGATAAAAAATCAGCTAAGGTAAGAGCTGGGCCAGCACCTGCACTAACCAGAAGTGAGAGACTAACAAACCAAATTAAAAACTACAGCAGTTTCTGACAATGGAATCAAGCTAAAAAACACATTAATTTTTTTCTTTGATTTATATTTAAAACACAGCATCAGCTAAAAAAAACTACAACAATCATGCTTTTTATATCAGAACTTAAAGATGTGTAATCAATTTCTGAGTGTCCTTACATGATTACTGTGTAAACTTAATGTTTTGGTGTGCAAATGATACAGTTTCCCATAAAATATTTGATGTCATAATAACATCTGATTGTATCTGGCTATCTGGTGTCATTTTGCAGGAAAAGTGTGGATTTCACCATCCAAAACACTAGGTCCGCAGTTAATCTGAAAGGGTCTATCAACAATTAATAAAAACTTAAAACTTTGGCATGAAATAATATAATTGCTGACAGTTTTTTTATATAGCTGTCAGATAAAACAAAATAATTTATAGCACACAGGTACATAGGTAAGGTCAAGGAGAGGAGGATTAAGCTTACACTGTTAGTTCTACTCTTTTTTACCTGCAAAAAAGTGGAATATTGATATATACATGTAAAGAGTTAACAATAGAACACATGTTACAAGAATTGCATGTAATTATATTTCACAGGTGGTTATGGTACATTTTACATAACAACAGCTCACATACTGGTACATCTCAAGCTAAGCATCCAATTCTTATCCTTCCATCTCCTCTTTAACATAGTTAGGTGAAATTTACATTTAATTCTTTACAGAACCCTCAGTGCATTTACATAAGCCCATTGCATAGGTAGGAGCATCCATCTTTCGAGACCACATTTTGAAAATCACTCGATTGATTATATCTGTAGATAAAACCTCTTTTGAGAGACCACCTGTCTTGAGAGACCACATTTCAGTGGCAGATGGAGTGGTCTCTCAAAACTGGTCCCACTGTTAAGTATAAATGAAGGGTATCTAAGATTTGTTCTTATTTAGAAATCCATGGCACATCACTTTGAAATATCAAAAAGATATGAAAGAGAGAAGATGGGAGAATTCAAATCAGACTCAAGGCTTTGAAGGATTCTCAAACCACAAGAAAATTACCAGACAAAAAAATGAACAATGATAGGAAAGAGAAACAGAATGTCCCCAATCTTTTTTTTATATACATAGGAAAGATAGAATGTAAAATACAGATGACTAATATGAAAACTGGACTACAAAAAGCCAGCATGTCAAGTGAAATCTAATGTCAGAGAAAAAGAGTGAATTTTACTGAAGACATAACTATGAAAAATATGTACGCTATCATCCACTTCATCAGGAAGTAGAAAAAGAGTGAAATGCATTAGTAATAGGGTCAAACTGCATTAAAGGCCACATCTGTATACAGAGGGCCTGTCTATAAAGGCCTTTCAAACAAAACCTTTGTTAATATTTTTTATAATGAATAAACCTCTTTGTAAAGGGCACCTGTCTATAATGGCAACATTTGCCTGTTCCCTTGATTGGCCTTTATAGACAAGTTTGACTGTAAATATTTAAAACAAAACAGAAAATAGACTGAGGGAAAGTACGGAAAATTAATACTTAATGACTTGAAAGCACAGTTTAGACTGATTCCATTAGTAATTTGTCAAATTTTGAATTTATAATTGTAAATTTCTCCTAGACTGTGTATGATTCACACATACAGACATAGCATTCCATGATTTGATAGTGCTGTGCTAATACACATATAAATTTGAACAAAACTCAATTACCTCATCTTTTTATTTAATTATGAATATTTAATCAGTGTATGAAGTTTTAAAATCTTTGCTTCACCTTTTAGTTTCAATTTTCATATTTTATGAGATGGATAAAATCAAACTTCATATTCTATCAATTATGGTGTTACCACGATATCAAATTTATAAATTATTGGTAAAAAAAGATAACAAAAAATTGTTAAGACCACCTCAACTGATTCAATAGGGAACATTCAAGTTAGCTTGTATTACTGTTATAATCTTGTATTTTGCCGCACAAGTCACATGAATTGTGAAATGTTGCTTAACGTTATTTCCGGTTTCAGTAATGTACAGATAGCCCTGATAGTGCAGTTGGTAAGAGCTTTCCTGCTAGTGTTTGGAAGGTCCAGGGTTCAATTCCTGTTTTTTTTCTGCACATTTTCCCCCAACTGCTACATTTCAGTCATTTGGCATTCAACTAAATAACCCACTGTGGTATGTTTTAAGAGTCTCTTGGATTTCTTTATACAAAATAACATTAATGCACTAAAACATAAGGATATTCCATGTATGCTACATACGTTGTGAAGGTAAATGTGAAAACCAGAAGAACATATGAGGAACAAAATCGAAAAGGCGTGAATAAATGCAGGATCAAAATGGTAATCTGTGCTAACACGAAAGTTTCCTATTGGTAAAAAATGTAAATCAAAGGATATAATCGTTGCCAGCCCAATTTTGCATAAACGGATGTTTTACCATGCACAAATGTTTGGTTTTTGTTTATAGATTCTTTTTAGATTAACAAATCTTTCATGCATTTATTTATTTTTTATCTATAAATGTCAATTTCTTCACAAAAATCTTTGCATTATTATTCTTTCTAGAGCCCACGTCCATAAGGATTAGTGTTGTTTTGTGTTGTGTAAAGAACGGCAATTTCATCAGTTAGATACAGCAACAGTTTCACATTAATCTAGGACTTCTGTGTGTCCTAGCAATCACAGATAAATATTTCATTTACAGTGGAATCTCGTTATCTTGAAATTAATGGGAGAGTCCATTTTATTTCCAGATATCCAGAATTTGAGATACTGAAATTTTTAACTACCATATTTTTATCCATAAAAATCAAGATTGGCCATTCAATTTTGACATATTCGGTATTTCAACTCATCCGATTTCGACATAACGAGATTCCACAGTATATCCATGTGATCAACAAATATAATAATAGTTGTTACAAAAAAGTTTTATTGTTATGGAATACAATCCAATCAAACTTTAATCTCCTCAAACTAGACTAAATGACAAGGAACAGCAAAAGCGGATTATGATTCAATCTTACATACAAAATGCTAGTTACAACTCATGTGGTTATTTCCACTTACTTCATCTTTTGCTTGGCTCATCAAATTTCCGCCTTGTGTAAAGAAAAAGCACCTGTCCCATTTTGTAGCTATCAATTGTTTGCTGAAACAAAATAAAGAGGAAAAATCAAATATAGTTTGCCGATTTTTATCATGTTGATTATGGGACAGATTTTCAAAAGGATGTTAAAAAAATAAAAAATTTCATATTCAGAGATATATTAGAAATCAGTCTTTCATAAATTACCAAAAGAATGCTTTGTATTAACCAGAAAAATGATGGGATTTTTTAGATTGGTAACAGATCAGGGATTTTCCTAGATAATTTCTGGGTCTAGTTATTGGACCTATTTTCATTGCAAAAATGGCTTATATTTTCCCAAAATATATGCAAAAATTCCCAAATAAGCATTTCAAAATAAAGTATGTGTATTTTCAAACAAATGTCCCAAACTGAATTTTTCTGTACTAGTCAATATTTATACATTTTCCCCAAATTTTTACCCTGGTCCCAAACTTTAGGAGGTAGGAAAATCCCTAGAGATGGACAAGATATAATATTTTCCCCTTCAACAATGTTTTGTTTTGTTTGCTTAAAAAAATGTTTTACGCCACACTCAACAATTTTTCAGGTAGGAGAGGACCCAGTTACAATGTTCCTGGGTAGAGACCACCGGCCTTCTGCAAGTAAATCAACATGCTTTGCACTTTCCTACCCGTGGTCTCATGCGACTGAAATCTCTCATACATATTTTTATTATTCATGAAGCCTCAGCCAATGCGACTAAACGGGTCTCGCATTTGTCAACCAATCAGATCGAAGCTTTTAAACAACTTCAGACTTGTCCTGAATTAACAGACTATGCAATAACTTCTACTGCCAATCAAAACTACTGTGATTGAATAAATTGGTCAACACCTACACCTTTTAAATATTTATTAACCAAGGAGGTTTTAGTCGCAAGAGACCATAGGTAGGAAAGAGCATAGCGATTTTGGACTGTGGTTTTACAACAATGTATCAAAGTGAAAAACCTGTACAATATATGACAGACAGCAACAAGTGGCAATAGAGCACCTGAGTTATTCAGGTGACATAACAAAGTGAAACACCTGCATAGCATAGGACAGACAGCAACAGGTGGCAATAGATCACCTGTTTTACTCAGGTGACAGAACAAAGTGAAACACCTGCATAAGATATGACAGACAACAACAGGTGGCAATAGAGCACCTGAGTTACTCAGGTGTCCTAAAGCAATCATTCAGGTGATCTAAAACAATACAACTAAAGGTGAATGATGGAAAAAAAGAATTTGAAAACAAATATGCCAAGTTGAAATAATTTTTAATTTTAAACTTATCATCCCACAGAGAATATGAGAGATTCTTGGTGATCTTAATGATTTCTGTATCTTTTAAGCTGTCATTTTGCACAAAAAATGTCACTTTCCGCAACCATTTTAAGCATCATATCTTTTTATACTCTACAAATGGTTCATGCCTCTTAATTCCCTCTATTGGAGCAGGTCATGTGCCCCATTCCATATCTTAAGTGGTTCCTTTTTTCAAATGAAACTTAAACATTATGGTGCAGAAAAACTAAATTAAAATGTAAATTGAACTGTTTCTATCACTCTGAAGAGTGATTCTAATCATTGTCTCTCCATTTAAATATATGGACGAGTGAATTTGCAGTCAGAATTTATGAGTTTATCTCAATATAAATTCAGTAATTATTTTCCAATTTAAGTGAAAATGTCATTTGATTTCCCAATGTGACCCACTAGGCATAATTCCCAAAATAAAGTGTGACAGTCTTGTGACTGTATACTCCGTGTAAAAAGACTAAACAACAATTTCCCTGGTGTCATCAACATAAGCTGCAGTAATGATTTAACTTTATTCATATTTAAAAGCAAAATCAGCAGAAATATAAGTTAACAGTATAATAATAAGCTTAATAATGAGTCATTGTAACACTTTAAGTACAATGTACCTCTACTAATGAAAAATAAATGCAAAAAAGCATTAGCTGTCTAGTATAATTAACTCTGGTTAAAGAGTAAAAACAGGCATTATTATTGTGAAATGAATAGTACTGATGCAAGATCATTTTGTATGAATAATGTTAATTTCATTTACCGGTACAGTGGAACCTGTCTTGAAAGACCACTGTCATAAACAACCACCTGTCTTTTAAGACAACATTCTCAAAACCATTTGGTTCAATAATTCTTTAAATTAAACATCTTTTGAGAGACCACCTGTCTTGTAAGACCACATTTCAGTGGCAGAAGAGGTGGTCCTTCAAGACAGGTTCCACTGTATACAGTGGAAAGTGTCTTGAGAGCCCAACCTATCTGCCACTGAAATGTGGTCTCTACAAGACTTGGTGGTCTCTAAACCTTGGTGGTCTCTCACAGATTTAATTTGAAGGATTATTTAACCAAGTGGATTTCGGAATGTGGTCTTAAAAGACAGGTGGTCTTTCATGACAGTGGTCTTTCAAGACAAATAGCGCTGTACAATGTACAGTCAAAACTCATTATGTCAAGATCGGTAATCTGGATTTACCCGGTTATCTCACGCTCAAGCGCCGGTCCTGGCAATTTTCCTTCTATATCTTACTTTAAAAAGACCTGATAACTTGAGATTGGAAATGTCAAAAAACAGTTGGGTAGTAAGAAATAAATACTTAAACATAGTTAATTCCTTTTTATTTGCTTGCAATATTGTTTGACAAAACACATGGTTTTTGTAGCCGTCATCTTGCACATATACTGAAGATAAGAGACAAACAATATACATATAGGCCTACAAGTAAGCTATTCTGGCAATTACCAAGATGCTCACAAGACGAATCAGAGGATTTTAGTGACAGACCTTTTAATTCGAGGACCCGTTTATCTTAAACTTTTTGCTTGGTCCCGACTTCCAGATAACAAGGTTTGACTGTATATGGAATAATAATGCAGGCTTTACGTTGACAGTAGTTTGCATATCTTAATTGATCTGAATTTAATTCACACATGATAATCAATTCTGTTTGGTCTTGATCAAACAACTGATCCTTTTAATACCAAACTGCCAATTCAACAAAAATGACTTACTACTGTTTTTCTTAAAAACATGTAATATCATAGAAATGTGCAATAAACTCACTAAAAAGAAGTGATAAAAAGTTGAAATATGTACAGTGCTAACACTCATAATTGTACAAATAAAAAGAAAAGCAAAAAAAAACAAAAGAAAAGGGAAATAAGGAAATGTTTTCGTTTTTAATGACATTTCATAAATTTTTCATAAAAAGAAAAAAAACAAAAAAAAAACGAAAAACAAAATAAAAAGTAAACAACAAAAAAGAAGTAAAAAAAATATTTTTTACATTATTTGTGATATGACAAAAATAAAACAGTGAGAACAAACGTACCGGATATTTCAAAGAAATGGATGATTGAAATATATATATATTTGTTATCTAATCAAAAAGATTTTCCCAGTGTCGTCTTTGCTACGACTACATGTTCTTTCAGTAGGGATCGAAAAAAACAAATAATTCAAGAAGAAAATAAAAAAAGTGAAAAATAAAAGCTAAGGAAATAAAAGCTTTAAGGTAAATTATTTCAAAGAAAAGAAAGGTTTAGAAAGAAATAAAATAAAAAAGCCGAAAAAAAAGTTATAAAAACAATTTTTTAAAAGTTAAAAAAAAGGACAAAAAAAAATAAAGGGAAGAAAATAAGGTAAAAAAGAAATAAAAAATTAAACAAAATAGGGCAAAAGAAAATATAAGATAGCAAAATTAGTGTTTAAAAATAATGAAAGGAAGCTAAGGAAAAAAAAATCAAAAAGAGAAAAGAAAGAAAAGTGCGTAAGAAGAAAAAAAAAAGACAAAATAAAAAGTGAAAGCAAAATGGAAAGAAAAGACAAGATAGCAATAAAATAATGTAAAAAAGCAGTAAATTAAGAGTCAAGAAAAAGAAATAGTTCAAAGATTTAAAAAAAGAATTAAAGGTAAAGAAAGCAAAAAATAAGAAAAAAAAGAAAAAGAAGTTAATTTTAAATTAAATGAAAGAAATAACTCAAAATAAAAAATAAAGTGGACAAGTAAAAAAAGAAAATGTTAAAAAAAAAAACAAGGAAAAAAACGCAAGGGGCGTAAAAAAAAATGTAAATATATGAATAAGGCAAAAGAATTAAGTGAAGAAGCGGACTAAAAAGAAAAAAGTAAAAAAAAAAAAAAAAATAAAAAAAGTAGAAATAAAGAAGGAAAGAAGGAAAGAAGTAAAAAAAATGAATGTAAAATGAACCAAAACGAAAAAAGGTAAAAAATTAAAAAAAAAATAAAGAAAGTAAGTAGAAAAAAAAAATAAAAAACAAAACCTCAAATAGTAAAAAGCCAAAATTTCAAAATAAGAAAGAATTAGTTTTCGACATTTCATAAATTCATGAAATATAAAAAAAAATATTTTTTACATTATTTGTGATATGACAAAAATTCTGAGAACAAACGGGATATTTCAAAGAAATGGAGATTGAAATATATATATTTGTGATTTTCCCAGTGTCGTCTTTGCTACGACTACATGTTCTTTCAGTAGGGATAATTTATAGCATTTTGAAATACTGTATACCTGGAAATGTTAACTTCCGCTTAATTTTCGCCATTTTCACCCGTACATGAGAGGGTGAACTTAAAGTGAGAGCGAAATTTTCAGGCTAAATAACTGAAGCACGGATATACATGCCATTGATGAGACTGGTGGTTTAAGGCAAATTTAAGATGGGGTGATTATAATTTTTTGTTGCCATAGGGCGAAAATTTCAAAGTATACAGGATATATACTGTAATTTCTTCAGCTATAGAAAAAGTGTCAAAAATTGAGATCTATGCAATGACTGTATGTCAGTTTAGTAGGGGGGGTGTGTCTTAACTATGTCACACAAGAACTTACAGAACTTATGGCAAAGGAACAGTCACCATCTTGATAAAAATGGATTAGGAACTAAATAATCGACTTGCTGGATGACTTTGGATGACTTGCTGGATTACCTTTGAACCACTTAACTTGTGTGGCACTGTTAGTGGCTCAATCTATCGATCTTTATTGACAAGTTTGTCTGTACCTAGCTTTGTTATCACTGCTATAAACAGTGTTACAGTGCATCACATCTTATATAAGAACCCCACTTTCACAGAATGATGTTGGATTCAAATTTATGATAACAATAAAAGACAAAGGTGTAATTTATGGGCAAAAAACATAAAAACAAAAACAAAAAACAATATCAACCAGTCATTCAATCAAAATGAATATTAAGAGTTTTTTTATCCAGTTATCACCAAATAGTGAATACTGTATACAGGGAAATTTTCGCACTTTCGGGCTTAACATCAGTGGGCTAATTCAAAACTGGGCGAGTTCAAAATGGTAAATTCATAAATTTTGAATAACTGCAGAGTATATATGGTATTATGAATTTCATTGTAAATAACATACAAATTGCTTTAAGAAAAATTAATGTAATCTAGCAGAAAGCAGACATGCACAAGTATTAACTATTAAAAAAATACGCAATAAAATAAAATGATATTGTAAATTGGAATTGTAACAAGTCTGGGCGAATTTAAAACGGGGCAAGACTGTTTGCAAGTGTAGTAAGGTGAAATTAACATGTGGCCAAAATAAACCTGTATACAGTAAGTAAAGAATGAAATAGTTGTAATAATCACAGATGACACAGTATTATGTTAGTTTAAAGTTAGATTGTCGAAAACTAAGTACAATGTTTATTAAGAAGTAGACCTAATAAGCTGATCTCACTCTTTTCTTACCCAATTGGGAAGTGCATGCCTCTGAGATAGAAAATCACAAATAATAATGTTAGAAAGTATCCAAACAATTTTTTGTTATGAAACTGTAAATAACAAATATATTATCAAAATTCTGATAATATTTCACAGGAAGTGACCTTTGTTTTTATATAGGGCAAACTGTGTATTACAAAGGGCAAACTTTCATTAAGCTTATTGTTCACTTATCATATAGTAAACACAAATTTTTTTTTCTGATAATCACTTTGTCTTAAAGGGGCATTAGCTTTTTTTTTCAACAATTTCCCCCCCTTTTTTACGACTTAGATTGATATACAATAACAAAAAATAAATATACATAGACATAAACATTCTTTAATTCCTATATGCTTTGTGAAAGTTGTTAGAGAAACCCAGTTTGGCAATTATTCACTTGCAAATGACTAATTCAACCTTATAAGATATATAGGGATATAAAATTTTTAATGCCTGTGTACAGCTCTCATTTGTTATTGTACATCAAGTACAAGTAGTAAAAGTAGAAAAAACAAATTGAAATATATTTTTTTGTAAATACAGCTAATGTCCCTTTAATGTGATGCATATACACAAATTATCATTTATTCTTGAGGAGATGTTTCCTTTTATATCACTGATGTGATGTGTGTATATTCAGTTTAGCATGTTTCAAATTAGTTCATTGGCTTTTTACCTTCTCTTAGTTGACTTTAAACACAAGTGAGTACATGTATTATAAGAGTGTTTTTCTATCAAAATCATCATTTTTATTACTGTAAGTTTTGCTTTTTTGTTTTGTTTCCCTATTCATCATAAACAGCAGCAACCCCCCTACTTTACAAACAGCATCATTTTTATCACTGTAAGTTTTTCTTTTTAATTTTGTTTTTGTTTGTTTGTTTTGTTTCCCTATTCATCATAAACAGCAGCATTCCCCTTACTGCACAAATAGCATTGGAATATGAATACACAAGCCGAAGTATACATACTGCATCATCTAGTGTGTGTCCAGCAAGTCTGGAAAGTGTTTTTAGGTCATTTTTTTTAATTCATTCACTCCTAAGGACACAATTGGATTGGTCTAAGTCACTGATTTACAGAAGGGTCCATTGTTTTTCAGGGATTGATAAATTCAGAAATTCATGTGATCATCAAATATTGTCATAGTCATAACAAAAAGTCTTCTATTGAAAAACGTTGACTGTAATTCTGACTGATAATTGTGAATTGCTAAGTCATGATTTACTGGGACACAGTAGCACATTGATTTGTGACATTTATAATTGATACAAAGGTATAATATTTCCTAATGTTCTTTTACACAGATATTATTAGTTATAAAGTGTTTTACAGGGGTGATATGAAAATAAATTAGGTCCATGAAAAAAATTGTACTGGGCAAGGCAAAGCCGAGCAAAATACAATTTTTTTTCAAGGTCCAATATATTTCCACATCACCCATGTAAAACACTATATAACAAATTTATCCCACCGATAGCTTGCCTTTTTGTTGCTTCTTAAAGTATTTTTTGAAAGCAACTCCATTCTAACCTTAGTTATTCATTCTTTGCTGTGCACAGCAAACCTGTCTGTCATGTTTGTTTAATCTCTCATCTGCTAAAAGTGGCGTCACCTATGAGGGGCTCCGCACAGGTGATATAATAATTAATATCAGGTGGATAGGTAACCTGATACAAGAATATGTTGTATCATTTTAAACCAATCAAATTGCGAGTATTTTGTCATAGGTGGGATATATATATACACAGAAGCAAAGAAAATCAAAACAAGAAAATAGCTTGAGAATTTGATTTGCCTTTATGACAGGTGGTATAGATAGAAAGATTTTTGTAAATGCAATTAGTATTTCTAATTTCTGACAAATCATGCATTTAAAACAACAGGTTTATTAGAAAACAAAGTGTGATGAAGTTTACAACTCTGAATTTGTTTTTGTTGTGCTTAACCTTACATTTATATCACTAGTTTGAACTGGACATATTCCATTCCTTATCACTTTTTACTTTCATAGAAATTGTCTTATTTGTTGTCACTTTGATGTGGCTTCCGGCTACCTATGATTATGAGGGTCTACACAAAACAAAACAATATGTTGAACTACTGATTGGTAACACACATATACTTCACATACACATTTACCCACATCCACCCATACACACCTACCCACATCCACCCATCCACACATATACTCTTTATGTAATGCATTCAACAGTAAGATAACTGTTAAAACAGACACAAAGACAAACACAGACATACACTCTTCATGTAATACATTCAACAATAAAATAACTATTAATCGCGCACACACAAACACACACAACCACACAGACAGATAAAGACACACACACACCAAACTTTACAAACAGCTGAGGCAACCAGAAGTAGTCACTTGTTTCAAGTTTCATAGTTCTCAAGCAAAATATGCACTATAAGAAAGTGAATTATATTCAAATACATATCTATATCCATGATAAAATATTTTACCTTCTAAGATGTAAATAGCCTGCCTTCTGTGTGAGGGTAGTGTTAGGTGGTATATATGGCATATCCACAGGTGGCTCGGCATGGTACAGGTGTGCACTCTGTTGTTCCAAAGTATCAATTAGTTCTACAGTTTTCTGTGTTTCTTGCTGTAGTTCTTGTTGTACCCTGCAATGTAAGATTTATCTTTTCTTCTGAACTTAGAAGATCATATCAAACATTTGTTGTTTTATTGTTATTCAACATCCTGCCATAATTTATTTTCAATTTCACATACTGTATACCTTGAAATTTTTTCGCCCCTGGTTATTTTCGTCCTTTTATGACAGAAAACATATTCACCACATCTTAAATTTGTCCTAAATCACCTCATTTCCATTCCATTTTAAATTTGCCCGCCCACTGAAGGATGAAAACAGCAAAAATTTAATGGCAGCGAAAATATCCAAGTATACAGTATACGGAAACATGATCAACATTAGGTGAAGCACCACAAATTTTGACTTGTTCTATTGTTCTATTTTGTTATTGTTAGTAAGATTATAAATTTACTTTACTATGTTCTTGATTTTTGCTGGCATACTTTAGGGTAATTCTGACCTATAACAATACAATGATGGTTCTTTTTAAAAGCCATGCATACTATAACACAGGACCTGTTTTAAACGGGCATTTTCAAAATTGTTTTTTCCTTTTTAACTACTTAGATTAATAAACAATAACAAAAAAGATATATACACAGGCATAAATTCCTATATAGTTTATGAAAAATTGCTTGAGAAACCCCCATTTGGCACTTTTTCAACTCTACCTCACTATTTGTATATGACTACCACATTGGACCCGACCTTATTTTCACAAAATATATAGAAATACATATAACATGAAATACGCATAACATAGAAATACATTGTATAACATTTTTTATGTCTGTGTATAGCTCTTATTTGTTACTGTCAAGTACAAGTAGTAAAAGTAGAAACAAAATTAAATAATACTCTGGGGTAAACACAGCTAATGCCCCCTCAAGCTCCATCAAACAGACCTTCACTTCTAATGCTGAGTATTTGGGGAAGGAAGAGTCATCACAGTATGTTAAGTCCTAAGCAAAATCAGCATCATGAAACATACCCCAGATCCTGGACCCGAAACAAGAGGCCCACTGGGCAATATGGGTCAGATTTAGTTTTCAATCGCATACTTTGTTGACATTGACTTAATAATCATGCATACAAAATTTGAAATACAAAATTTGAAAGTCTTCTGATAATTGGTTCATGAGATGAAGATTCTTAAAGATGTACCAAGTTTTGTCCTTTTTAGGGCCCCTATTGGTCCTAGCCCCTTTCAATTTGCAACCTTTATGCAGTTTCACATGGGGATACTTCCTGCCAAATTTCGTGATAATTGTCTCACTGGTTCTTGAGTTGAAAACGTATAAAAGTGAACAACAGAAAACGAACCATACATGGAGACAAAAGATGATCACAATAGGTAACCTTGAGTCTTTGGCTCAGGTGATATAACAAAAAAGTATTCTGCAAGGTGAACATATTAACTAATGGAACCACCACAAAAACTGCATACCAAATACATTCATTTATTATACTGCAGCTCTTTGTTTATTTTCAGTCACATGTAAATAACTATAAGTCTACAAAGGTTATCTTACATCTATTTTGCCTTCAAATCTGATTTCTAACGATTTCATCAAATCGTCGCTAGCAGTATTTTCAGCATTAGCATTGAAAGGTTCTCTGTAACTACAGTAATTACCCTTGTACACTAGCTGCTATGTTACTCAAGAAGTCTTCTATTTCTGATTTTGCGACAGCATCCTGTCCCATTTGGAAAAACGCCCTTTGGGCATGGAGGTAACCCATCACAGGTTCAAGCAAAGAGCATTTCTTTTTATACTGTAAGGCATTGAGGCTGGAATTATAGTGCAGTGATGTCTGAAACAAGAAAATCAAACATTAAATAGGTTTTGATTACTGTGGCAATGTAAAAGACAAAGTAAGGTCATACTGATCATGATTTCATAATCAAAATCTAAATTTTAATAAATGGCAATTTAAACAAGCAAGACAGAGGAAACAAAATTCATTTGCAACTGTAATCAGAAAGATGTCAAACTTTAAGAACAATCTAGAATTTTTAAAAAAATATTTGTGACTAGAATATTCTATGCAGAATGCAAAAATCAAGTTCTTTGTATTTTAAGTTAAATTGTATAAATTTTCACTGACGTTTGTCTATTGTTACATGTATTTACAAAATTATCTCCCTTTACCTGGTGAAACTTTTTTCTCATCAGATATAATTCTTCATTGCAATCATGTTTCTGTCTGTCATTATCTTTCTTCTTTGGTAGCTTCATGTATTTATTTAACGCAGACTCATGTTCTGAGAAAATTAATGATGATAATAATAATGGTAACATCAATTACAATAACAATAAATAATGATAATAATAACAATAGTAATAATACTACGATTAATAATTTATAATGATAATTATTAATAATGATAATAACATGAATAATAATAATGATGATGATGATAATGACGATGATGATAAAAATAATAATGTTCTAACAATAAATATATCACTGAGATTAACCAATGTATAGACTGTCCACACCAGTACCCTGGATATATAGATGTGGGGTTTTATTCATGAGTTCATTCTGTCTATAATCATATGGAAATACTTATTATTCATTAAATTTTCATGTTTACAGATTCAACAATATTACTTTCACTATAGATGACTGATTAATAACTAAATTTTACCATGTGATGCTATCTGGAACATTTCAAACAGGGTTGAAACTTCTGCAAAGACGAAACAGATATATTATTGACAGAGCCTTCAGAAATGTTATCGTCATCTAATAATAAAGTTAATAAGACTTGACTAATGAACAAGGTTGACATATGAATTTATACAAGCATTAATTCCAAAACCAATTAAATAAAAATATTAGGACATCTATTAACTGGATACCAAGTTCCCTGGAAAACAGAACATCTTTTCAGGACTATCCATGTTTAATTTACACATATCACGGTCACATTTTCTATCTAACAATATCAAATTCACTATCATATATATATATATATATATTTATATTCATGTTTTCTTTCATTTCTCCTGTTCCTTTGAAGAAATCTAACTTTAACTTTTCAAAATTTTAAGATAATTTTTTTTCATGTTATGAACTGATCTATTGATAGTTTTTACAGCCATGCAAACCTCACTGATTGATCTAGTAGCATTCTTATTATCCCCATACATTCACAAACAGACATGTATATTAATGCTATATGCATTGATTTTTATTTCATTTAAACTCCTATAACCTACTAACCTTCTAAATCAGCTTGTAAAAATCTTGATAATGGATACATCATTGTCTCTGACAGCTGGGCTGACAGCACTTGTTGTATGGAACTGACCTATGTAAAGATATTGGTAATCATACAGGCATTATTTGAGGACTAAATTGAAGAGTTCTATCTTAAAAATATATACAGTCCTACTGAACAGTGAACAAGGTGTGTTTAAGTATAAACACTACAACCCCGGGAACTGAGTAATGCACAAAGCTTTCAAAGTCTTGTAAATCTGGCAAAGGTTACCCTCCTTTAATTTTCGCCATTGTCACCTTTAGATGAGTGGTCAAATTTAAAATGAAAGCTAGAGCATATACAGTCAACTCTTGTTATAATGGCACTTGATATAACAGCATTTTTGGTTAACAGCAGAAATTTAATGGGAATGAATTAACAGCCATGTTAATTTGATTGATATATTATAACGTAATATTTGCTTTCCAGCACCGGCAGTGATTTTCGGCAACAAACATGCATTTTACCATTAGAATTGACTTGTTATAATGGCAAAGTGTCAAAAATGAAAAATTGTTGCCATAATTTATTAAAATTGATAGAATTAAAATAACAATAAAAACAATTTTATTTGTTCTATTCATCTTATATCATTTATGCAATCATATGGAAGTGATGTTTAAAATTTAATAGGGGTTTAACAACAAAGGATGTTCATGCAATCTTATTTTAGCACCAAGCCTGGAAATTTGATATAACAGCGAACTTGATATAACTGCAATTTTACTGGATCTCAACAAGAGTTGACTGTATATAGATACCACCTATGAGATTATGGTGATTCAGGGCAAATTTAAGACAGGGTGAACATGTTTTCTGTCATTAAAGTGCAAAAATAACCAAGGGCAAAAATTTCCAGTATACAGTAATCAAATTCCTCATAGCCAGCAACATACCAAATTTGGTTAAAATCTGAAAAAAAAGGAACTCAATACTCAAATAGTTAAATGCTTCTTTGTTATATACCTCGATCTATGAACCTTTTAATCTGCCATCATACTTTGAACAAAATAAAGCTGTCTAGGCAGGGTATATCATTAAGTAGGGTGTTAGATCCTCAACATGAAGGGCTCTGGTTCGATCCCCAGCCCTGCCAGATTTAATCTCCTGTCCGCACAGCTTCATGTCTAGATGGAGGGTAAATTTTCTAAAATGTGCAGTGTGATTACCTTTGTCAGATTGTACAAGTGCAGTGGCACTTAAAAGACCATTGGAAATACTGACCACTCAGGAAGGACATAGACATACACACACTTAATCATCTCTCTCCCTGCCTCACAGAGACGATTGGCAAAGTCTTTAAGTAGTCACACTACACGTTAAATCAAGCCAAAGCAAGCAGCACATATTGTTGTTACTCGAAATCACAGATATAATCTTCAAGATTGTTATTATGTATTTTAAATAATGAGACATTGGAGCATGACAAAAATTAATAGCATTATCTCTCTTCAGTCCTGAGTAAGGTAACATACTTACATCATCTAGATAACTTGAAAACTGTTTCAATGTTGATGTTAAAATGCTTTCATCTGGTTCTAATGGGAATTTCTAAAAAAAAAATAAACAAAACAAAACTATTAAAATAAAATTAGTTTTTTCTTTGAAGGACTTAATTCCTGTCTTCCTTTATAGTTATCTTGCATCCTATAAAACTTTGTCACCATACAAGTCTCCAAAACAAATAGTCATTACTGTTTTACTGTTCATGGCCAAAATCACATACCGTAAAAAAAACCCATGTAATGTGTGTACTTTTTTAAATTAAAAATACATAATGTAGTAGTTAGACTAAGCTTAATAGCTACATGGATGTCTTTGATATGAAATAGAGTCCATTATCTATCAAAAGATTTTGATACAAATCTTCAATCAGAATTGATTTAAATATCATTCTATTACTTGAATCAACTTCTCCTACCTGTATCTCAAAGTCTCTTAGATGTTGAGATAAAGACTGCGTAGCTGCACAAAGTTCATTCTGTAAAAAATAGGATAACAGTGACCTGTATGACACATACTGTAAGACGACAGATGGAAATAGAGTGAGACTGAATGCCACCTGAGTAACACAAGTGGCCTTAAAATGTTGATACAGTGGAACCTTGAGAGATTACACTATCTGCTACTACAGTGGAACCTTGATGTTTGTTTGTTTGTTTATTGTTGTTTAACGTTCCACTCAAGAATATTTCACTCATATGGAGACATCACAAAATGCCGGTGAAGGGCTTCAAATATTAGCCTATGCTCAGCATTTACGGCAATTGAGCAGTGAGGGTTCTTTAACATGCCACTACATTGGAACCTTGAGAGATTACCACCTTTCTGCTACGATCCACAGCTAGAACCCCAGTCTTGAGAGCTACTACAGTGGAACACACACTTTGCTACTAAAGTGGAGATACCTGTCTGCTAGAGATTACAGACTACACTATCTGCTACTACAGTGGAACCTTGACAGTGAACTGCTACTGTCTTGAGAGATTACACTATCTGCTTGACTACACAGTAGAACCTGTCTTGAGAGACTACAGTATCTGCTACTACAGTAGAACCTGGTACACTGTCTTGAGAGATTACACAGTATCTGCTACTACAGTGGAACCTCTCTCAAGAGACCTTCTTGACTACACTATCTGTTACTACAGTGGAACCTTGAGAGATTACACTATCTGCTACTACAGTGGTACCTGTCTTGAGAGATTACACTATCTGCTACTACAGTGGTAGAACCTGTCTTGAGAGATTACAGTATCTGCTACTACAGTGGAACCTGTCTTGAGAGATTACAGTATCTGCTACTACAGTGGAACCTTGAGAGATTACACTATCTGCTACTACAGTGAACCTGTCTTGAGAGACTACAGTATCTGCTACTACAGTGGAACCTTGACAGACTACACTATCTGCTACTACAGTGGAACCTTGAGAGATTACACTATCTGCTACTACAGTGGAACCTTGAGAGATTACAGTATCTATCTGCTACTACAGTGAACCTGTCTTGAGAGATTACACTATCTGCTACTACAGTGGTACCTGTCTTGAGAGATTACACTATCTGCTACTACAGTAGAACCTCTCTCAAGAGACTACAGTATCTGCTACTACAGTAGAACCTGTCTTGAGAGACTACAGTATCTGCTACTACAGTGGTACCTGTCTTGAGAGATTACACTATCTGCTACTACAGTGGTACCTGAGACTTATCTGAGTAGAACCTGTCTTGAGAGACTACACTATCTGCTACTACAGTAGAACCTCTCTCAAGAGACTACAGTATCTGCTACTACAGTGGAACCTGTCTTGAGAGATTACACTATCTGCTAGTAATACAATAAAAGTGGATATTTCTGCATGCTGTTAATTACAAATATTTCTTATGTGAACCATATGTGTGGGTTTTATTAATGCTATGTCATATTTCACTATTGGCAGTCCTGTATTAAAAGATCATTCTTAGCACAACAGTGGGACTGGTACACAGGGAGTAATTAACACGAAATACACTTCATCATGTTTTTTCACATTTATAGTATGAGTCTTTCAAGATGGACGGTATCTCCAGATATTTTATTAAAAAGAGTTTTTGAAAAAAGGCTGTGTTCTTTTTGTGGCCTCATACATGTAATACAGGTGGTTGTTTATGAAAGTGGTTTGTAAAGACAGGTTTCACTGTACAGAAATTAATCACTTTAAAATTTGATGATCTTACATCCTCACCAACTTATGTAAAATAATTCTGTAAATCATGAACTTTGATAAGAGCATGCACTTATATCAAGTCTATTAAGTACATGTATCATACCTTAAATCTTACAGCTCCTTATGTACATGTACATGTATTTTTGTTGAGAGCCTAAGGAGCCTGGTGTTCATATCTCTCAGTTACAATATATTCAACTTGCTGTCAGACAATATTGGTTACTTTTAATTTCAGTTGATGACAGATATTGTCAAACTGTTTTATTATCAGTGATCAATGGGTGACTTGAAGTACTTGATCAGCAGTTCCAAGTCATACAGAAGATAATGAATATTTATGTATACACAACATCGCACAGTTGAAAATTAGCTTTTTTTATCTCCTAAACACACTCTACATATCATACTGAAAAGCATCACCAATAGAAGCCACACTGTGGTTCTGACCTCTGAGGTGGGGGTTGAGGGATGTGATAGTGATAATCAGTGATCTACACCTACATGTAGCCTACCTACGTATCAGAGTATAACAGTCCAGAAAATAGATAACTAGATAAACATATTTATACCATGTACATGTCAGATACAGATAACAAAAGAAAGGAAGTGAAAATTAATCATATCTGCTCTTTACTGTAATAAAAATGAAGTACTTTGATGAAATCAAATGATGGGCTGCACGATATACAGTCTTCGTACATATCAACTTGTTGGAGTTTGTATAGATTATATTCATCTACTCTAAAATTGTAAGACTGAAGTGCATCTGTTGAACAAAATAAAATAAAATTTAAAACAATGTCAAGTCATAACAAGTGTAATGATGAACCTCTTGATACTGTTAGGCGAGAAGAATTTAACAACAATACGACCTGAAATTTCTGATTGTTTACATCCTGTTAAGAATTGTTTTCACATTTAATTAGAGCTGATATGAATGTTTTAAATAATCAAAAAATAATATAATAAATGACCAATATTCAAGTATGAAATTATAATTCAAACGTTTTTGGTCACATGTCTAGTACCATTATATAATGCGTGTAGAATCATTTTACCACCACAAATCGACATCGATAGGATAAACTGGGTATGGGAGAATTTCTCATTAAAGATATCATCAAAATGTTCAAGAAACCCATCATGACTCCACGGTAGAGTGCTCGATTTGCAACCAGACAGTGAGTTGCGGGTTCAAGGCTCTGCAGAGGCGCTGGCTTTTCCTGTTCTTAAGATGAGACAGTAAACACCGAGGTCCCATGTCACAGTAGGTGTCAGCTCATTTAAGAACCCTCACTGCTCAATGGCCTTAAGTGCCAAGCACAGGCCAAAATTTTAAGCCCTTCACTGGCATTTGGTGACGTCTCCATAATGATATGGGTGAAAGATTCTTGAGTGGGATGTTATACAACAACAACAACAACAATTCACCATGTTCACAGATTGTCAGATAGTGAGGACAAAATCTCATTTTTGAATAAATCTTTGACATTCAAATAAAAGCTCACATACTGAAAAAGTGGAAATTTACGTACTTACATAAACCTGATGACAATAAATAAATAGCTATTGATAATATATACAGTAAAACTTCAATGAGTCTAAGTTCAAGGGACCACTTATAAAAATTTCAACACATCGTGACTTTGACTCATAAATTATAACTGAGAATCACAGATTTTTAGTTTCAGATGTTCTATAAGCATGATAAGATGTTTTTGACTGCTTAGAAACCGTGTAGGACATATATGGTCATAATATCTAATGATTAGAGCTAAAATTTCCATGAAATTAAAACATTGAGTGTTTATGAGGAGAAGAAGTGTCATGGGGTGATTTCATACACATGTAAATTTTAACTTTGAATAAATTGTAGGAAATTTCTATATGCTTTTATGCGGTATATAAATGGGCCAAAATATTTATTCATCACATCAAGAAATATTAACTCATAAAAGTTTGAATTATAAACTGTTTATAAGTATTGAATAACAAAATTATTCAGGACTTTATCAACAGTTCAAAACATAAAAAAGTTACTGAAGTTCTACTGTATATCTACATGTATTTATGAGAAAATGAAGTGTAATTTAAAGAGCTGTGTTAACCAAAACAATTTATTTCAATTTCTTCTACTTTTTACTATTTGTACTTATGTACAACAATGAATAAAAGAGCTATACACAGGCATAAAAAATCTTACACTCCTATATATTTTGTGAAAATAAGGTCAGGTCCAGTGTAGTATTCATATACAAGAGATGTTCTATGTTTGATCTATGACAGACTGTTCTTTTCTCTTCTTTTCTCTTATTTAGTGTCTCAATATTGAATTTGAACTTAGATCCATATTTCTGTGAGATATTTTTTTCACAAGATTATAGCAAAACTGAACTTGAACTGAACATATTACATTTTAAGACAGAAAATGTAATATGCACATATAGACTTCAAGGAGAACCTTCATAATCAATTTGGAAAATATTCCTTCAGTACATTCTGAGAAATACATACTTCCATTGTCAAAATCCAAGATGGCCACCTGTCAGTCATGTTGGAAGCCAATCTATCTGAAAATGTCATATGCACAACTACACCTCACAGGGAACCTTCTTGTTCAATTTCAAGGAAATTCCTTTAGTCCTTTCAGAGAAATAGCAATAACAAACTTCCTATGGTCAAAATCCAAGACGGTCGCCTCTCGGCCATATTGGATTCCGATCTCTCTGAAAATGCAATATGCACAACTAGACCTCAAGGGGAACCTTTATGTCAAATTTCAAGGAGATCCCTTCAATCCTTTCTGAGAAATAGCGGTTAAGAACTTCCTTTGGTCAAAATCCAAGATGGCTGCCTGTTGGCCATGTTGGATTCTGATTTCTCTAAAACTGTAATATGCACAACTTAACCTCAAAGGGAACCTTCATGTCAAATTTCCAATAGATCCTTCAGTACTTTCTAAGAAATAGCGATAACAAATTTCCTTTGGTCAAAATCCAAGATGGCTGCCTGTTGGCCATGTTGGATTCCGACCTCTCTGTAATATGCACAACTAGACCTCAAAAGGAACCTTCATGTCAAATTTCAAGGAATTTCCTTCAGTCCTTTCTGAGAAATAGCGGTAACAAGAATTGTTGAGGATGAACTGACAACGGATGCAGGGCCATATGAATAGCCCACCATCTGTTGATAGTGGGCTAACAAAAAGTAAGGTTGAGTCAATCAACTGACATTGAAAAAGTACCAAACCTGGGTTTCTCAAGTAATTTTACCAAAATATATATCTGAGTATTTTTATGCCTCTGTATATCCTTTTTTGTTATTGTATATAAATTTAAGTAGTAAAAAAGGGAAAGAAAAATTGAAAAGAAAACACAGCTAATGCTTTTAAGAAGGAAAACATGTAGAAAAGCATGTAGAAAGACAAATGCCTGAATAAGAATCGAACAATAGTCACCAATATTTGAGTACAGAGATTTGGTACCGGTAATCGCTTTAGCACTACATTTAATGATGTTGCTAACTAATTGAAGAGAAACTACATATGAGCTCTGAAGTCAGATGGCTTGAGCATCAAACTTTAAAAAAAAAAATCACTGACACTGTCCTTTTCCCCAAAAGATTTCTGCCCATTTTCCCAATTTTGCTGATGTAAATATCTTTGTATATTGAAACTGAACTCTAGAAGGCAGAGACATGTCTGAATATGGGCAAGAAAAATCACTCATTCTTAAAATTAACTTACCTGCGCTTTCATAATCCGTTGACAACAGCTGTGTAAACCTGTTGTATATTTCTTAAGAGCCATGGCATCTTTCTCAAACACAGACAACAGACTTCTTGTCTACAATAAAAACAAAATTCATATAACATTTTTTTGTTTTCTAATAATATATTTTACTGCCATTATAATTATTATTATCATTTCATTTTTCTGGCATTGTACACAATGTTGCACTCATTTGAGTAAAAAATCTGCATTTTCTGGTCAAAGATATTTATAAATGTTGCATCGGAAACTAACAATAATCAAACTACATGTACTTATATCTTTGACATTTTGTACATGATGAGAGAGACAGACAGAGAGACACTGACAGACAAACAGGCAGATGGAAAGAGACAGAGTTGGATAGATAGAGAGAGATGGAGAGAGAGAGAGAGAGAGAGAGAGAGAGAGAGAGAGAGAGAGAGACAGAGAGAGAGAAATAGGCAGACAGGTAGATAGATAGATAGACAGAGATATGATGTAATATACATGTATCGGTAATCCATTTTTGTTAGATATTTTAATGGTCACATTATAATTTGTACAGTATATATATATATATATATATATATATATATATATATATTCTAGTACAGAATTTAGAGATGTAAATAAATCTACAGTCAAGAAATTGACATACAACAAATGACATATATGTATATTACAATATAATAATAGAATATTATAATATTCATTGTATCTCTTTTTTAAAATTTATTTTACATCCATTTATTTAGTTTCCTCGAAAATTATAATTAAAATACATGTTTGTTTTATATTTAAATGTTCTTAACTGCCCTGTTTAAAAATATAGTACCAGTCAGTAAATGCATTAATCATAAATTGATATGTGGCTGTTAAATGTTCAGCTGATCACATTTGTCTTATTTTTAACTCCTCCCACCATACAGGTACAGGTATAAGTGATTGACTTTGACTGACCCTGTTATCTTCAGCTGTTAACAAGACAGTAGTTCGGTGATAAAACACTGGTGACACACCAGTACAACAAATAAAATATCAATATCCAAATATTATCCACTATAGCAAAGGTGGCAGGTATGATATGGTTATAATTCAAGAAACTATGTAGTCTCTGTGTATTGTCAACACATTTTGTAGATGTTAGGATCTATCAGGAAACTGTGAGCGCACCAAGAAGGTCCACAACAAAGAACCAGAGGGAGGCCCATAGGACAAATATAACAGCTTGAACAATTTTTAGAGATCTGGTAAATTAATGGACAGTTTGTTACAGATGTTGAATTATCACTAGTAACATTAGCAGAACCTGTCTTGAAATAATCCTTTAGATACGTTTGTAATAAATTGTTCCTCTTTTGAAAGACCACCTGTCTTGAGAGACCACATTTCAATGGCAGATGGAGTGGTCTCTCAAGACAAGTTCCATTGTATTTCTTTTTGTACTAACAAACATGGATACATGTATGTAGCCATTTATATGTACGTACAAAACTACATATATATATTTATTTATCAAACAAAAAATTACTAACTTGCTGATAACCAGGATATTGAATTAATCAAAAGAAAAACTAAAAATTACTATTACATGTATACTCCAGAAATAAAAATAAAATACACAATTTCTTATCTCAGGTTTCACAGAACTAGATTCTCCCTTTGCCATTTCATATGTTCAGAAATACAATGTACAGGGTCCACCAAAATAATTTCCCACTCAAAACACTTTTTACAAGACAAAAATAAAAAACAGTAAAAATATAGTTATATGCACCATAGCTTTTTCTTATCTTTTTGGGAACATGGCTCATAGCACTTGAATTGGGAATTTCACAGCATTTGGCTCAAAATTGGGAATTTTCGGCATAAGGCAATTTATTTTGCTATTTGCTATTTTTCGAAAATATTTTATTGTCAAGCTTTTAAGAAAAACAATGATTTAAAATATTAGCATAAATATGAGAAATAATGAAAAGATATAATGTCATGTTCATGATTAGGAATTTTTGGGAAAAAATTTGGAAAAAAAGATATTATTTGTGATTGGGAATATAGCCTGAAATCTGCTATAAATTTTGGAAAAAAAAAGGCCCTGGCACCAAAATGAAAATCATTATGAAAACTTACTGATACTTACTACTGAAATACCGCTATTAGTTTCTAATATCAATTTTTTTTTTAAACATGTATTTATTTTTAAATAGCAAGGTAATGTGTACAATGTATCATTAATATGGCTATGCCGTGAAAAATCTACATGTACAATACTCAGGTTTTAATGGGGTGTTTAATTTTGGTGGGTACTGTATAACCTGACTTTAAACAGTTTGTTTTATTACTTGTTTTTATTTTCACCTAAGATTTACATTTTATGACTCATGTCCTGACTCTGTCTGGTACAGAATAATACCACACCATACTGATCTTCTCGTCTCTAACTGTCTATTACTGGTAACACAGAATGTACTGACTTCTGTGATAAAAATTGATAATCTATATGATATGCACATCTAGCACATTATCCCTGCCAAACATTGTAACTGAAGAAAATACATCTACACGTACGATGTAGACCAAAGTGATACAAAAGAAAACAAAAATTAGATATAAATATAGGGTTTTCCTAAGGACTGAATTTTAGTGAGTCCCTTGGCAGGAATATTATAGAACAAATACCCTGTTATGGAAAATACTACGCAATCATTTAGGCCTATATAATTATGGCATACTTCAAAGTTTTGGTTGTAGTCATACAGGAAATCTCTAATGTCATTACCGCACAATGTATTGAGGATTTATATCAATTAACTCTCCCAATAGATTTGGTTTTAATGAAGGCTAAGGGTTGAATTACTAAGTACATTGTACATGTATATAGGCTAAGATAGGTTTCATACTATGGATTTTCCACCCTATCATATGGGGCCAAAATAAGGCCCCATTCCAAATGCAAAAACAATGTATTTTCCCCAATTTATATTTTTTTAAAATTTCCTACTGGAAGTCAAATGACAATGAATATGAAGAAATTTTTGTTTTTTCATAGTTTTGTTTATTTCTAGATTTCCCAATTTCAATAAATGTTCTTAAAATTCTCAATTCAAAAGGCAAAGGTCCCATTCCCAAAAGAGTGTGAAAATCCATGCATACTTTAACTTTTATACTGAACAAAACTTTAGAAGCTGTAAAATGCATCCCCACAATTCACAATGATAAAATTATATTGAGGTCATTGCAGGTGGCTACTAATTTATGGCCTGGCACTGCCAACACTATGACGTCATCAAATATTTTGAGTAAAAGGAATTGACGTAATCAGATATGGTACAGTGCCAGGTTGTGTTTAGAATATGAGTTATATCCCTGTATGTGCAAACCTTACCTTACTTAGAGTAGCAATTTTTAAAACAATATTATAAATAATTTTTTGGTAAATAGAAATATTTTATGAACAAAACAAAATGAATATAATTTATGAAATTTTGTAAAGAAGCATCTTTGATAGAAAATCTCTTGTCACAGCAGAGGACACAATGACATGGTATATAACCTTCTAATGCAAATGACCAAGTTTGCTTGACTGTATACAGTGTCCATAGGTTGCTTGACTGTATACAGTGTCCATAGGTTGCTTGACTGTATACAATGTCCATAGGTTGCTTGACTGTATACAGTGTCCATAGGTTGCTTGACTGTATACAGTGTCCATAGGTTGCTTGACTGTATAAAGTGTCCATAGGTTGCTTGACTGTATACAGTGTCCATAGGTTGCTTGACTGTATACAGTGTCCATAGGTGAGATGAACTTTTCAAAAGGTCATATGTTACATTAAATTTTCCTCTTACAGGGGTTCAAAATTCCCCAAGTCTGAACTGAAGTCCAGGACTTCGTTAATTCAGGTTCAGACTTGGCATTTAGAAAAACCTGAAGTCCGAGGGAATTGCCTTATTAACAAAATGCAGCATGCACTTTGAAATTTCTCAATTGAACTTGCCAGAAATTTACTCTCCAAGTTCTGGACATGGTTATCAATATCTAAAAATGAATTTTGAACCCCTGCCCTTATTTTCAAAATCAACATTTTGTTCATATTTTTGCATGCTTTGTTAAAGCAAGTTCACTGAAAAATCTACTTAGAGGATGTCATTTCAACACAATTTTTTGGCTTTATCTTTATATTCTAGTCATACTACACTTAGTGCTGATTTCAGGTTCAAAAAATTGGTAAAATGATTACATAAATTCCATTCGCCCAAAGACATTTTGCACTCGCCCAAGTATGAAATCATAGTATTTTAAAGTAAATGTGTTAAGAGTGTATAAAATCTTTTTTCAAAGTAAATTTAATATATGACTTAACAAATAAGATACTCTTTATTTGACAAATTGTCATTTTTTCTAATCAAATACATGTAGTTACATTCTGTAGGCTGAACTATTAAACTGAACATTTTCTTTGAAAAATATTGATATTGTGCATAAAGTTTGATAAACATATGAAGCTATCCATCTCAATTCATAAATATCCATTGTTTGTAAGAGCATTTATTCTGTAGAGTTGGATTCCAGTTCCTCAGAAAAATAAAAGAGACACAACACTGTAAATTTTCTCTTTTAATCATTTCAGTCTGCCTTGACTTTTTAAATTATAAAACAAAAATGGAAACACTACTTAATTTTGTCTCTCTACAGTTATTATTGAAATAAAAGTCAAGATTTTTTGGCTAATAGCTTAGAATTAGGAATTCTTATTTTGTCTGGCCAATCTTGAAATATACAATATCATTTGGGGTACTATCGATGTTCTTTCGGGTCTTTTGGGGTCCTTATACCAGAGTTTTTGAAATTCAACAGTCTTACCAGAAAAACCGTTAATTTTACAAAGTCCGGTAAAATCTATCTGATAACTGGTCCAAATGATCAGTAATTTTCCATTTTATTTCAATTGTGTATATATTCAGACCAGAAAAAAATTTCTTTGACCAGTGAAATTTCTTTATTCACTGGTCCAGTTGACCAGTATTTTTTTTATTTCAAAATGTCTGCTTATAGGTGTCCTTTTGGGTATTTAGACGTATCCACTTGGTATATATGATCACATGTATTTACAAAATCGAAAACAACATCAGAATCCAGATTTTCAGTATGGCGACACAGCACTCGCCACTCAGGCAAGTTCATTATGTAAATTTACTCACCCAAAACGATTTTTTACTCACCAATGTGAGCGGGTGAGTGGGTTTTTTCCAACCCCGTGATTTCCATGTTTCCGAAGTGCCAATCATACTTCGTAAAATTGGTGCCAATTGGCACCTATGATTTTTGTCGTTCTATTTGAAAATAAAATATTTCATGTGGGGAACAAATATTTTCAAAGCTTTATAATTATAGAGACATCTGGATTTGATTCAACCATGACACAATTTGAACTTGCCATGGCCATGGCATATCAAATAGAAAATCTGCAATGCTGATGCAGTTGAGTCTCGTAATAATCCACGGCTCTCAACATTCACAAGTTGGATATCTGATAAAGTTTTTTTTAGTAGTAACAAGCTTAATTCCAGTATATAAAATTAATCATCTGTATTTACATGAAGTTAGAGCTACAAAGAAACTTGTATTTAATACTTTATTTTTACAAATATATTCTCATATCAACTGGCTAAAGTTCGCAGTTCACTTCTGGGTAGGCAAATTCACCTGAAAGTAATTTACACCTAGCCCTTGCCTTCATCAAAGATGAATAGTCATCATAAAAATCCTATTGATTGTGATTAACACACAGAATACCATCTACAGGAGAAATTTAAACCTAGCCTTTCTCTGCCAATTCTGGGAAAATGCCATTGGTAACACAGTTGGGAATTTTAACATTTGTGTCATATTGGGAAAAAATATTTGCACACATGAAAATCTAAATGTAACAAAATTTCTTTTTTTTATAGCAATTTACTTTTCATTACAGCTGTTTTTTTTCAATCAAATTGGGAAAACAATTTTGCATTAGGAATGGGGCCAAATTTCGGCCCCATGGAAAACATAGAAAAAGGCCTGTAAACCAAGAAAAACAAAACACGCAAAAATTCAAAGCTCTTTCGCAGATGACATTTTCAGTGTGTCTGGTAATGTAAACATGGTCATGTGAAAGTTTGGTTGTGAATCAAACAAAATTTTTATTTTTGTAACCATTTAATAGTAAAAATCAAAACTATACCATGTACATGTTTAAATGTGGCAGCACTAGTTGAAAGTGGGATAGACCCATTCTCTAGAAATGTAAAGGTGAGAGCATAAAGCTTACAAGATGATATTTCTGTTCTCTAATTAAAATGAAGTATAATTATAGTTCATGTTTCACAACAATGACAAAAGACAGAGCTTAAGTGTGCAATGTTACCAGACAGTACTACACTGTGGTCTTTTAATTTTATTTTATTTTTCTATAAATATATTTTTCTTTCATATTTGTTGCATGTTTGGTTAGTTGCTTGGTAAACTGTTAGAGATAACAAATTGATTTAATACTATAAATTATAAATAGTGGGTAGACAGAGGAAAATGTCTTTAAATAGTGATTTCATATTGACTTTTATTATTTAGTAAACACTGTCACCGAGTGGAGATCAAATCCAACAAGATGCTTTTCTGAAGATCAACATGCAAGTGCACTTTGAAAACTTGTAGACACATTAATAATGTACATCACCATAACACTGATTTTATCACAATACTTTTATATACCAGTATTATACGTAAATTCGATTTGGTTATTTTCATTGGGTGTTTGCGTCCCCGTGTTTGTGCAGTTGTAGCCTAAATGCACACCTCTCCATTTGCATTTGTCAAACATAACCACTTCAACCTTGTATCAACTTAGTGTTACGGGATTTTAAAAGCTACCTGTGGACTATCTTCCAATGCATCCTCAAGGTGGAGTTTCTCTGTACCTGGCATGGTTTCTCTTCACCTATTTATGTTGGGACAAAAAGGTGATAATCATTTACATCGGTCTTCTAGGTGGTTTTTCGGTCTGCTAAAAATCAATCATTACAGCACAACAGGATCGCACTTTGGCAGGTGATCGGTAGCTGAATTTGATTGGTCAAAAACCTGTCAACATATTTCATTATTTATACAAAACACGAACTATTTCAATCTATATTTATAGATATATATCTACTTATTTAATAAAAACAAACAGAGTTATTGAAATCGTCAGATGAATTTTACATTCCTATTTTCAGTGAAAAACAGGGCCGCACTGAATATATACTTCCGTTGATTGAAAATGCCGATTGAAAACTTAGAAGAAGAGGGGCTAGAAAAGAACCCCAATTTTGATCATGCCCAGTGGAAATTCCTCATTGAAACTCAAAGATACAAAAATGATTCAAACATTAAGAAAAAACTGTTGGAAGTGGTTGAGTCTCTTAGTAAGTATGTCAGTTGAAAATCGAAATACAACCCGTGCTTGAAAACACTTCAATTTACCTTTGTCATTGCGACCGGCAGATACTGTGTTTAGTAAGGGGACCACAAGAACCGTTTTACTTCACAATATTTCCTTCAGAAAATTACTTGAAACAAAATAAGTTGTTAGTACTTCACAATATTTCCTTCAGAAAATTACTTGAAACAAAATAAGTTGTTATTAAGTTTTCTGTTTGTGTTCTAGGAATTTCATTCCCTATCACCTCCCCCAAGAGCCGGCCTGGCTCACTCGGTAGCGCGCTCGACTATTGATCGTGAGTTCGAGTTAGGTTGGTCTGTCGGATGAGACAGCAAAAACCGTAGTCCCGTGTCACAGTAGGTGTCAGCACGTTAAAGAACCCTTAAATGCCGAGCATAGGCCAAAATTTGAAGCCCTTCACCGGCATTTGGTGACGTCTCCATATGAGTGAAATATTCTTGAGTGGGACGTTAAACAACAATAAACAAACAAAAACCTCCCCCAATAAGTCCAAGAAAAAAAAATATGACTAAAACTAAAAGGCACCCACAAGTCTAACTACTGGACATCTTGGCCTAATTTCTATTGAAACGCTGGATAAAATTGGAGAATGCGATGTATAAAATACTCTGATTTTACCCAGTGTTTCCACAGAAATTAATCTTGACCCATTGCAATCTTGGCCATACAAAATTGGTCTGTATCCATATATTCAAAGTTGGCCCATACAGGTAAATTGACAGTGGGAGAAGTCTGCCCCTTAAAACAAAACTACAGGTAAATTGACAGCATGTAGTAAGAAATGGACAAGCATACTGTCAGGGGCTTCACCGGGTTTCACTATTGATATTGATTTCATTGTTATTTGCAAGTGGTAATGGTATTGTAACATGCCGAGTGCATCACATTAAATTGTCATCCATCCAGATGCTGACCGTGCTCGCCGTTGCTTAACTTCAGAAAAATACGGTAACAAACTAACTTAAATTTGGGCAGAATTTCAGGTTAGGTTTACTATGGTTATGACCTATGACAGAGGTAGTTTAGTACTACAGTACTCGGTAGTCCTGTAGATGGTTACACATTTATGTTTCGATTACCAAGTATCGTGTAAACATTAACAGATTTTAGTAAATGTTGCAGCTTTACACTTGATCATGACAGTCATCATCTCAATTTTGGTTTGGGGTAACCAATCGAAAACATTGCTGATTAGACCAATTAACTTTATTTTTGCTGTAAGCCAAAGTTGAAATCACACAGAAATTTCACATCATGTAAATACTATAATATAAAAGCATAGAAATAATTTTTTTTGACTGAAACAATCTTCATTTTAAGGATAATCAATGTAATTTATTAGTGGATTGTTCCACATATTTTTGTGTCTGGATGCCAGAAAATGCATCTACAAGTTTCCAAATAGATAAATTTCTGACATGATGCATAGAACCCAATCCCTTAGCCTAACTTTATATTACCTGGTGTAAAACCTTTAATTTTTCTATAAAAGTCGGAAAATTAATAACAATTTTCACCCTCCAAATTTAAATTCTCGATTTTCCTTTGGTGTAGTATGCATTATGTGAGTCACATTTGAGGCTTATAAAGTACACATAACATAAAAAAATCATAAATAATCTCCAAATAGAAAATCTGATGCTGTAAAATATGGGCCAACTTAAACATAGGCTGAGTTTGTTATGGGCCAAGAGTGTAAGACTGAGAGTGATATGGGCTCATTTCAATTCCTTAGAAAAATCTCTGTCAAACCATAAACTGATAAAGCAATCAAGAGTGTATCTCAAATTGCCTAAGTCAGTTCGCTTTGTGAAAAAATAGATAGAAGTGTTCCAAAAAACCAATAAGCCTGTATTCCTTCAATTTGATTAATTAAAAACTTATTTCTCATTGATCCTGTTTTCTGATATGCTGTGTATAGGATCTAATAATATCAATTTTCTTTTCTCAAATTAAACTGATCAAATTTATTTTAGATATGGCACCATACTATGAAGAACTTTGCAAAGACTTGAAATGGAATTGTGATGAAAGACTGTTGAAAAAAATGAAAGATACAAACCAGGCTGAAGTAAAGAAGTTGGATGATGCAATTGAAGATGCTGAAAAGAACCTTGGAGAGACAGAAGTCAGAGAATTTATGTTGAAAAAGGCGGAATATCTATGTAAAATTGGAGATAAGGTTTGATTTTAACAATATATGAATGTTTTGCTTATTTCTGGGTCAAATTTGATTTTATCTAATGAAACATTGTTTTTGTTGTGATTTCCTCAAGGCTCAATTATTTATTGTACATTAAATTACATTTATTAATCCATTAAATATGGTTCTTTGCAGATCTTGATATTTTATGATGCCAATACGGTTGAAAATTCTATATGAAGGCTTTGGGACATATAACTTTAATTTGCCTTTTCAGCTTCTGTTTAAGCATGAAAACAAACAAAATATAAAGATTACTACTTTTGAGAGTCCATCTGGGAATTGAGCTTTGAACACAGTTCTGCACCAACTGTTTTATCTATAGCTCTGCTTTACATTTAATTACAATTTTCAGAGTAATTATTTTTGTTTCCAAAAATCTTTAAAATGTTCAATTGATGTCTTGGATATTTACAGGAGGGTGCTTTGTCACAGTTCAGAAAAACACAAGAGAAAACTGTAACACTAGGATATAGGTTAGATCTAGTGTTTCATCTTATTCGTATGGGACTGTTTTATATGGACCATGATCTCATCACACGTAATCTAGAAAAGGCACAAAGGTAAACATCACATTACTTGGTATTTTGTAAAATGTTGTGTAGATAGGAATTGTACAATGTAAATATCTTAGCAATGCAAAGCATGTTTCAGTCTCAGGTATTCAGGACCAACCACACCATGTTTGAAATAAGATTTATTACTAAAATCATCAAAGTATATATCTAAGATTATTGTCTATTTGCATTGATGTTGGTGTAAGAGAATATCTCTGAGTGTTTGGTAAACAACAACATTTGAAGCTTGTAAATTCCATAGCACATCACTCACTTTGTATCAAGATTTAATTTCAGTGTTATTCCATTTTTTTACAACAGTCTTTTTTGCCACCTGCCCCAAATTGTTTTAGTTAATGGAGTTGTGACCTGCTATAGGTTAAGTGCCACAAATGGTGGACTTACCATGACTCTGTGATTGTGACCTTCACTTACATGCTGGACATTTTTTGTGAAGGAACAGGCACTTACTATCATAAAATGTCCCTTTATGGTCTGAGCCAGTAATCAAATCTAGGGCTTCCAGGTTGTGAGCTGATCCCTCAGATTATTGGATCACTTCCAGCGGCTGTTAATTAAGTAGCAGTCTTCTAGTCCAAGTATATTTTGTATAAATTTAGTCAGACTTAATTTAGTCCATCTAATTGGTTAAACTCTTTTAACATGATATGAGGTATTATATGAAAATCAGAACTGAAATGTAAGGAAATCAACACAACCTAATTCAGATATTGTTAATGAGAATCAGGATAAAATGCTTGGATATCTGTTGCACAATTAGACAACTATTGTCAATAGATTTAGGCCTGTACCATTGCCCTTAGGATTTTTTTGTTTTCAACAATCCTGCTGGTTAATGAAGTGAAAATGTGGTATTCTGTCACTATACAGAATAAAATTTCTTGGCATCATTTGTATTCTTTTTTTCCAGTTTAATTGATGAAGGAGGTGATTGGGATAGAAGAAACAGATTGAAAGTGTATAAAGGAATTTATTGCATGTCGATTCGAGACTTCAAACAAGCAGCAAGTTTATTTCTGGATACTGTTGCGACATTTACATCATATGAACTAATGGACTATCAAACATTTGTTACATATACAGTGTTTTGTTGTATGATTGCTTTAGAGCGTCCAAATCTCAGAGAGAAGGTACAGTAATAAATTTTGTTCAACTCATCAGCCCCTGAAAAACAATTCTTCTGTAAATCAATGACTTGGACAAGTCCAAATATGTCTTTAGGGGTAAATGGGTTAAAGGATACGTTCATGTGATGATTTACTTGTTGTTCGTGTAATAGGGTTAAATGTGAAGAAGACTTCAGTTTTAATTCAGAACATAAATCAGTGATATGTAATTACGATGGTAGTAGAAAAATACTACTTATAGATTTCAATTACAGAACTACGTAACTTTGATTTGTGAGCTTCAGAATAATTTGATGATGAGAAATAATTCAGGTGACATACCAAAATTCACCATAAAATATTTACTGGAAATGTATCACTGTGACCCACTGCATTGTTTTATAAATTACTACCTCAGTTGACCTGCATGGGGGATAAAAAAAGAGCTGTAATACCAGAGACAATTTATATTAACATTCATGAAGAGAATTATGACCTGTCTTAAGATGTTCAAAATTGTCATGACATTAATTCTTAATCTTTTTTATTAATATTAATCAGTATTGTTTATATAGTATTATTTATTTATTAATACTTATTAATATTTATCAGGTCGTAAAAGGATCAGAGATCTTAGAAGTGTTACACAGTTTGCCTAAAGTCCGCTCATTTCTATTCTCTATGTACGACTGCCATTATGCAGAGTTCTTTAGAATGTTAGGTAAGTAAAAGTCTTCAAATGAAATTTGTCTACTAAAACAAAATCTTTATTTATTTCATTTGCCTACAAAACAAAGATTGGGGGCATATTTTTTCTGGTCTTGATGTCTATCTTTCCAAAATATCAACCAACCTGAAGTTCCGTATACCTGTTGTGTCAAGAAGGTATGAGTCTGTATACGAGTGAAACTAAAAAGATTAGAATTATTTATTATGTTAAACAAAGGTCTAACTCATTTATCTTGATTTTAGATAAATCAAAATAAAAACAAAAATAAATGCATCAGGATTGATTGGAAATAGCACTGTTCAACTTGATGTTCCAATTTGAATTAGGTCACGCTTTGCAGCATTTATGTTTAAAAACATATTATGATATGAAAATGATAATGATTAATTTTGTTTTAATTATTTTACATAGTTTTGACAGTATATTTGTACATATATGTTTAAATGAACCAGAACTAGAAACTTCAACTAGGCTTGCCATATTTACTGCTGGTACATATCTTTTAAAATACAAAAGTTGCCCTCCTTTGTTTAAGTTATTTTCTGTTGTTGTTTATATTTGTCCAGGTCATATCCAAGTCGTTTCTTCACCTAGGCTCCTACTATTTGTAGCAGATATACATTCTAAGTAGTCAGAGTGTCATATTTGACATTTGTACACATGTGCAAACTTTTTTCTAGAGTTAATACCCTTCTGTGGTTTTATTTGTCCTGGACAGGGGTGGGACTATTAATTCTTTGTATTAATTAGCCTTCTTTCAAATTGTTTTAGTTACTTTCTTAAAATAATAACAAATTTTTATGTAGATTTTTAAACATTCACCGTACTCATGCGCAGATGTCTTGTTATATTTTCAGCACAAGTAGAAGACCAGATGAAATATGACCGATTTTTAGCTCCGCATTATCGCTACTACACCAGAGAGATGAGGATTATAGCATATACACAGCTGTTAGAGTCCTACAGAAGTCTTACCCTTGACTACATGGCTAATTCCTTTGGTGTTACATTGCAGTTTGTTGATCAGTAAGTACTCTTTATGCCCCAAGCCTGAAAGGTCCGCCAGGGGCATCTAGTGTTTGGATTGTCCATCTGTCTGTTTATCTGTCCATAATTCCATCCCGCTTACATATAAAGAGCAGTATTTAAAATTTTGGTTGTGCTACAGTAACCAAACTTTGACTGTTAGTTCATCTAAGGGTTGCTCACACTTCACCAACATAACATACAAGGGGGCTGGGGGGGCTTGGATGGGGTCAAAATGTAGTACATTACAAATCTGGGGGCATTTGTGTTTTACAAACACATCTTGTTCTTCTGGGTGTTTAACAGCTTACTTTTTAGCCTCTAAATCTTTCCATGAACACAACACTTTTAAAATTCTTCACTTCAATTTTAATTAATTACAGGTATGAGTCACATATCAAAGAAATCAAAGAATAGTTAGTCTTAATGGTTCCATAAAAGTTTATAAAAAATTTGAACAAGCTGAAGGTGTCTAGGATAAATAGTTTTCAGAATCACTCGTCCCATAGGATGAAGGATTTTTCAATTTTTTTTCTCACCCTATACAACAATTATGATTTTTTTATTTCAGAGAACTTGCCAGGTTCATTGCAGCAGGGAGACTTCATTGTAAAATTGACAAAGTGAAAGGCATTGTTGAAACAAATAGACCTGATAGTAAAAATTGGCAGTACCAGGTAAGGCAATCTAGTTAAAAACCAATCTCTCACTGCTCCTGTTTTCTGATATGTCTCATAGAAAATCTACACAATCCACTATGGGGTTGTGTGCGAATGAACTCTCAAGGTGTGTAATGTTTTTGACTAATGAAAATGCGACTTACAATATTGAATGGCAAAGAGACGTAATTTATTTTATAAAAAGGAAACTGTCAGTCCGCAAAATTCCATCGGAATATCTTTGATGATTTGAACCTATCTAAGTTGAAAATAATTCTGTACTTCCAAATTTTGTGTGGCTTTGAATGCAAGTTTGATTGTATCCCTCTTCTTTTGTAAATATTGACCAGTATTAAATTCTTTTTTTCATACTTATTTTTCAGGCGACTATAAAACAAGGTGATATCTTATTGAACAGAGTACAGAAACTTAGTCGAGTCATCAACATTTGATAACATTACCAATGGAGATGGACACCATACTCAAAGACTGAGTGCATTTCATCATTTGTAGGTCATAACTAGGGATTTCATATACAAAACTTTCTACTTCAAAGTGCTACAGAACAAGGCAAAAGAACTGGGTATCAGTTTCTTAATTACAGAAAATTGCAATTTGCAGAAGTGAAATTCACTTTCCAAATGCATGTATACAAAAGTAAAGAAACAGCCCACTCAGAAGAACTACAAGAATTTGGTAATTTTTTTATTTTGAAGGAGGATTTTGAATAATTCAGACAGTTTTATGGTGTAATTATCTCAGTAGAGTTTGCATAGTTTTGAAGCTTAAAAATATTTTCCAGTGCGAAGTTCTAAGATTGGCAAAGAACTTAAAGAATATAAAAATCATGGTCTTGTCATTTAGTGAAAATGAGTTAACAATTTTAAACTTAGTCTTAGACCAAACTTCAGTTCATTTCAAAATATGTTGAATATTCATGTCAAAAAAGTGCATTGAATTTATTTGTAATTAAATATGATTTTTTTTTTCAAAGTTTTGTTGCCTTTCTTCTTTTTCATCCTGAATAATAAATTTTGTTGAAATAAATTAACTGTTATCAGTAATTTATACATGTACATGTATTATACAAACATTTTATGAATTATTCCTCACCAAAAACCAAGTGTCCCTTCAGGTTGTACATCAAATGTGATTTATCAGGCCGTGTGGTTAGAGCATAGCGCTTTGAACCATAAAGTCTCTCACTTCTGGCCAGCGTTTGCCAGTTCACTTGCAGAAGGCCGGTGGGCTCTTCCCTGTGTACATTGTAACTGGGTTCTCTCTTCCACCATTAAAACTGGCTGCCACCAGATAATTCGTAAACTGTAGAAATAATTTATGAAACTTCACAGGAATAATCTGAAAAATTGACTTAACAATCATGCATACAAAATTTGAAAGTCATCTGATCATTAGTTCTCAAGGAGAAAATTTAAGATGTACCAAATCTTTGTACTCTTTGGCCCATATGGGTCCTAGCCCCGTTTTAGTCAAACTTTATGTGGCTTCACCTATTGTTACTTCCTACCTAGTTTGGTTAAAACTGGCCTACTAGTTCTTGAAAAGAAGTTGAAAATGTGTTGAGTTAACAACAGATGACAAACAACGACATAAGAAATCACATTAGGTCACTTTGGCTTAGGTGACCTAATAAATCTAAGGTAGATCAGTGCAATTAGAGCATTTACTTGGATATGTGACTTCAGTAAGATCACGTTTGATACAAAACCCCAGAGCCACTACTAGTAATCCAGAGAAAAACTGACACTAGTTGTCTCCTGAAGTCAATAAAGCCATCACTGGCTGTATCATTATAAACAGCACCACAGACTGTCTTCAGAATTCAAAGAAATGCCATCACTGACTGTCTCCAAAAGGCACCATTGGCCATCTTATGAAATCAAAGAAAATGCATCAAGGACTGTTTTGCAGAGTCTAATAAAAGCCGCCAATGCCTGGTCCAAGAAGTCATAAAAGCATCCACTGGCTGTTTAAAGTCTAAACAAGTAAAATAAAAGTAAAAACTAACAGTCCTCAGCAATAGAGGAAAATTCACAACTAGTGGCCTTGAAGAAGTATTAAAAGAAATTCCAGGAAAAAAAACTCTGAAAATCATAGCATGGGTGAAGAATTTATTTGAAAATAATATTCAGTTTATCAGTCACTGAAATTCATTTATAATGTAGAAACACTTCTGTATCTCGTCATTATTGCACAGTTACACAGAATCATACACTTACAACAGAATATATATGATATAACTGGTTTTTACTGCTGGTCTCCAATTTTCTAGATAGTACTGAAATCACTCAAACTGAAAATGCGAAATAAAAAAATACTGGATGCATCAAAATCACAAGCAATTTTATTGATGTACATGTCTTGAGGAAACCACTAATTCACCTGTGATGCAGTTTCACTTTCAGTGTATTGATTTAAGGTAATGCTTTGAGTATAATAAAATTCAGTTAGGTAAAATATATAAGCATCTGTAATTCGCAAAATCAAAATATGACCTTTGACTACTGAAAGAAAAAAACAGTTATACAGAATCTGTCAAATTATCTATAAAAATATCGCTTCATAGCATTTCCTGACTTTTCATCAGCAGAAACAGTCCCACCCAATGAAACGTAACTTCTCCAGTTGTGATCTTCCCTAAAGATTAATCTCTTTGTCTACAGATTAATGGAGTTACTATATTTGTGATTCACTTAAATTTGATAACCATGGCCGACACCTACTTTGGTCTTCATCTCAATGATAAGTTTTAATAAATCTAGGACTACTTTACCATAAAATGCAAGTTTTTTTTCAAATGAACAAAAATGATGAGAAAATTATACTACAAGTAGTAAGTACATTTTATGAGATTCCATTTATGGCAGTAATTATATACTAGTGACTAGAATTTTACTGTTAAAAAACTGATTGCTAAAATCAATTTCTGAGTAAACAGAAGTGTGTATATGTACAAAATGTATTTGATCGTTTACATACAAATATACCATACAAACTTAGATGTGACAAAAATAAAGCAGCAGTTCTACACTATACATGACAAATGAATCGAAGGATACATATACTGTGTAGTTGTTTAATTTCATGGGGAGAAAATTTCCCGTTTTCCTAAAAGGAACAATTCTAGAGTTTTAAATTTTGCGCAAGACCATTTTTGATACTGAAGCATGATAGGAATTGAAGTAAAGCTGATAAAATTTTATGATTCGTGTATACAATGTCCAGTTATATATGACTGAATTTTGATTGGTAAAAACTTTTATACTTTTAATTGGTGAAAATTGTCTTTTTGATACTTCATAGGTATAAAATATTACATTCACTGGTATTTAATTTTGCTGTATTTTCTTTGACCATGAATATAGCGAAATAAAATCCCCAGCAAAGAAAAGTAACTATACGGTATGTTTACAAGGTGAACACATAAGAAGTTGTCCACGATAGAGAAACATTTAAATGTTATAAAAAAATAAAAAAAATTTTGATTTCCCATCTTTAAAACTGTTTCCAGAGTTAATTTTACAGACTGAGATAAAAAGAAAACATCCCCTCTTCTATATTCAAATTGGCATGATGCAAAGAAAATATTTATCAGAATATTATACCCAATAATCTCTTATGATTGGTTAAAAGCAGATCCAAAACATTATGGATAATACTGACTTTCATGTATAGAACTATACCTTGTATGTGAAGTAATAAGCTATGACAGTTGAATGTTTATCATTTACAATTTATCAAAACAAAAAAAGTATTAGAACTGAAAACTGTAAGGCATATACAAAAAATTTCAAAGTTAATCTTGAAGTATTTTCATGTACAATTGCTGGATGTATTTGTGATCTGTGTTAAAAATAAACATTTTTTTATTCAAAGGTATGAAAACAGAAAATTGGGGGAGGGGACATATTTACCTCACTAATTTATATTTAGTCATCGCCAGTAATTTTAATATGAATTTAGGACTTATGCACAGACATACCAGAAACTTTAAGTCCGTGTCCACAAAACTAGAAGCAAGCTATGTGATTACTAAACAGCAATAGGTTTTATGATAACAAAATCTCAAGAAAATATACAATATACATCTAGTCAGATAAACACTGAACACATCATGAAAATGGCAACTTTGCAAAATCACTTCAAGTTAGAGTAAAAATCTGCCCATATCTGAACAATGTATAGTACAGAATTAATCTGGAATGTTTATGATATTTGCATATATAATTGTAGAACCCTGTTTCAGCAGATATATAGATAGCACCTGTGTCAAACTTCCTGGCCTTCTGATTGGTCAGTTTTCGTCAAATAAAGTTAGTATACAGCTGTGCGCAGTAATAAAAAGCTGGAAGTATATATTGACATTCTACGATGTTCTACTGGTTGAGAAGGTATTTCTGAACAATTTTCGAGATTTTCAGGTAATAGCTTTCGAGTATGCAACAAAATTCAATGAAAATTGACATTTAAGTAGCGTCATCTTTTACTCAATTCTTGATGTAAAACATTGAAGAAATTCTATTCATAAATGCTATTTCAGGAGGGTTGAATACGCCCCTCAGCAGGCCATGATTTTAAAACATTCAGCTTTTGAGAATAACTAACCTTTGGATGGAGTTTAACCAATTCGTAAGAAATTATTTTCAAACCCTTTTAGATTGCTATTTAACCAAAATATGGAAAAAAGATGAAACAGATTCTTTTTCATCAAGTTTATCTAACCAACTGACAGTCACTTCCCCAGACAAGGGAAAACGAAAGAATAAATTCAAACTTAAAATGTAGGCCTATGTTTCTCACAGATTTTTGGTAGGATTGTGAATTTTATGCTGATAAGTCATAAAAAACATAAGTTTATGTAAATATGCATTCTAAAAGCCCTCAAATGGCTAAATAGAAAATCGTTTGGATTTATATTTTGTTCAGAAATATCTGCTTGACCAGTATAGATTAAAATGACTGGCAGTGAATTCAAGTGTTTTGTTGAATGTAAATAGTTCACAAAATACAAAGCCAGTGTGATCTTAAGCTCTCTGTTGACTGTACAACATGTGTATATATATATGTAGAATTCTATAAACAATTGTATTTCTTTTTACAACAGCGACAAACTCAATAGAATTTATTGTTCAGATCACCAAAACCTCAGCTTTGACTGTCTTGATTACCGATGCTAATGGCATATGAACATGTGGAAATATCACCGCCTCCTATTTGGACGTGGTCTTCGTCTATCAAGTGTACTTGTTGTTTTTCCAACTCGACTTGCGCTAACAGTACCTTGTCTTTTCTTAATGAGTGAATGTTTTTCTACTAACTCAGCTAAATGACCTTCTTTTGCAAGCATTGACAGGAAAGTACACACAAACTGATCATAATTATGCGTTCTCCGACAATCATCGATCTGTAAGAATACAAAATAGTTGATATAATTTTCGCAATGAACAACAGTAAAAAAAATTTAATTTCACATTTTATCTTTACTTTATTTATATAATTATTCCATCTACTGTATAGCTAGAAAATCTTGCCCCTAGTTATTTTCACATCTTCACTCCGTTTAAATTTACCCTAAATCACCACAGTCCCATGGAGAGCGTGTATGTCCGTGCTTCAATTATTTAGCTTGATAATTTCATTTTCATTTTAAATATGCCCTCTCAGCTAAGGGCAAAAATGGCAAAATTTAAATGGGGCGAAAATTTCCATGTATACAGTATTTATAAAAAATGTTTATGTTTTTGTTTGTTTTATGTTTTTCAAGTATTCCCTGCATATATGAAGACTATCTGAACCCATCTCCTTGACTTTCATGTCTTACACACTATCTTTGATCCATGAAAGCAATCATTATTGTTTTATTTTTTTTTTTTTTTTTTTTTTTTTTGAAGTTGTCAAGATTTCTTATGACCTTCTTCACATCAATGGCAATGCCAATACTGAACAAAACTGTCCTGGCAAACTTGATAAGAAATTGCCTTACTGATTACCTCAGCTTACCTACAATACATGTGACCACCAGAACATTCATCATACCTTATATTACCCTAAACTTTTAAATGGTACTTAACAAATTATCTTTTTATAAGAAGTTTTACAAATTCATTTTTTTTTTTGCACATAACCACATGAAGCCAAATCATGCAAATGTCAGTCTGGAATTTTCAATTTTACATGTCGTCTGAGATTTTAAAGATTTTTTTTTTTTTTTTTTTTGGAAGTTGTCAAGATTTCTAATGACCTTCTTCACATCAATGGCAATGCCAATACTGAACAGAACTGTCCTGGCAAACTTGATAAGAAATTGCCTTACTGATTACCTCAGCTTACCTACAATACATGTGACTTTACATGTCATCTGAGATTTTTAACTTTACAAGTAGTCTGTGATCTTCAACTTTACAAGTAGTCTGAGATTTTTAACTTTACAAGTAGTCTCATATTTTTAACTTTACAAGTAGTCTCAGATTTTTAACTTTACAAGTAGTCCGAGACTTTCAACTTTACAAGTAGTCTCAGATTTTTAACTTTACAAGTAGTCTCAGATTTTTAAATTTACAAGTAGTCTCAGATTTTTAACTTTACAAGTAGTCTGTGACTTTCAACTTTACATGTTGTCTGTGATTTTTAACTTGATATGCTGTTTGAAAATCTTAGATTTACATGAAGTCTGAAATATTACCCTTAACATGTAGTCTGAAATTTTTACTTTTACATGTAGTCGGAGATTTTTAACTTCTCGTGTAGTCTGAGATTTTCAACTTTTTCATGTAGTCCGAGATTTTCAACTTTACAAGTAAACTGAGATTTTTAACTTGATATGTAGTCTGACATTTTCCCCTTTACATGAGTCTGAGATTTTTAACTTTACAAGTAGTCCGAGATTTTCAATTTTACATTTAATCATGTAACCCCTCAATCAGTGTATAGTCAGTTTCTGTATAAGCAGAAATTTTTGCAAGGATTCAATTTTGGCATTATTAATGAGGGTGTTGAGACCACTAAAATTGAATATCACTAACAATTCATTTTTCATCTTAGGTAAGTGTTATCTTCTTTTAACCATAAACTCGCTAAAATTATATACCATATCTTTAGGACAAAACACTAAATTTGTGTCTCGCTAAAATAATATACCATATTTTTAGGACAAAATGCTAAATTTGCGTCTTGCTAAAATCATATACCATATTTTTAGGACAAAAGCTAAATTTGTGTCTCGCTGAAATTTCCACTTATACGGTATGTTATGATTTATCTAGGTTTTTAGAAGCTATTACAAACCTGATATTTCCTTCTCTTCTCATTTTCATCTCTAAGATTTGCTTCACAAATTTTAATCTCATTCTCGACATTTTTCAGCAATGCTAATAAATCCTAGAATGATAAAAAATGTTTACATTGTGCATATAGAAATCCAATGAAACAAGACAGGCAACTGAATTCAAATAAAAGATTGTATATTCATTTTGCGTTAAATTGACTGTAACCATGGAAATTCATGTGTGTGGGTTATTTACACTACATACACGATGAAGAGTTTTTTGTGTAAATTACCCCCGCGTACCAGTCCCACAGTTGTGCTAAGAATTACCCCTGGGTACCAGTCCCACAGTTGTGCTAAGAATTACCCCCGGGTACCAGTCCCACAGTTGTGCCAAGAATTACCCCTGCATACCAGTCCCACAGTTGTGCTAAGAATTACCCCCACGTACCAGTCCCACAGTTGTGCTAAGAATTACCACTTAATACAGGACTGCTGACAGTAAGTTGTGACATCACGTAAAAATCCCCCACGCATATGGTTTGCACAAGAAAATCACGTAATAAACAGCATGCAGGAATATCCCAGTTTACTGTATGATTTTTAAAAATCAAAAGTCAAAGGAGAAGGTCATGGTAGATAATAAAGATCATACTTAACTAATGTCATAAAGTGAATTACAACACAAACTCTGAACAGACTTCTCACAACAGAGTTGAACACAACAGCTAGATCACACTGCTGACACAGGCAGACAGACATCGCCAATTTTAAGTTTGCCAGTTTACTTGTGGAATGGTGGTGGTCTCTCCCAAGTACACTGTAACAGGATTCTCTCCTCCATCATTGAAAACTGGCTGCCACCATATAACTGAACAAGGACCATAACTCAGCAACGGAAAATTAGAATTTAATCAAAATCGAAAGGGAGCTTGCATTTATGGTAAGGAACAAACTACCAAAAATTCATTGAAATCTGTTGAGATGTTTCTGAGTTATGGTGCGAAGTGTGCACAACGTACGGACGGACAACGGTATACCATAATACGTCCCGTCAAAATTGACGGGCGTATAAAAATTGATGAGTGTGGTGTGAATCACCATTCAAACATACTAGTGTCCTCTGGTCTGACCCCCGCTAGAACCTAAGCTGATTATGTGAGGGAGTTCGTTTACTTGTGAAAGTTTGGTGGTCTTTTCCAGAATACATTGTATTCAGATTTTCTACTTCACTATTAACTTGTCAACCCCTGTGGTCACATTTAGACTCACCCAAATCAATAGATAGTACGGTCTACTGTCATAATTCAGGAGTGGACAAGTTTGTATTGCATGTAAAATTATTATAAAATTTTTATTCTAAGTCATATATCCCTGAATTCTGACGGTGGACTGAACCATTCTTTGAAATGGGAAGGTCCTAATGTGACTTCAGGAGTTAATTAGTTAATAACTGACTACCATCAAATAAATGAAATAACTAGTCTAAAACACCACATAAATAAAAGAACAAACACACACTTACTGCATTTGTTCATCAAAGAATTGGCGTTACATACTGTCATACAAACTTTTGGAATAAATGGCTGATTACACAGAGTCATACAAATCTTTGGAGTAAATGGCTAATTACACGCTGTCATACAAACCTTTGAAGTACTTCTGTTTACACATGGTCACACAAACCTTTGGAGTACTTCTGTTTACACATGGTCATACAAATCTTTGGAGTAAATGGCTGCTTACACATGGTCATACAAATCTTTGGAGTAAATGGCTGCTTACACAGAGTCATAGCAACCTTTTGAGTAAATGGCTGCTTACACAGAGTCATACAAACCTTTTGAGTAAATGGCTGATTACACACATACAAACCTTTGGAGTAAATGGCTGCTTACACAGAGTCATACAAACCTTTTGAGTAAATGGCTGATTACACACATACCAACCTTTTGAGTAAATGGCTGATTACACACATACCAACCTTTGGAGTAAATGGCTGATTACACACATACAAACCTTTGGAGTAAATGGCTGATTACACACATACAAACCTTTGGAGTAAATGGCTGATTACACATACAAACCTTTGGAGTAAATGGTTGATTACTGCTAAATTTTCTCTTTTGCTTCTTACTACCTGCCTCATCTTTCTTTGGAGATGTTTCTGATTTCCCATCTATTTAATGATATGAAACATGAGTAGTTTCCTGCTTGCATCATTTTTATTTTTCCTTTTTCAAGATAGAATGCTGAATAATTCACTATTAGGCCTTTATGTTCTTCTACTTTTAAAGGAGCTGTGATCGATGTACAATAACAAATCAGAGCTATACACAGGCCAAAAAAATCTTATATTCCTATTTATTTTATGAAAATAATGTCAGGTCCAGTGTTGTATGCATATGCAGATAATATGGTCGAATTAATCATTTGCAAATGAATGATTGCCAAAATAGGTTTCTCAAGTCATTTTCACAAAATATATAGGAATTTTAAAAAAAATCTATGCCTGTGTATATCTCTTTTTTGTTATTGTACATCAATCTAAGAAGTAAATAAAGAAAGACAGTTTTTTGGAAAAAAAACACAGCTAATTCCCCTTGAACATTTACGCTTATGACATACTATTTGAATCATGTATATTTAGGTAGATAATGAGCATCTTGCAAATTAAATGAATGTTTAACAAAAACTTTATTGAGATGTAAACAATGTTATAACATAAACAACCATTTATGCCGTCAAAATCTGATTTCATTTTAACATTTGATCCCAACACCAATCTTTTGAAATTTCAGTTTTGGCTTGCATTTCATTAAGGTTGTGGAAAGTATCAGAAAAGTATCATAACCATAAAAAGCTGGAAATGATTAGGGTCAGCTGTGTTTTGTTTTAAAGAGTCATTAGCTGTGTTTTTTATTTTTCACCCCCCCCCTTTTTATACTACTTAGATTGATATACAATAGCAAAAAGAGATATACACAGGCATAACAATTCTTAAATTCCTATATATTTTGTGAATATTGCTTGAGAAACCTTGGTTTGGCACTTTTTCAATTGCAATTGATTAACTCAACCTTACTATTTGTATACGCATATCACACTGGACCCGACTTTATTTTCACAAAATACATGTATATAGGAATATAAGAATTGTTATGCCTGTGTATAGCTCTTATTTGTAAATGTACATCAAGTACAACATGTACATGTAGTAAAAAAGTAGAAAAAAATTGAAATAATTTTTGGGGGTAAACACAGCTAGTGCTTCTTTAAGTAAACTCCTTTTATAGCCATTCACTTCTCAATGGTCTATCCTTTATGTAAATATGCAGGTCAGCTTACCAGACGTCTGAGGACTATTTTGGCAAGAATTAAATGTGCTGTTTGGTGAACTTAAACAACTGCCCACTTCTGATGCAGTGTCTGTGCTCTCACTACTTGGACCAGAACCAGCAGAACTGAATTTAGTTTCTATAGATAAAGGCTTTGTAATGTCTGTGGGTGTGGCATTGGTGTTTGCACCCCCACCCTCCACCTTTGAACACTCAGCTGTATCAACTTTCACTGTTGAATCCTGAATTCCTTCCATTGCTTCATCAGTACCAGCAGAACTTAATTTTTGTTTTTGAGATCCACTCTCTTCTTTAGTCACTGTACTACTGCCACCTGGTGGCTGAATATTTTGGTCATGTGATATAACTACAGCAGTTTTTGTGACACTTTCATTATTAGCAACATTAGCATCTGTTGTTGTTGAACTGTTGGTACTGGACACAGACAATGGACTGTCAGTCTTACTAAAGTCACTTCCTTCACTTTGACCGGACACTGACCCCATATCCTTGGCAACTGTTGCCTCAGCCAATTGCCTTCCTTGTTTCACAGCGGCTAAATACTTGTCCTTGTCAGCAGAAGTAAGACCTGGGTTTGTCAATTTTACCATCTGATCAAAGTGAGAGAGAGAAAAAAGTTACATAACAGAAACAACAGCAGTCAAGTGCCATGCATCTCAATTATTTACTTATATATTTACTTCATTACTTAAGTCTTAAAATAAGACCTTACATCATGAAACTTAGGAATATTCTTAAGAATTAGAATATTATAAACTTGGTATACTTAGCCAATCAGATTTCTGAGTACCATATTCAGACCTGAGTAACACTAAAGTTAAATGGTGGTAGACCCAAAAGTAACTTTATCAACATCTGTCGATTCTGAAATCTAATTGGCTGAAAAAGTCAAGTTCCGAATATCATTAAGTTTGAGTAATCCGTTGAGATATATGACAAGGAATGTGTAACACGATAAATAAATCGACAAAGCGACAATAAGTTGGTTAGCAATATAAAAACACACACAGGTATATAAGATCAATGAATTATAAGTATGATGGACACCTTTTCATAAAGTACTAGATTTTTTACATTAAAAATGTCAAATATATTCAATTATTCAGATAAGTACAGAGAAACTTGTATATAAAGACCCTCTTATGGACACAACAAAAGCAGTCTTTATGGGGAGGTGGTCTTTATATTGAGGTTGATATGTACACAAATGGTACTATTGGGGACAGCGGCCACCTGTGTATAAAGACCACCTGGTCATAAAGACTGATTTTTGTTGTTCCCAATAGTACCATTTCTGTACAAATTGACCGCTATATAAAGACCACCTCCCTGTAAAGACTGGTTTTGTTGTGTCCATAAGTGGGTCTTTATATACAAGCTTCACTGTACATGAATTTGTATAAAATATATGATTATTGAAATTAATGGAATTACATAAAACACATGAAAAATTAATTCAGTACAAGTGTATTTAACTCACTGAAATAAAAAAAAAATGAAATAAACTACCATATAATAAAATTTGCAAACTGAATAATGTAGGCAGGAAAAAGGAATTGCTTCTTGGTGCTAAATATATACAATGTATTTGTAAACTGTCTTATACCATTTCTAGGTACAGTGTTTGTTTAGTGCCTTATCATATAAAAAGAAAAAAAGTACAAAAGAATTATAAACAAAATTCACAGAAAAAATACAACTTGTCAATCACAAGATGTCTGAATTTACATCCATGTGTTTTATTTATCCACCCCTAACCAATAATGAAATCTACTTAAAATCAATGAAATGTATTCCAAAAGGGGATGAATAAGTTCATATTTAGCTCCAAGTGCCTGCAGGAAAAACTTAGAGAAGACAAAACTCAAATCTTCCTGGATATTCCAAATTTTACAACATTCAGAGTGAAAGAAGAAATAAGATTAAGAAATGGTTTCAACATAGCATATGATAATTGATAACATTCTTGCATACTGAAAAATTTGTGATCTATGAAAACAAAGGAGATCTATATAAAGGAATCAAACCTTGAGTGACGGAAAGAAACAGAAAAGAAAGTCTGTTAACACCTAGAAGTCACAACATCAAAAGCTAATTAAAACCACTAGAACGACAAATATCTACAGGTGAAATATACCTTTGTATCCAGTAGCTTGTGAGAAGAAAAATATGTTATGTTAAAATCATTCAGTTTAATGCTAGAGATTACTGGCATACATAACAATCAAACAAAACAGGTACAATAACTTATAGGTGCGATAGCTTATAGGTACAGTAACTTACAGGTACAATGATTTACAGGTAAAATAACATATGGGTACAATAACTTACAGGTACAATAACTTACAGGTACAATGACTCACAGGTACAATGACTTACAGGTACAATAATTTACAGGTACAATAACTTACAAGTATAATAACAGGTACAATTACTTACTGGTACAATAACTTACAGACATAATAACTTGCAGATACGATGACTTTCAGGTACAGTACCTCACAGGTACAGTAACTTACAGGTACAATGACTTACAGGTGCAATAACTAACAGATATTATAACTTATAGGTACAATAACTTACAGGTACAATAACTTAGTGAAATGCTCATGATCAAGTGCAAAGAACTAATGTGATCATGTCAATCAGTTGCAATGATTACATAAAGTGTGTGTGTGTGCGTAAGCTACACAGAGATCATGTACCAAACATACAACTTTTTAAAGATTCTCTAGGTAAGGGACATAACTCCTGAAACCCTGAAACATAATCTTATTAAAATTTGACTACATCCTGCTAAACCCCATGCTGTTTCACAAAGCACCACACACCTGTTTATTATTGGTAATAGTGTGTGACCTGCCTTTATTTATTTCTTGATTGAAGTATAAACAACTGAAGTAAAATGAAAATCTATTTTTCAAAGTAAGTGAAATAAAATCATAGTGCAGAAGAAATACCAAAGGCCTACACGTTTGGCTTAGTTGTACAGAAAGGTTTTCATAATAGGAAATGAAAAAACACATCTATATACATGTAATTGATTCATTATTTCAAAATACAAAAATTGTAAATATATTATACATATATACATGTAAAGAGCTGAAACGATAATTAATTTATAAGATATGCTGAAAGCTCTGTGAAAATTGAGATGCATTGGTGTCGGACATTGCTGGTTTCATTGGTCACAGGTATGTAAGTACCCCATGCAACCATCCTTGAAATAGTTTGAATTGCCTTGAACCAGTTAAAAAATATAGTAATTTTTATTTTCTTAATATGATTATAATTCAAAAACAACTTGAATTATCATGGTAAAGGCAAAGGTAAGTTAAAATAATTTGTAAAACAACTTGGTGGGACAAGATAATTTTGGTGGGTCACTCAGAGCACTTCAAACATTATTTACATTGTTCAAAACTGAAAATTTGGGTATAGTATAATTTTCACCATTCAGTGATAAGTACAACTTAACATTTACACGGGGATGACCCTGGAACACCTGATGTGACAGGTCACAACCACAATGGCTTATATATAAAACAAAAGACTAAATCTACTACAAACTGATCAAACGATACAGGAATTTAGATAGATCTTGCTACATTGCTACTTAGAGATAATTCAACATGCAAGAGTTCTGATTATATCTTAAACGTCCCAATATATAAGGTATCTAAGTAACATGTTTTGTTACCTGAAAAAACAGGTAACACGAGTAAAAGATTTATAGATAATAGGTGAAGGGTAGAGACACAGAAAGTCAGATGTTCTGTTTTATGTGATCTATGATGAAATACTAAATAAACTACAGATTTTACATATCAGAAAACACACAAGTCATTTGAAAACCATTCCAGAGACCATTTAAATTCATTGTTATGACTACGGTACATTTATAATGGCAATAAATTTCAGAATCACAATAAGATTAACGAGCTGCTGGGTCTTATATGATTATATAATTCTAATGCACCGTTTGTTTCGCGTTATTTCATTGGTTGATGATGATGAAAATTCGCAGGAGATTCACATTTCACTACTTGTTTTTATATGACATCACACAGTGACACACAAATTTGTTGACCAACTTCGATGCAAAGGTAACTTTTTTTCACAAGTAATAACTGTTTTAAGGTCAATCTCATGAGGTGAAAGTCACAGTTTTATATAAAATTTATGTCTCTTGAGAGACCTGCCTTGTAAGACCTCAATTCTATGGCAGATGGTGTGGTCTTTCAAGACAGGTTCCACTGTTACATCAAACTACGGATCTAAAATTTGAATTGTATGAATGTCTGAATCATCTGACATATTACAGCCAAGTTGTTTTTAACAAATGGATTTTTTTAAATATTTTGCAGTAAGCATTACAAAAACATTATTTGAAGATCTTTCTTTGTCTCCACCTGGCCTTTTAAATATCCATTACCATCAAGTTCAGTCAAAAGTTCTGAGGATTCTTTAAATATTTTTTAAACAGTGATCATGCTTTGATAAAATAAAATTTAAGATGATTATAGAGTAAACTATAATTTATCACATTAAATCGGTATTTTTAAAATGTTTGTATACTGTTTATCATCAGATAAGAACTTGATAAAAGACCTAGATTAATGCTCAAGATGATGGTCTTTTTTAGTAAGTTTAGCTCAAATATTTTATAAAATGTATAGTTCCAAGAGAAAAAAAGTGGTATGGGAGAAGACCTAATACTAAACCTTAATGTATTGTCAATATCGTCTAAGAATAGCTACTGTACAAATGTGTCAATATATACTCTGTGCATGTAAAATCCTGAAGTAAATATCTCCAAAAAAGCTTCTCAATTGATACTGGAAACAAATGGATCCACAGATGTTTTGAAATAAGTGACAGAAATTTATACTTTCATTACCTAAAATTATTATCAATTTGAAGTCATAGATATCTTTGGTATATTGTCAATGTCCATTTTTTTGGTTTTCTTTTACATAATTGTTAAAGGGACATTAGCTGTGTTTTTTTTCAAAACATTTTACTACTTAGACAGATATACATCTACAATAACAAAAAAAAGATATGTATACAGGCATAAAATTTCTTATATTCCTATATATTTTGTGAAAATTGCATGAGAAAATCAGTTTGACAATTATTAACATGCAATTGATTAATTCAACCTTACTATTTGTATATGCATACCACACTGGATATGACCGAATTTCACAAAATTGATAGGAATACAAGTAGTAAAAGTAAAAAACAAAAAACTTTTGGTAAACACAGCTAATGCTTCTTCAAACTGCTGACGTACAATACAGCCAGTATATGTAATATGTAGTCAGAGAAACAGATAAAGTCCTTTCCAACAATGCATCACTGATAATCCATGTTTCACTGTAGTTTTTTCTTAAGCATACAAATTCTTAAATCCATATATATTTTGTGAAAAGTGCTTGCAAAACCCAGGTTTAGCACTTTTAAAATGCAACTGATTAGCTCAATCTTACTATTTGTATATGAATACCACACTGGACTTGACCTTATTTTCACAAAATATATATCATAACAGTACCTAAATTGGCCAGTCTTGTTTGCTGTCAAGAGATTTGAGAACTGTAATATTATTTTATTGATATCATTAACAGCAATATTTCTCTGTGACAGAGTAATTTCAAATAAAATAATGTACTTTCCAGTCTTTTTTCCAAATTATACCAGTAGGTATCTATTGTGGGCCAATTTCAACTCTGCAAAATAATCGAAAGAAGGGAAAATATATATCAAGAAATTGCCCAGAAAATCGATCATGTACATGTATGTTGTATAAATAGTTATGTACTTTCATAATATCTACATACACACTGCCATTATGACAAATGCATTTGAAAAATCACATTTATTTTATTTATACACCAGTCTTTCCTGTGTATTGGCCAATTTGGGTACTGGCAATATGGGAATTACAGCCACATTTTAATTGTGAGCTTGCAGCATTTTATTTTTTATCTTGCAACTGTCGGTACATTTTGTACCAGCAATTTAAAGAAGGATGCCAGTATTAGAAGTTCAAGCATCACAAACACCAAATCATTTTACAGCAAACTAAAAACCTTTAAAAACTGGTCATAGGAATATAAGATTTTACAGCAAACTAAAAACCTTTAAAAACTGGTCATAGGAATATAAGATTTTTTATGCCTGTGTATAGCTCTTTTTTGTTATTGTACATCAAGTACAAGTAGTGAAAGTAGAAAAATTGAAATTATTTTTTTAGTAAACACAGCTGATGCCCCTTTAAACCATCAGTATATACATGTTAATACTGCATAGGTTTCTTGTAAAGTAAATACTAAAAATAGGTACATATAAATAAATAAATAACATACTGACTTCTTTCATTTTTAATGGGGTTGGGAACTAATGCATACTATAATAGATTTTATTAAGTGTCCTCTAGTTGTTAGGAATAATCCTTTAACTATAAAATCTGAATTAAATTTCGCTGGTATAAGTTCCAGTGAAATGAAATGATGACTAAAAAAATATCATAAAAAAATGGCTGAAGGATATGTGAAAATATTCTTCAATACACTTTGCCCATTAAGCTTGAGTTAGGATTCTAAGGACATGCACATGGAACATAATACCTTTGTTAACCTAGGGAGATCTAGAAGTTGACACTAAGTTTATTAATATCTATAAGGAAGATCTAACAGACAGGTTAAGGTGCTGATACATATATTATCAATCTGAGACAATATTTTTGCACTTTCACAGTATTCATCATTTCAAATGTTAGCTCATTAACACCCCTCATAATGGACTCTTCCGACATATAGTAATATACATTGTACACCATTATTCTGTTATACGTACTGGTAAAATTAGCTCAGCATCCATAAAGAGTTATAATTCATACTTATGCTAGATTTGCAGCATGAGAAATATTTTATTTGTATCCAGAGAATTCCACAAAAGATGGGTAACAAGATTTTTGGATCTGTTTTGTGTAAATGTTGGAGTCGAAAAGTTTAAATTCAAGGTCAAAATATTTGCACTTAGAATCATTGGGACAGGTCTCTAGGATGTTAATATAGGAGATTATGCAGTATGTTTCTGTACATATGGAGTTAGTATAATGTATTTCATGTGAAAATCTCACCATTTCACAACCAGACACCTAAAAATAGTGTTGATGATTAAACAAGGATATATGTAACAAAGGAATCGTAGTAGTAAATAAAAACGATACTGTATACAAGGTCACATGACTCGTCTCACACCTGCTATTTATAACTACAATGCAATTGAATTTTGAATAGTGTTTTACCCCACACTCAATGATTTTTCAGTTACACGGTGACTGCCAGTTTTTATTGATGGAGGAGAGAACTTGGTTAGATGTATCCGGGAAGAGACCACTGGTCTAAACTGGCAAACTTTCTCACAAAAATCAGCTAAGGTTCAGCAGGACTCGAACCTGCTCTGACCAGAAGTGTGGTTCAAAGCACAATGAAAAACCATTTGGCCACAGATGCGCCCAGAGTGATCTAATCACTTGGCCACGAAGGCTCCTATTTATAACTTAAGTTATAATTTTAGATTTGCCCTTAAGACACCTCCCCATATAAAAAGAAAATAGTTTTGAAATTATTGTCATTATCAGATGATGAGCAATCTGAGTGATAACTAAGCTGTGTCCTGTATACAGTATCAATGTGTTAAAATATAATCAACATCACATTAGTTACAGGGGCATTAGCTGTGGGTTTTTTTTTCAAACCAATTTCCCTCTTTTTTACTACCCACATTTATATAAAACAACAAAAAAGAGATACACACAGACATAAAAATTCTGAAATTCCTATATATTTTGTGAAAATTGCCTGCAAAACCAAGGTGTGGCACTTGATTAACTCAATCTTACTATTTGTATATGAATACCATGTTGGATCTGACCTTATTTTCACAAAATATGTAGGAATATAAGAATTTTTATGCATGTGTATAGCTCTTATTTGTTTTCAATATCAAGTTCAAGTAGTAAAAGTAGAAAAAAAATCAAAATATTTCATTTTGGCAAACACAGCTAATGCCCCTTTGAAACAAATTGTTAGAGAACATTATAATAATTCCATCAGATATTTTCTTCCGAATAGACAAATATAGAAATTGATAAAGGCAATTATTTGCTCATATTTAAGTGATTTTATCTGAATATAAATTTTGTGTCCTGTCAAAGAAAATGGAATTGATTTTAAATGGTCTACTTTCAATATAAGGGTTCAAAATAGTGGCAGATTTAGATGGGCATGAAAAGTACACAATGTTCATCCTCTTAACCCTGTCAACAACGATATTCTTTTAAAGTGGTACACTGGTACATCGTAATTGGGTTCTCTCCTTCACCAATACAAACTGGCTACCACCATACAACTGAAAAAATGTTGAGTGTGGTGTAAAACACTATTCAAACTTCAAAAATTTTAAGAGATACAAACGGGGTAATTATTCAGAATCTGGAGACACTTCCCCATGAACTCTTTTTTAAGAACTACAGAAAATAAAAGAAACTTTAAATTATGTTTTTTTTCCTTCATGTTATTATTTATGATCATAAATTTTGTGCCACACCCCCTTACTAAAAATTCTGAACCTGCCCATTACAAGTATTGTAGTATTATCTTATGACAGGTAATAACTATTTATTCAAATTTGATGTCTAATGTCGTTTTCATAGACTATTGTTCATTTGAAAATTATATATTCATGTCCTTATTCTATTTATTTTTCCTAAATTTGAGACATGAATCAGTACACCTAAACATCATAGATATATACAAATGTTTATAAATACCTTATATATATAACTACAGAACAGTTTCCAGTGGGAGAATTCTATAGCTAGATACAAGTTTCAGTCAATCTACACATATAAAGGGATGGGAGCTACTTTTATTACCAACCTACCCCTAATCAAATTAAAATCTGGTATAAATCTGTTTACCTGTTGTAGTGTTTCCAAGACGATCTGTCTGTTTGTTTTCAGAGTGGCCAGTTTGTGTTCATAAAGAGATCTTTTGTCTGGTACTACTGCCATTAAGTTAAATCTGATATCGTGGTATGGTTCCCTGAAAACATAAAATTTACATCCCCATAGCACAGTTTTTTAAATACAGTGAAACTTGTCTTGAGACTAAAATGGGGACTTAAAAAACAGGTGGTCTTTTATGAGAGTGGTCTCAGATGACAAGTCCCGTTGTACAATGTAGTTATTCAAGTCAAATGTGAATTAAAATCATTAGAGTTCATGATATGATTTGCATTTCCAATAATTCTGCAAAGATTTATCTCCCTTCAGTTAGCATTTTCTGGTCCAAGCCAATTTCATAGAATGTCTCTGAAATGCACTTTATTTGTAATGTATGTTGTAAAATTACATGAAAAATTAACCATTGTGACGATTATACTTGTTGACAAATAATGTCGATTCTCAATAAAACAGTGTGATGTTTAGGCCAAGTAAAAAAATACTTCAGGTTCTCAGACACCACCGCGCATTAAAAGAAATTGACAATGAAACCATTTTATTCACATTTCATAAAAAAATCACTGCCATGCGGCAGGTAAAAATGTCAATTTCGAAAATGTTCTATTTCTTTCTATTTGTAGTTCAAAATACATTTCTAAAACCCAATTAGAAACTAAAATAATTATTTTGTTGACAATTCAACATGTAAATCTTTACCTCATGCCTGAAAATGTCACAGAACACATCATGTGTTTTCTGCTGTTGCTTGCAGTTTATGGAGGAAGTGGAAGTTGGGTTTTAAATGAAAGAACCGATACCAAACGGAACTGAACTTCAGGATGTGGTAAAATGATGATACATGTAACACTATATAGTGTATAAAAGTTTTGCATTGATTTTTAGACACAGTAGTTACATTTTGTACAGCTTTGAAAAAAGTAAAATAATGATTACTGATAAATACAATGATTATTTAATGAATGTTCTTGTACATAAAAATTTTTAGCTTTTGATTTATACAAAAATGAAATTTTTGGATAAGTTGCATTGACAAGACAATCAGACAACAGTTTGTTACATTTTGTACAGACATTTTTAAACATAAAGTAATATTTTCTTGCCTTCAAGGTGATGATAATTAAATAAAAAATAAAAATAAAATTTACCTACCTTAATTTTCTTGTAGTTTCAAAACCATTTTTTTGTTTTGATATATATGTTGACAAATCTTGTAGCTTTTTTTTAATACCAGTGTGACATTTATATTTCAGTATATAAAACAATTAATGTTGAACAAGACAACCACGTGACGTTTTTATTTGTTACAAATTTATTCTTGAAACCAGTGTGAAATAATCAACTAAAAAGACCATTTTTTTAGTATTATGGCATTTAAAATTCAGCGATGATTTTCTTGCACTTCAAGGTATAAGAAAAGAATTAATTTCTTTGAATCAAAAATAAAAATTTAATATACAGACCTACCTTGCCCAATTTTGGATTAATAATTGTCGGATTTAATTCTTCAGTACCTTTTCTTACTACTGCTGCCTGGCTTAATATAGTGATCTCAAATAATGTCCACTTTGACTAAACCCTGTGGTGACATTATCATATTAACTGACACTTTGAATGGACGATTCTCAATAGACCAGGATGTGGTACGAATTCATTTCTATACAGGTTAAACAAATGAATGTGGCGTTATGTCTGGATAAACCAGTGTGATTAGTTTATAATTTGACTGACTGAAAAAATAGTCGATTTCAAAAGATAAACCCAGTGTGAAGAAACATGTCAAAATATGCAAATAACACTGAACTCCACCATTTGTCATTTAGATATTATTCCGCTGTTTTTCAAATTTGAGCGATGAATTGGGAAAATTTTTTGAAAACATCTTGGGTAAGATAACAAAATTCTTTGGACCAAATTCTTCGGTTAGCAAGATATAATGTGACATTGAGGAAAACCTTACAATATACAGAAATCAGAACAACAATTCATATTAATTATATGGGGTGTTATATGTTTTAACCACTTTATCATCAACCAACCAGCGAGCATAGCAATTTTCTTTCAAATACATAATCGAATCAGAACGATATACAGTGATCTCTGCTAACTAATGAGACACTCCCAAATTTTCTAAACATCACCTATGGTGATAAATCAAGATATAATGACACTTAACGAAAGCGACCACGTTTCGGTTCTTGAACAAAAACCCCCCTCACGAGGATAGTGGTTTTAATGAATTCATTAAATACGAATTCTAAATTATTCAGCAGCGTAAAAACATTGAGCCTGAAAAAAACTCGTGGCGTTCCGATTGTGGGAATGGTGATAAATTAAGTGGCCATTATTGAGAATTGACTGTATTCTGAAAGAGATAGTTAAAATTCAATTAGACGCTAGCTCTACCCAAATGTTTTTACAGAACAAAATTGCGTCGCGTGAAAACGAGAAATTTGAACTGAGAAACTGTACCACACATTCATGGGGCAAGGCAATACTGTATATTAAAAAAATAATAGGAGATAGTTTCCCAACAAATATTTGATCTGCCTGTAATCGATCTACAGAAACCTTCGTCTGTCGTAACATTGGGAAAGTTTGAGTTGGAAAAAAAAGGATTTTTTAGGAATTAATTATCATCGTGGATGTTATTAACACAAAAGACAAGATATTTGGGTAAAGCTGAAATGTTCTTTGTATACACATCAGCGCCGGATGCCTTAGACTGTAGCAAAACAACGATATGGTAAACTGTGGACATTTTAGTGTTTGGAACACCTTTACTATGATTCAGATATGTGAGTGGTGAACAATCTATGAAGGGTGGCTATTGGAAAGAACCTTATCAACATGGGATGTAATATCATAAAATTGTTTTGTATTACCACTTTATCATCAACAAGTTATTGGTAGCATAGCAATTTTCTTTCAAATACATAATCGAATCAGGGTGGTCTTAACAATATATACAGAAATGATGAATACCAGGAATTCACGTCCCAACTAGATGCAATTATGTCAGGACACAACTTGATGCTGATGAATTAATGAAAATAATAGATCGGATAAGAGACTGACCAAATTTGAGGCAGCAGCAACGAGAAATATACAGTTAAATAGATCAATTGTTGTGGTGAAAATGTCACCGCATGGTGCATCTTGCTACCAGTCAAAGAAGCCCGACTTTACCATACAAAATAACTTAAAATCGGGACAGAATTTTGGCTCAATGTATGTCCTGTTCAACAACTTTTAATCAAAGCAATATAGGCTAATGTAAGACTTATGTAAACTTGTACATGATTTGCTGGCTCTCAATTAGGCTGTTTATCGTGAACAGTTTGCTTTGGTTCTCAGGCAACCTTGTTTTCAATATCTTTTAGAATGCTGTTAAAATTCCCAGTTCAAATGGCCCAGGCACCAAAAGAATGTGGAAAATGCCTGAGTCTGTGATGAAATACCTACCCTCCAGTTGCCATACCCAGTCTTTCTGTGATCACTCTTTTGAACTTTTCAGTCCAGTATTCATCTTTTTCCCATGGCCCTGTAAATAGTACACACTGCTTGACTTCTTTATTTACACATTACATACAACTCATAATAAACACCAAGTTCCCTTATGAAAATTGTATATAATAAAACGTTACCAGAACATGCATACTGTCAGTTCTAGCAGGTGAGCTTGTATCTTATTTCATATTAATGGCTTATGTTCAGTAATAAGAATTTGAATAAAGAAAATTTTTAAGAAAAAAATTGGAGTGATTTTTTACAAGTAAACAAAGCTTATGAATTTTCATAAATCTGTTAAATTATCCTTATAGAGAGGTTCACAAATACACATACACAAAAAAAAATAAAACAAACATGTATGTACATAAACTACAGTGAAAACCCTCTTGAATAATCACTTCCTGAACACTTACAAAAGTTAAATATTCCTTTACATAAAACCTATTCTGCGAGACCATATGTTTTTTCACATTTCAATGACAGATGGATTGTTTTCCCGCCTTGGACAGACATATGTACTGTTTTGCCAGGCCAGGATTTCTCTCTCAACACCCTACGGTGTAGACAAGCTACACACGCTATGCCTATGATGTCACAGTATAATTTTATAACATAGGACATCTAGATCTGTTTGATGACAATACAATACATTAAAAGTTGCGTCAGATTTTATTTACGTGTACAAGTTAAATGCATTTGAAGCATGGGAGAAAAATAATCACACATGGATGTGTTGTGTTGAAAGGGAAATCTCAATTCTCGGAAAACCCTCGGATTGGACGACCTGATTCTTACTACTCGGTTGAAGATATTCCTGTCCACTCCACACACCCATGTAAGATTCTATTAGTCTCTTTAGACAGGTGTCACTCTATTATATTGGCATCATGGGTTTTTCGATGGCGTATAATATAGTATAAGCATTTCTTTAGGAATATTTGGACATGCAAACAAAAAACAAACACCAACAACACATGGGCCTTGTAATTTGAAACAGAACCGCTGTCAAAAACAGATAAACTTCAAATTCTCATAACAATGGGATAAACAAAATCAAACTTACCATGATCGATTGGATAGGGTTTTAAGCCATCCAATTCAAAAAGTCTACCACGTATTGGTACATAGCTAACAAAGTGAAATGCTTCCATAGTTCTCACAGTCGAGATACCCTGCTGTTTTTCCGGTGGATGTCTTGGTTCAGGTCTGCAAAAATATGACAATGACATTAGCATGAAGTGTTACTCATGAAAATAACAAATCAATAACAGTACAAGACTAAAGTGGAACCTGCCTTGATAGACCACCACTTCTGCCACAAAAATGTGGTCTCTCAAGACACATGTGTGTGATAATTGCACTGTAAACACATGATGTGACAATTTTTTCCAACTCTCATGGAAACAAGATTTGCAAATTGCGACACTCGTAAACTGGTCCCCATCTGACCACTACACTTTGTTCATACAACTGGGTACCAGTTTATGACACTCACTGTTCGACTTATCTCCCTTTGCAATCGTAATATGTATTAAACAAGCGACCATCGGCTAACAGTTTTGCTCACACCTGTTTGAATTCACTTGGTTTGGCGATACAGTCTAGGGATTTAACATGTACAAATGACCATTTGTACTGGAGAATCAGTGGTGAATACCGACATTTGGATTTGGCATTATAATGAGGGAGGGGGAAATAATACAAAAGGAAATTTGTTCATCAAGAAATAGTGGTATTAGGTGGGTTTGGCATTAAAATTGGAGGGGGCAATTAGGGGTGCGACGGGTTCAGTTAAAAACTGAAGAACCGAACCGTTAACGTCAAAACGATAGTGGTACCTGTTCTGAAAGACCACTCTCATTCAAGCCAAGAATGGGTCCTGTAACCAGACCAAAAAAACGGCTTTATTATCCTTGAACATAACGTAAAATACCTGGCATGACTGTTATGAGCCGCAGCTAATTCTGGCATGTTTCCAATAGCCACACCTTTATCCTGAAAAAAGAAATTTGATCAAGATTAATTCATAATGTCAATACAAACTTAAATAGTCTAGCATGAACTCCTGACATTTATACACTACAGCTGAAGCATTTCTAACACTGAAATGACATACTATTCATAAAACAGCATAAAACAGACATTACTGATAGCTCGACAGTGGCAGCATTGCATCTCAGATACTGAAATTCTGACTAGGAAGTAGGTCAAATGGCATTATCTAGGACAAAAGTCATGAAAGGGCCATCATTCAGATTGCACAATTAAATATATTTCAAAACTTTTAGCCCGGGTTAAACTTTTTATCTTTACATTTTCAATGGTCAAAACATTTTGGGGAGAAGAAGCAAGGCAAACTGATTTCAATCTGTTTCTCTGCAATCTATTTGCCTAATTTCAGATTCTTTGCTTGGAATTGAACTAACTTTGATATGTTTCATCATATTAATGAGATCTTGTAAGATTTTGATTTAGACCAGCATTAAGGTAAATTTCCCTAAGTTATGGGACGTTAAAAATCCCCTGAATGGCTTAAATCTCATTTTTATAACTTCAGTCTGAACATCACTAAATTCAAAGCTGCATAACAAAATAGTTCAGTGTCATCCAAAGAAAATGTAAATGCAGTATTAAAGGGGCATTAGCTGTGGTTTTTTTTCCATTTTTCTTTTCTTTTTTTCTAAGGCATAATTTTTTTTTAATTTCCTGTATATTTTATAAAAATTGCTTGAGAAACCAAGTTTAGCATTAATTCACTTGCAATTGATTACATTAACCTTGTATAGCTCTTATTTGTTATTGTACATCAAGTAAAAGTAGTAAAAGTAGAAAAAAATCAAAATAATTTTTCTTGGTAAGCATGTAGCTAATGCCACTTTACGGTTCAAGTTGTTACCTCTGGGCTCATGCCTTTAGAAAATTCCATCAATTTTGACAATGTATCACCAAGCTTCACTCTGTCATCACAGTTCAACAAAACACTCAAAAGAGCATGAGTAGCACAGGAATTGGGAATCACCTAAAATGAAGTCATAATATTTGGAAATAAATTTTACCGTAATAATGTAAGTGAAAAAAATAAGGACAGTGGAACCTGTCTTGAGAGACCGCCCTTTAAGCCACTGAAATGTAGTCTGACAAGACAGGTGGTCTGTCAAAAACAGGTGGTCTCTCAAGACAGGTTGTCTTTTAAGACAGGTGGTCTATCAAGACAGGTGGTCTCTCAAAAGATGTTTTATACAGATGTATTGAACTGAATATATGATCTTTTAATGACAGTGGTTCTACTGTACCATCATAATGTTTGTAATATGTATATGAAGATTCTGATATATTGATTTCACCTGTTGTGCAAAGTATATGTTGTTGACGATGTTGGGGTCCTGTACAAATGATTCTTCTTCTGTTTGTGTTTTTCTTCTGCTTCTCCTTTCCTCTATCCATCGGAACAGAAATATGAAGCCATACACTGGTCTAAAATAAAGGAAAAGATGAATGAAAACCATATGATTTTGATAAACCTTGGTATCTATAACATGTGTAGTGCTAGGGTACCTATTCTCAGATGACACATTGTCACACACTTTCTCTTTACAGGTGAATGCACAAGACTTTTCCAGATTTTTTTAATATACCTTTCTATTGTAGCATCAAACATTTTCCTTTTCACAAGCCAGGAGGGAAGTGACGTCACTAGCTCTGGGTAAATAGGCTGCTACTACTACTGTCCGAGAATAGGTCCTCCTGTCATCACGATTATGACATTTACATGTAGGTTGAGTTTTTAAAAATTTTCCACCAAAACTTATCAGATTATATATTGCATCTAAAGGTAACCTATTATGATACAAAATTTCAAAGGGATTCAATCAGATGAACTGAAGATATTCGGTATTTACCTTGATAAATACAAGTAAGTACAACTTATCTGATAAAACTCTGAAAATTTACTTTAAAAATTCATACTATATGGTAATTCATGTTTCAATTTTCAAATACTTACCCATCAATAGTTTTTTGTAAATCATAAATTTCTTCAACCTGGACTCCTTGAACGCCTATTTAAGAGAAGACAAATGTGTGAAAATACTATAGAAAACTTCTTATTTTATCAAAAAAATTAGCAAACTCAATTTTTTAGAAATTATCTTCATTTTAACAACCAGCAATTTCTTAAATGTTTGTTTAACAGGGGTATCTAAAAAAAGTGTATGACACTTTATGAAAATGTATGTACAGTACGTGCTTCATATTTTTTTTATTTTCCACGTCATTATGTGAGTGTCAATTTGGCCTTAAAAGTCAGGATGTGTAGAGCTATATTTTTTTACAACATAATACACTCTACTTGAACAGACATTTTGAAATAAAAGAAAAATTTACTGGTCAATCGGACCAGTGAATAAAGGAATTTCATAGGTCAAAGAAATTTTTTTACTGGTCTGTATATATATACACAATTGAAATGAAATGGAAAATTACAGGTCATTTGGACCAGTTATCAGATAGACTTCACCAGACTTTTGTAAAATTTATCTGTTTTAATGGTAAGATGGGTAAATTTCAAAAACTCTGCTTGAAGAAAGATATATCTGCATATTTTAAGAATTTGAAATTGTGATCATTACACTCAGACATCTATTTCATGAGCATTATTTTAAATCTTCGGCTTCACACCTCCATGCCGTCGATGTTAAAGTTATTTCAAGTGAATTCATTTGCATGCATTAGATAATCAAACTTAATGAGGCAAAAACATGTGCATTATTTTATTTTATTTCATATATACGATAAAACTCAATCTACAGAAATTTTATCCCCAGGCTATAAATGCCGATCTGCGGTATGGACTCCTTGCTGAGCAGTTCAATGGATGTTTATTGTAATCGCCACGACACATTTATCTATTGTGTCATGGCAGAATAATATCATGTAATTGCTGACACTAGATACAGTGACAGAAACCCCAGAATTTGATAGGCAATGCCACAAAAACACACACTGTAAATCTTGCCAGGACCACGACATATAGTGGAAAATAACTAAAACATAATGTGCGTACTATACATAAAATGTATGCATGCTCTATAAATATATATATACATGTATATATAAAATGATGTAACAATGTACCATGTGATGATGTATATTACTATAGACTTTGATACTATGAATTACCATAGTAAATGTCATTTTTACATGTATGTATCTTAATCTGAGGACTATCTAGATCAGGGACTGTCAAACGAGAACTATTTCAACAAAAAACAAACATATGTACATACCCATGTCCTCTAAAAGAAGAGTAAATAAACCTGAAAATAATAATTAAAAAAAATCAAATAGATAAAGTTACTTTGTGTTTTTACATTTTTACGTCATTTTGCAGGAGAGGTGTTAGCCATGTGAAATCAGATAGACTCCCAAAGAATACTTTTCCCTACTTTTTAATAATAGAAACTGCATTGTTTTCAAAACATTACCGTAGTTCATATTTTTATTTAGGGAAAATACAATATCATTATTTATTGGAACATTACATGTTGAAAACAACATGTAAAACTGCTGATAAATGCCTTTGCCCTTCCCACAGGCATTACATGGCTTATTAAATACATGATTATATATCAGGAAAGACTTCCTTTTGCACCCCTGCTCAAACATTACTCAAAAAGATCATAAAATGCAGAGGCATTGAAATGTATAAAATTGTTTGAATTTTTCTTGAATGACATCAATGAAATATATCCAGAAATTAAATATTGGATATTTAAGTATTTATTGTTATTGGAAATATTTGAGAGGGTGCAAAAGGAAGTCTTACCATATATCACACCAGAAGCTTTGATCTAACTTAAAGACAGTCACAGTACAAACTAGTACACATGATTTGATCATTAGGAGCCTTTACAGTTTACTGCTTCAGCCGTTCAGGCTCACCCAGATTCGGCATGTCAATTTACCCTATACTACTCTCAAAATACCACATACTACACAATATTACCCCATATTACTACTTACTAAGGCATTTTGATACAAACTATCAAATTATTTACGATAAAAAGATAGGTTGTTAGCAATAAATCCGAGTCAATTGGGGACGTTCAAACAGGGTTAACCAATTCCGGATTACAGTTTCACTATTATTGGGCTTGGATTTAATGCTAAAATCAATTTTAACCAAAAATAATTTGTAAATTTGTGTCAGAATAACTTATTAATTGTAGTACCTAGTATAACAGGATAGTATCTGGTATTTTGGGGTTGTATGTAGTATTATGGGGTAGCATGTGGTAGGCTACACGTTGTATACAAAAACAAACGATTCCGGATTAGACTATTTAGATTAGAGTTTCACTGGTATCTGACTCGGATTTATTGCTGAAAATAAACATTTTTTCTGAAATAATTTGATAATTTGTGTCAAAATGACTTATTAAAGGGTAATATGTGGTAGTATGGGCAGTATGGGGTAGTATGTGGTAGCATGGGGAAATTCGACGGGCCCCAGTCAGTCTGTACGGATAATTTCCGATATTGCTGTAAAAATCAGGCATGGATATTTTTTGAAAAATATTCAGCTTAGATTTGAACAAATATTACCTGGATCGCTCTCTAATTCTAGCCATCCTTTGTTCATTACTGAGTTTATCTGGTCTTTATATTTCTACGCAGTTTCTATTTTGCTTTGGTCGCCTTTCTAATTTCAATGGTACCAAACATTATCTTCTAACACAAAAGAGTCATGTATAGGGACTATTCGTTGTATTGCATTGATTGATTAGATAAACTGCAATTAAGAACTTATCATGAATATACACAGTAAATTATATTAGCGAAAACGATGTTTGTTAATATTTTGTTAACTCAATGAACAAAGGCTACAGAACCGAGAAGAAATGGCTATCGATGTGGCAACTTTGATATGTAATAACTGCTCCCTATCTACCGGTTACACGATGAAAGCAACAACATGGTCCATATCGCTTCCTTTAAATCTAGGTGTACTTGCCATAGCAAGTACTGTTATCTCAATTTATGTATCCAGAATTCAACCTAAGCCGTATATGGATGAAATATTCCACGTGCCACAAGCTGTTCAATACTGCAATGGTAATTTTTCCTCGGTAAGATAATGAATTTGTCATTTATCAACGGCTCCCGTTCGAACACACTGAAAATAATCTGAATAATATGTGAACACAGTCAAATAAAACATTGCGAAAGAACGTTAAAATTGACACGTTGTGCAAATCCACATGTTTAAAAAGAGAAAATTGCATGGCATGAATATTGTAGATATACAATGAAACTGAGTGTTTTAATTACCAATTATTTTTGTGAACTTAAACCAATTTATGAATTATGTGGAGATTAGCTCACCTGAGAAGCGTGTTCAGATGAAATTTTCCCATTTAAGACGATTCGATGCCCTTCCCTTGAGTGAAATTTTCATAAACCTTAATGGATCCTTAGACTATGTGGACACAATTGTACATGTAACTACGGATACAGACTCAGAGACAGAGGGTGTCATTTTGTTAGTAAGTGGATCATTAAAAACAAGGGAGACAATTGAAATTATTGGTCATGAATACTACAATTCTGTATCATATTTGAAATAAACTCTTATTGTGTTAAGTCAGCACAATTTTACATGTATCTTTCCTATATACAGATGGAGATTCAAGAGGGCATCATTTGTTAGTAAGTGGGTCACTAAAAACAAGGGAGACAATTGAAAAGTTTGAGAAAGTTATGGGTCATGAATACTACCATTCCGTATCATATTTGAAATTGGCTCTTATTGTGTTAAGTCAGCACAATTTTACATGTAACTTTCCTGTAAAGATCGAGATTAAGGGTGACATTTTGTTAGTACCGTATTCAATCCATTAAGCTCTCATGTCCCTATAAGCACCCATCCCCTTTTTTACGTACAATCAAGAATCTTTTCAAGCTGATTGATTGACAAGGAGATGTGGACCTGAAAAACCGTAAGTAACAGTTTATCTGTAGCCTCCAAGCAACAGAATAATGTTGATAGGCGCTCTGGGTAATAACAACAACTTTAGCACTGTGCCTTATCAAAATTAACTGTTTTACATCAATTTGACTATTGATTGGTCCCATTAAGCGCCCAGGGCTAGATCTGTTATGGGTAGCTAATGTAATTGTTCACTTTTTTTCCTGAATTGTCAACAGTAAGTAATGTTGGCTACAAAATAATTTCAAAAATTATCCATGTTCTCAGACACTGAACAAAAGTTTAAAATAAGCAATATTTTTCCACAAAAAAAATCTTCCAGTGCTGCATGCCCCTGAAACTGCAGCACGGTCAGGTCTAACTGGGACTTAACTGGTTTACATGAAAAAGTTGGCACATATCACTTAAAGACTTCTAAATCTTATATAATATTCTCTTTCGGAATGTGTGATCTTTTCCCCAGCACATTTTCTCCAGATTTTTCTCCTCTGCGATTTAACTTTGGCCAGTAGATTTAGAAATTCATTTTGATGGCAGTTGTCAACTAAAAATTTGCCTTGATCTTTCAGTGGGATCCAATGATTACAACATTGCCTGGTCTCTATCTGATTTCTGTTGGACTGATGAAACCATGGGCGGCCATCTTTAATCTAACACCCGATCAGCTGTGTAGCACATTTGGACTGCGAATCATCAATTTATTGTTTCTGATAGGGAATTACTATTTACTATACATCATCTATCAGAGGCTTCATCCTTTGGAAAAGGTATTTACATATATATCTTTGTCTTTTACAGACATACAGTAAAACTTGTCTTGAGAGACCACTGTCACGAAAGACCACTTGTCTTTTAAGACCACATTTTGAAAACAACTTGGTTAAATATCTTTGCAAATAAAACTTGTTTTGAGGGACCAGCTGTCTTGATAGACCACATTTCACTGGTACAAAGGGTGGTCTCTTAAGACAGGTTCCACTGTATTATCCAACTATGGACCTTTATGGAGGGAACTGAACTGTAGTGTGTCTGGAGCTTGGTATAATTACTGAGTTAAAGTTGTTAGTGATCTAAAATTATCTGAATTTCATGTTGATATTTTCCTTTTGATTTGAAAAAAAATTATCATAATATTACGCCTTATGAGCTAAAGGCTCATGGTGACTTTTATTGCAATCATCATTTTTCTGTTGTTGTGTGTGGTCCATTGTTTACTTTTACACATTTTTAAACTCTTCTCAATGTGGAGCCACATAAATTTGTAAATGAAAAGGGGTCAGGACCTCCTTAAAAATCTTCTCATGAAATCTTGATCAAATTTCTTTCTAATTTGGTCTGCATGTTTGTAGTCAATATCTACAAGGTTTGCAAATGAAAACAAGATCTGCTCGTAAACAAGCCACAGGGGTGTGCTTCAAATGACATTGTGACAAAGTTGCCAGGTCATATGGTCAAGATCAATGGTATATTACTATAAGCACGTCATTAAACATGTTTTAATCAATTTTTTATTTCTCAATTAAACCAGTTTTGGTAGTCCTTCCTACGGGAAACTGCATAAAGTCTGAAAAGGTTTGAATGAAAATTGGCTACTAGTAGTGCCCATAGGGAGTCCAAAACGGGTCAAGACATGATACATATTCTTATGCATTCTCATTCTTCTCTTCCACAGAAATTGTGTTGTCATAACACAAGTCAAAATTTGTTGCACTTCCCCATAGCTGGTGACATCTTTAAATAAGTAAACATAAGTCTGGGCTGGGTTTTAAACAACAATAAAACAAGCAAAATCCTACAGAGCACAGACATTTGATAGAGCACTCACATCTGATATAGCTACATGTGTCACATCTAATAGAGCATTCACATCCGATAGAGCAGCCACATCCTACAGAGCACTGGTATCCTATAGAGCACCCACATCCTACAGAACACTGGTGTCCTATAGAGCACTCACATTTTACAGAGCACTCAAATCCTATAGAGCTCTCACTTTATTTAGAATATATTTTGCAGCATCCATAAAAGCAACAAAATATTTTCAAGGCACTAGAAAATAAATCAAGTTGATATACATGTAGCACTTGTGATAAATTGTGATTACTTATCTAGACAGGATTTTTGTAGATGTGACATGAAGTTAAAAGGCCTATCATAGGCTATATAGCTCAGGACAAGATAGTTGTCTGGGTGTGAACGGGTACTGGTAATTATGTCAACAAAATATGCTTTGGATTGCATTGAAATATCACCATAAAAATTGCAGTAATATTTTCACCTTTTTTGTGCCAAATGTCAGTGAAGTTCTATATTGTCTTGTGAATTTTTATTGAGTTTGACAATTTTTTATATCACAGGGCATCAACAGAAAAGCAGCCATTACAGCCTTAACCTTGGCACTGTTTCCAGTCCTGTATTTTTTCACCTTTTTGTACTACACTGATGCAGGATCAACATTTTTTGTACTGATGATGTACTGTTTTCATCTCCATGGTTACATCTCTGTGGCAGCATTAATGGGAACAATAGCAATTGTCTTCAGGCAGACAAATATTGTATGGGTCGTATATGTAGCCGGTAATACAGTTTCTGAGTGTGTTACAGAATGGATGGAACTAGAAAAGAAGGAACAGAGAATGGAGAATATGGAGGATACCACAGTTTTTCTCAGCTTCTTTAAACTTCTCTACAGCAATCTTAAAACTTCACCTCTTTCAGTTTTGCGGTTGGTTGGCAAAGTTATACAAAAGACATGTGTTTATATATTAGTTGGCATCACCTTCATGTCGTTTATTTACATAAACGGGAGTATTGTTGTTGGCGCTAAAACTCACCATGAGGCCTGCTTGAACTTTCCACAGATATTTTACTTTCTTTCACTGACTTTATTTTTTTGCAGCCCATATCTGATCACTCCACAGAAGATAAAAAAATTTCTGAAATTCTCCATCTTCAGATTTTACATTCCATTTATTTTCATTTTGATATCATTTCTTCTGGTATACAAGTTCACTCATGTTCATGAATACCTACTGGCAGACAACAGGCATTACACATTTTATGTGTGGTCAAAAATATTCTCAAGACATCAGTATGTGCGATTTTTGTTACTTCCTGTTTATTATTATGCAGCGTATCAAGTTACGCTTTGCCTTAAACATAAAGTTGTGTTTTGGAAAATTGTATTCATTATATGTTTGCTGGCAGCTACAGTTCCACAAAAGCTTTTAGAATTTCGATATTTTATTTTGCCATATTTGCTTTTCCGACTAAATTTACAATTTCAGTCCTGGATACAACTAATGATAGAATTTATTATCTATACTTTGGTGAATGCATTTACTATTGTTATGTTTACAAATAGGCCATTTAGATGGGATAGTTCTGATGATGTTCAGAGATTTATGTGGTAACAGAAAAATAAACATGAAACAGTGCAGTGTTTACTCTTTATAAACATGCATCATTTAACAAATGAACGCTTGTCAGACTGCATTTATTGTAATATGGATGCCGTTTGGGTGACAAATAAGTAGAATGGCGCCCAGTACAAAGTTCAAAGTAGAACAGTAAAGTACTGAATGAAATATCTTGGTGTGACGTCATGTTATGAAAGAAGTTACATTATTATGTGATGTAATATGAGAACTTCATTTATAGCCGATATGAATGCCGTCTAGATTAACATCAAGTCAATAGTAGACTGCTGTGGGAAATGTAAATATAATACAGTGGAACCTATCTTGAGATACCACTGCCATGAAAGACCACCTGTCTTTTGAGGCCACATTTTGAAAATGTGTCTGTAAATAAAACCTCTTTTGAGACATCACTTGCCTTGAGAGACCAAAATTCAGTGGCAGAGAGGGTGGTCTTTTATTTCAGTGGCAGAGAGGGTGATCTTTCATTTCAGTGGCAGAGGGTGGTCTCATTTCTGTGATGGAGAGGGTGGTCTCTCATTTCTGTGACAGAGAGGGTGGTCTCTCATTTCTGTGTCATGTAGGGTGGTCTCTCTTGACACATTCTACTATACTTGATGGATTTTTTTCTTGGAGATGATTACCCATATTCCAGTTGGAAGGATCATTGAAGTTGATTATTCTTTAATTTTGTAATTACTCCATTTCTACAAGAGACAAAAATTATTTCTACAGTAACAAAACACTGCTCAGCCAATCAGATTTCAGGATTTGCCACATTTGAGTAAAAGTTTTAGACTTTAATAAGTAATTCTTAAGTTTTATGTGCCAAGCCCAGATCTAGTCTTTGTTTTCTATGTCAAAAACTTTACTATCAGAAGTATCCTATGAGGTCATTATTCAGTTTTGCTCCTGTTTCACTTTCCAGGAAGAAGTGTAATGGGAGAAGAATAAAAATAAATGTTTAATGTACACAGAAAAAAAAATGAAAACCTCGTCTCATGACAGCATTTTTAACATCCGCCTATTTAACTAACCTCAACCAGTTGTCTTAACTATACATGTATGAAGTCCAAATGAGGGTAAATTTTGCAAAAACTACAGGCTCAACCAGCCTCTGAAGCATAGCATATGCCAAAACACAGGTTCTTGTGTACAGGATCTAGTCTCTGTAACATCTGACCTCTTCTCCGATTGATTTTTTTTGTGTGAATTGTTTAAAGATTTTAAATATTTCTCATGTCTTCTGATTGTAAACCACCATGACCAAGAAAAACCAACAGTAACTTTAAATTTATATCATATTCGAAACAAAATCAATTGGAAGATTTTCATGAACAATTCACGAAAAAAAAAAATCAAGCAGAGGAGGGGTCAAATGTTACAGAGACTAGATCCTGTACACAAGTACCTGTGATGCCAAGAATCATAGGTATTTGGCCCTCAACCAACCCTCTGAACACAAGACAATAACATTTACCCCTCAAGTTCAATTGAATTAAAAAGTACAGTCATACTTGTATATTTAGTCCCCCTTAGGGACACAACAAAACCAGTCTTTCTAGGGAGGTGGTCTTTATATAGAGGTTGGTTTGTACACAAATAGTATTATTGGGGACAGCAAAAAGTCTTTATGACCAGGTGGTCTTTTTATGCAGATGGTCGCTAAAAGTAACTTGTATTTTGGGAAGACCACTCTGAACTTTCATAACCATGACTTGACCTGTTTAATTCTTTGTGAATGTGTAACAGAAAATTCTGCCTCTGTTAGGATTTGAACCTGGGACCCCAAACTAACAAATCTGGTGTTCTATCAACCAAGCTAAAGAATGCCATATAACTACTCTATACCTGAAATTTTCGTCCCTCCTTATTTTCACCCTTTTGTGACAGAAAACACATTGACCCCGTCTTAAATTCGCCCTTAATCACCAGTCTCGTGGATGGCATGTATATTTATACTTCAATTAATTACCTTGAAATTTTCACTTTCATTTTAAATTCACTCTCATATAAAAGCGAAAATTACACTAGAGCAAAAATTTCCAGATACATGTAAACAGTAATACATCTACAATTGTACATCATAAAAAGAAAGGGAGGTTGTGAAAGCCACAACACACAGTGTACTCCAACTGAATAGGTTACCATAATAAATGTATAATCAGATATGCTGAATATGAAAACAATGAAAATTATATACCATGATATTTGTACACAAGTTGATATATAGACCTACAGTAGAGGTTCAAGGAAACACATAGAAAAGTTTGAAACATCTGTACTTTGACTCATAGATGGTAACCGATAATCAATGTTTTTAGTTTCAGAGGTTCCATAAGGTATGTTTGACTGCTTTGAAACCATTTAAGACATATAGGGTCATTATAATTAATATTTAATGCTAAATTTAACTTAATTTTCGTGAAATTAAAGCAGTGAGTGTTTCTTGAGGTGATTTTGTACACATACAAATTTTGACTTTGAATTATATGTAGGAATTTTGGGGTTTTTTTTATAACAATTGACACAAATATTTATTCGAGACATTGGGAAATTAGACTCACAAAAGTTCAAATTATAAAATGTTTATAAGTAGCGTTATAAAATAACAAAATTATCTGGGACTTGTCAATAGCTAATTGAAGTTCGACTAATCCAAGTTCTGCTTTATACTGTTAGCGTCATAAGGTTAGAGGTAGGCCTATAGTATGACTGAAAATGATAAACCTGGATGAGCAATGTGAGATATATTACCGAGTGCCAATAAAGTACAGTCAAACCTGCTATAGCGGACACCTCTATATAACGATTACTTGTTTATAAAGGCCAGTTTTTTCAAGCCCCTTAACTGCATAATTCAAGTAAATTGAACCTGTGTATATGGGCCACCTGCACATAAAGGTCATTCATAATACATGTATAACCTTTGTTAACTTTTTTATAATGAATAAAACACCTGTCCATAATGGCCACTTTTTGCCCATTCCCTTTAGTGGCCTTTTGCAACAAGTATGACTATGTAAATTATATGACACACCTACATTGTAAAACCAACTTTCTGCCACTGTCTTTCAGAATTGCCTTTAAAAAGTCTGATAATGTGCTCAGTGAAGGGGAGAGGTCTTAAAGATTGACTTTTGTACCATTTGTTTATGGAGGCCCTGATATTACAAGTTCCCTATAATTCATACAATTATATGTTATAGCGTGTATCTTATAATAGAATTTAAACATAAAAAGACTATACTAATGCTGTTTTAACTTATTTACAGAAATTAGATATACCCGTAGGTCTATACTGGTTGACGACCAGTTCAAAACATGTGACGATATAGGAAATGGGTCCTCTTGTGATTTTGTCCTGTGGCAAGGATACAAGGTACAGATGTTGATGCACAGTAATTGTGTACAATTGAAAGGATAGTAATACAGGTACAGGTACATGTTCTCAGATAAAACTATAAATACACAGGTAAAGGTGATGATTATCATTAATGGATACGTGTGTGCTGGGGTAGTTACAATTAGATATATATCTTGTACAAAATGAAATTGATATTACCTTTCAAATTTCAGTATCATATCTATATAATCAAACTTGTAAAGATAGCTATATATATAGTATTTATCATGTGCTCAGCTGGTTACAGTAAGTTATAAATGTAAAGCCTGCTTGTATGGTGTGAAATCAACATTATATATATAATAAGTCTCCTATCCAATTTCATTAAACATTGTAAAACTTCCGCGATGATTTCACAAAAGATTGTCGGCTACCAATAAATTGTGTATTACAGTCTCATGGTAAATTTACTGATTTATGTCCATTTGTAAAACACTCTAACAAATTGTGTTATTCATGGAAATACATGTGTACCGGTATATGATGCATCCTCATGTATACACACTTCACCATATCTCCTCAATGTATATACACTTCACCATATCTCCTCATGTATATACACTTCACCATATCTCCTCATGTATATACACTTCACCATATCTCCTCATGTATATACACTTCACCATATCTCCTCATGTATACACACTTCACCATATCTCCTCATGTATATAAACTTCACCATATCTCCTCAATGTATATACATTTCACCATATCTCCTCATGTATATACACTTCACCATATCTCCTCATGTATATACACTTCACCATATCTCCTCATGTATATACACTTCACCATATCTCCTTATCTTTGTACGCTTCACCATATCTCCTCATCTTTGTACACTTCACCATATCTCCTCATGTATATACACTTCACCATATCTCCTCATCTTTGTACACTTCACCATATCACCTCTTGTATGTACACTTCAACATACCTCCTTATGTACCTCATGTATGTATACTTCACCATACATCTTCATGTATGTACACTTCACCATATATCCTTATGTATGTACACTTCACCATACCTCCTCATGTATGTACATTTTAACATCTCTTCATGTATGTACAATTTGCCATATACCCTAACTACACTTCACCATATATCTTCATGTTTGTACATTTCACCATATCACCTCTTGTATGTACACTTCAACATAGCTTATTATGTATGTACACTTCAACATACCTCTTCATGTATCTACACTTCAACATACCTCCTTATGTACACCTCACCTATGTACACTTCACCATATCTCCTTATGTATATACACTTTTCCATAACTCATCATGCATGTACACTTCACCTTACCTCCTCATGTATGTTCACTTCACCATACATTCACATGTATGTACACTTCCCCATGTCCTTATGTATGTACACTTCACCATACCTCCTCGTGCATGTACACTTCAACATACCTCCTCATGTATCAACACTTCAACATACTTCCTCATGTATGTGCACTTCAACATACCTGCTGTATGTACACTTCACCACACTGACTCATGCATGTACACTTCACCATACATGTACCTCCTCATGTATGAACAATTCAACATACCTCTCATGTATGTACACTTCACCATACCTAGTATGTACACTTTAATATACCTCCTGTATATACACTTCACAACATCTCCTTGTGTATGTACACTTTCCCATACCTCATGTATGTGTACACTTCCCCATATATATATATATATATACACACACACACACTTCACCATACCTCCTCATGTATGTGTACACTTCCCCATACCTAATATATATATATATATATATATATACACACTTCACCATACCTCCTCATGTATGTGTACACTTCCCCATACATATATATATATATATATACACACACACACACACTTCACCATACCTCATGTATGTACAGTTCATCATACTTCCTAGTGTTGGAAACTGATTAACCAGGAAATACACCAGGGATCACCAATGCATATATAGGTATGGTTGTGTCACATACTTGATTGAACAGACATTATTTTTCTTCTGCCATTCTTGATTATCTTTTATTTTTCATGTTTTTATTTACAATAAATAAATCTTGAGAAACAAGCTGTCTCCACCCAGGGTCTGTCACCATAAAACTTAAAAATTACTTAAGATTCAAAATTTTACTCAACTCTATCTAATCCTGAAATATGGATGACTGATCAGGATATTCTCAGACTATGGTGCCAGGCCCAGGAAATTACATTTCTAAATTCTTTAAAAAAAATGTTAAAAAGTCAGAAAACCTGTGGAAAAGTTTTTGAAATAGAATAGATTAAACCCTTTCAGTGTGTTTCTGCTCTTGACTAGTACTTAGTATGATGTTAGTTTGTTGGGAATTTATAAACACCAAACAAGTGGGTAGGCAAGTAAATTATAAAACCATACATATAGTGTAATGCTCCTCTGATAATATCAATACCTTAACTCATCAACCCCTGAAAAACAATGGAATTTTCTGTAAATCAATGATTTAGCCCAGTCCAAATGTGTCTTTGGGGGTGTTAAAGGTCAAACTGGCTTCCTAATTTTAAATTGAAGGGATTACATTTCCATCTTCATGTTAATTACTCGTTGTGATTCTACTACATGTATAAATAGAGAAAATACGGTCAAATTGTCTTCTTCTCCAGATCAATTTGTTACACATTTACACATCTTAATCATGTTACTGTTAAAAATAGAAAGAATACAGTAAAAATTGGCTTCCTCTCAGGATACATATGTATATTGGTTATATTTTAATCTTTATATTCAATACTTAAAGGGTTTCTACTACAAAAGCATATTGAACAGAGAAAGCATGATTGTAGAAGATATATTTAGATCTTTATGTTCAATACTCCGAGAGTTTCAACTACAACAGTGAGTTTCAGCTTCTCAAATTATCTTCCAAGTTAAATATGCAACAGAGCTTACTATTAAAGAGAAAATCAAGTGAGCTTCTAAAATTAAACTTCAGTCTTTATATTTATAGATCTTAGTGTCAAATATAAAGAGATCAATGTACTAATACAAATAAATGGTATGGTGAACTCTGTACTCTGTACATATCTGACTAAATGTTATCTTATCAATACAGGCATCATCCATTTTGAAACATGTATCCGACTAAATGTTATCTTATCAATACAGGCATCATCCTTGTTGAAACGTGAGGCATGCAAGTTGTGACACGTGTTGGGACACTTGTGTGATGAGACATTATAAAGAGTGACTTGTTTGTTATCTATGTTAAAAGAAAAAACGTGAGCTTAGTTGTTCACGAAAATTTTCAAGTCCCATAACTCTGGTAAATATTGCCGAATGTTGGCAATAATCAAACCTCATTTGAGATTTCAATAAAATACAGCAACAAACCAAATTTGGCTACAATTTGATGACACAAACTCATATCATTTAATGGAAAACAAAAAGTACTGAACAATACGCTTTTGGTCTTTGGTCTCCGAGGTATAACAATACTGTATACCAGGAAATTTTTGCCCCTGGTTGTTTTCGCCCTTTCACAACAGAAAAGACACTCAACTCATCTTAAATTCGCCCTTAAATTGATCACCAGTCTAATGGGTCACATGTATGTCACTGCTTCAATTATTCAGGTTAAAAATTTCACTTTGATTTCAAATTCACCAACTCATCTAAGGGCAGAAAAAGCAAAAATTAAACAGGAGTGAAAATGTCCAGGTATACATGAACCACATGAAGTAAAACAATACCTAAAACAAATACATGTCATCCCAAAATGATTCCAGTATGCTTTTATGTTTTGTAAGTCTCAATTCCAGTTTCTAAATATGAAACTTAAGGTGATGGGAAAGAAACAGTTACATCATAAATATATATTGAAGGTCTTTTATTGGTTTTCTTTTCATGTAAACAGTTCTTTGAAGTAATAAGTAATCAATGAACATAATATACATGTTGTATACACCATGTATCAAGATTTGAAGATATATTTTACATATATACTGGGTCAGGTACCATAAAACTTAAAAATTTACTCAAGTCTGAGAATATTCTCAAATTGGCCTGCTTAACCAATCAGATTACAGGATTTGCCATATCCCAGTAAATCTTTTGTTAGATTAAAGTAATTCTTAAGTTTTATGGTGCCGGGCTCTGGTGTTTGTTCTAGATATTGACAAATATATTCTAACAATTAACCATTGAAGTAAGGATGCTAAAATTCATCAGTAAGTCTGGACAGACTACCAGAAATAATGTGATACATTGCACAGCACATTCAGATAAAAAGAGCTAAAACTGGAAAGCAAAGAATGTGCACTAGTATATAGTGACACAATGGTATTTTTGAAGATAAAATTAGAATGAAGCAGTGATGATAATTCAAAAGTATCTCTTAATCCCATCTACCCCTGAAACAAATGATACAGCACAGTCCAAGTTTGGCTTTAGGGGTGAGCAAGTTATTGACGAGACAATAAAACTTATCACATTTTAAGGGACATTTCTAACAATACAATTATTGAATGCAAGACTAGATACTGTAACATGTTTAACTCATCAACCCCTGGAAAACAATGGACTCTCCTGTAAATAAATGACTAAGACCAGTCCAAATGTGTCTGTAGGGGTGAAAGAGTTAAGAAAGAATTCCAAACATTAAAGTCTAACAGATTCTATGAAACTTTTATTAATTTTTTATGTATATACACAAATTTCTAATCAGAAACATAAATTTTCCATTATTTTTACTTTCAAGTTTGATGGACCTGTGCATTTATAACAAAATCTGAAGATGAAATAATCATTTTTGATATGTTGAATTTTATCATTTTACAAAGAATGGTAACATAAAATATCTAACGACAGTGAAAACTGTCTAGAGAGACAACTTTCGTAAAAGACCACCTGTCTTGAGAGACCCCTCTCATGAAGGATCATCTGTCTTGAGAGACGCATTCCAAAAATCATATGGTTAAACGATCCTTGAAATAAAACCTCTTTTGAGAGACCACCAACCTTGGAAGACCACATTTCAGAGGAAAATGGGGGGGGGGGGGGGGGGGGGGGGGGGGGGACAAGACAGGTTTCACTGTACTACATTAGCATAATGATTTTTAAATTCACACATTTACAACCAATGATCACCTTTAATACCATTTCCTGCGACTTACCAGTACACACCTATTCTTCCATCATCCATGTAACAGGTAGATATACCTAAATATGCTCAATCAACTTTGGCACTTTCAAAATTGTTTCTTGTGCATATCTGACAATTTTAACTAGATATGGCCAACAACTACTGAGTATTCCAAAAAGGAAATCCCGGTAAGCAAGAAACCACCAAGTGACAACAGTAAAAGACACATAGCCTACCAGAGCTGTGTTAGTGCGACATAAAAATCAAAAGATAAATCTCATAAATCATTGGTCGTCGACTCTTTCATTCTTATTGTCCAATCCACATAACATGGTGGGGTGGAGTAACATTTGGATTATAATACCGACAATTCTTCTCACTTTTCGATTATGAAAATCTTCATGTGAAAAAAAGGTTTTATTCCTAACTGGATACTCATAGGTATGGCAAAAAAGTAAGAATGATTACACGTGCCAGTGCAATTTTTATGTTATGCTTTATTACCTAACATTTCAACTCATCCAGGTCTAGAAAGGTTTTGTGAGACAGCACCCCGCCAGGTAATATGAATTTTACAATAGCATGTATAGTGAGAGTGAATGCGACATAAAAAATAGCCTCATATTTCTGCTAAAATTATCAACTAAAGAAAACGAAAAATGTACGCAGACTCCAAGAATCAACTCACACACCATCTTTTGTTTTTCTTCTTCATCAAAACTTGATAATACACATTTGTTATAATAATATCATGAAGAAAATGACTTGATACATAAATTAAAGAGGTACAACAAGGGAAAATAAATATCAGAATACAAGCATGTTACATTGCAACATGAAAAACAACTGCAGAACATTATTTTGTAGGTGTAGCTACACTAGCAAACAAGAAGATATTTATGAAATGATCCCAAAGTTTAAAACTCATAGAAGGATATGTACAATGGATAACCGTAACTTTAGTATGCAAAGGTCAATGGCGATTTAACAGTCATGTGACATAATAATAAGTATGGGAAATACATGAACACAAGCTTCTCAAATAAAAATGAAAAACAAATATTTATCAAAGTAGTATACAGAGAAAAAAGCTTATTTGTATGTTGTTATTATCTGTTGATTAACGAGCACAGGAAGAGGGAATACTGAACAAAGTGCCCCTCAACATAATAGCATTGCTGTAGAAAAACATGAAACTGTAATTTCATGAAATAAAATCTCACAAATCTATGAAGGTTCATCTCAGACTGATTGTTAACCCTTTCAACCCTACAAAGCATAACAGAGCATACCACTCAGGGGTACCCTACAAACCATAATAGGGCATACCACTCAGATACTCAGGGGTACCCTACAAACCATAATAGACTGGTCCAAGACAATAAAATAGGGCATACCACTCAGAATTCTGGGTTGAAAGGATTAATAGATTTGACTGTATGATGCCACAGTGCACCAGTGTTTCTGCACCAACAGATCCATCAATCTTTCCTCTAAATTACAGAAAAGTAACCCAAGATTTTGTTTATTTTCATTTTAATAAGTTTCTGACCTCATGTCTTCCTGTGATGTAAACAGAACTAAATTTTTTTTCTAATGTAAAGATTATCTCTAGTTTTACAATTTTTTTTTCATGATGATGGTCTAGAAAATATTCTACTAAACAGCTTCACCCAAACAAAACAGAAGATATAGAACTATATAACCAAACAAATTGGATTACATCAGTATTTTGCCAACAAAGTATCTGGAAAAAAATATGACATGAATTCTGAATTGGTCAGTATATATACACAATTGTTGGATGTATATGTTATGGATATATATGTTTCATAACAAAAACATGTTACACAGATAATTATATTACATAATTTACATCACTCATAATTAATTTATTTAGACTAATTAAAGGTACTTAGTTCCAATATGCGAAATTTTTTATATTTTTTACACTATTTTGTAGGAAGTTTTTGATTTAATAATATTTTTCTAAATTTGCTATAAATATTTTCCATGCATAAACACTGCTGAAGGACTTCAAATACTACCAGTCCAAGGTAGGGAAAAAACCAATGACAGAGTAATGAACAACAGAATGTCTAATTAATATTCCATCCATCAGGTCTAAATTAGGAGATGTCCGACTGATTAGCATTTGATTACTATATACACTTGTAGCAGGGTGAGAAAAAAATTTGAAAACTCACTCATCCAATGGGACAAGTGATTTTGAAAACCACTAGTCCTTAGACACCTTCAGCTTGTCCCAATATTTTATAAACTTTTATAGAACCCTTAAGACAAACTATTTTTTCTGATAAGGTACTTATAATTAATTAAAATGACAGGAAAGGATTTTAAAAATGCCCTGTGCATGGAAGGTTTTAGAGGATAAAATGTTAGATGTTATAGAGACAGAAGAAAAATTACTCATCACTGAAGACAAGTACTTAATCGTAACTACTTGTCCTGAAGCTATTTTCACTTGTCCAGAATGAGTACATTTTTCTCGCCCTGTTGTAGTTTAAAATTACCATGAGAAATAATGTCAAGCTTCTGTACAACACAGACTAATCAGAAGTGTACACTATCCAGTGAAAAATAACACAGATTTATCAGTTAATTGCACATTGCAAAGTAAATTCCTTTCAGCCCTTACATTCATATTATATGTGTGTAGAAATCTTATTCATGATGCGACAATCACAAGGTCTTCATTTTGTTTTTGTCTGTGGACCCAATCAAAGAGTATTATAGTTTCACCTAGTAGCACATATCCAGCACTTGCATCACAAAGTCAGAGTTGATGAAAAGCTTCATCACAATTACTGATGTTATCAAATATATCACAAGTACTGGAAAGTCAACATGTATTTATTGGTGCCCAGACGTTTTTTGTAACACTATTAAAATAACATGAATTTATTCCAGTAAATACAACTAAATCTATTAACATCCACAGCCTTCTTTTTGTTTGTTCTGATCGTTTGTGACCTTGATTTGATCGGGAAACTCATTGTATAACTCCACTTCTGTTTCTTGAGCCAATGCATTCTTTGCAACTGTTTGGAAAGCCTGTTCAACATTTATAGCTTCTTTTGCACTGGTTTCAAAATAAGGTATTTCCCCTTTACTTGTACACCAACCTTGTGCCCTCTTTGCTGTAACCTGTAAGGATGTACAAAGAAAAAAATCAATTTTTAAAGTTTGTATTATTTGTGTTTTTGTCCCTCCAAATTCTTTTTCTTTAACCTTCATGAAAATGGCACCAACTTTAGGTAAAATGCCACATGTTTTGACCCTGGCTATACACTAATTTCATTAACATAGACTTTTCTTGCATGATCACCGGTGTTAGATAAGCTTGTCCAGTGTCAGACAGCAGTGTGAACTTTCCCTGTCTTGCACTATGTATTCCTGCACGACGAATGGTACTACTTTTAAAACAAAAACAAATATCATGGAGGTTATAGAAATATTAAATGTATATCAGGAATTATTGTTTAATTAACACTGTTATTGTTCACTTCCTGCGTTGCACTATATGCAGGTCACAAAAAGATATCTGGCAAATTAATATGAATCTGAAATGGATATTTTTTATATTTCAATGACGTCAGTAAGTTAATTCAGGTAAAATAATGTGAGAAAAATAATCATTCATTATAAACTTGTGTGGGATAGTGAAATTCCACATCAAGGCCAAGATTCACAGTCCAGGACTTGGCAAAACCTTGTCTTGGACCATTAATCTTGTCCCCTAAGTGGAATTTCACTTCTCACTCTCGTAACATGAATCATGACGTCATCCTGGGGCCCATTTTACGAAAGGTCGTAAGTCCTTAATCCTAACCTTTAGTCTTAACTACCATGGCAGCGCATTGTTGGTTGGTCAGTCCCATGACATTTATGACAAAGACTTAGGATTTAGGACTTACAACCTTTTGTAAAACTGGACCCTGGGCTTTCAAGAGGGACTTCCTCAAATATCACACAAACACTTAGCGACAAATTGTCTACGCAAGAAGCTATTTGCACAATAATCCTAAGTTTTTGTTTCAACTGAGAGTGAATTGATGCTACAAAAAAAAAACCTTATTTAGACCAAAAACTAATAAGTACAGATTTTGAAAAACCTTGTCACATTTAGATTTTCAGTCTCTTGAACATTTCTCAATACATGTTCAACCTGAGTTTTTTTAATTTCAGCTAGTATATATCTATACAAATGCATATATAACATATTATATCAGCATAATCAGAGTTCAAGATACATGTACATTGCAGTTTTATCTGAAATACACGGACAACTGTTATCATGTTGTCATAATGTTGACCAATTCAGTCAGTGTGATATAGAGAATTCATATCAATTTACCTGTAATTGTAAATATGTTTCAGGTAATATGACTCAGTGACTGCAAAACACATATCCTGATGTAAAACAACAAGAAGTCTAATCAGCTGTCCAACATTACACCAGTTAACCCTTTAAACCCTACAGGCCATAATAGACTGGTCTAAACAGTAGAAAAGATCATATCATCTAGATACTTAGGGTTGAAAGGGTTAAAAAAAAATATGTGTCTTATTTGTCATCAGGCTGAGAGGGACTTACTATTACTTCTTTCAAGAGTTTCTCCCCTTTCTACAAAACCTTCGACCCATCTTTACCCTGGAGACATTATATATCAAAGAAGTTGGAACTGTTTAAATGTTTACACAAGACACATGCCTGCACAACGATGAACAGCAGAACAACAGTATAGGTCACCTGGGCTATTCTTGTGACCTAATAAAATGTATCAATGTCAGACTCATTTAACCAAATACAGCAGATATTTAAATATCAGTATAATAGTCTTTTGTTAGACAATAATAACATTTTCACTAGTTGGGGACTTCCATCAGATACTTTCCTCTCTACTTCCACTGGTGGAAAAATAAAGTCAGGTCTATATACAGTACCCTATTATTGATCAACTGTAGCATATGATATCACAGAAATATATGAATTGACAAAAACGCCCATCTATCTTACTAAAATGTATGTCTGAAACAAATATTGTGAGCCTCAGTGAAGAAATGAAATAAATATGGCCAAGACATCTAAAATCAACAAAGGGAAATAACTCCAAAAATAAGGGTGGTAGGTAGGGTAGTACAGATTCATTACACTACACCCCATATAAGATATATAGCTGCATCGAAAATGGGGAGCCTAGATAAAGAGATGAAGAAGATATGAATCGGATAAAGTAAAAGGATGGACAGACAGAAAGATAGAATGTCACAAAACAAAAATATAACCCCAACCCCCCCTTTGGACCCAGTGGGGAATTAATAAATGGAAGGTGAAAGTTCACCTTGTGTCCCTGCCTTATCTACAAAGCCCTGGTCAATGTTATAGTTAGCAATACCCAATATTCCAGGAATTGTTATTTCCACTGTACAACTGAAACTTACCGCTCTGTTTTCCAAATCAATTTTATTTCCTATCACAACAAATGGAAAGTTTTCTGGATCTCGCGGACTGGCCTGTATCAGAAATTCATCTCGCCAGCTGTCTAATGACTTGAATGTATTTGGCATTGTAACATCGAACACTAATACGCAACAGTCGGCTCCTCGATAAAACGCAACACCTAAACTCTGGAAACGCTCTTGACCAGCTGTGTCCCATATCTAAAACAGTAAATATATAAATAATTTTTAAAAAATGGAATTTTTATTTTTTTTTTATAAAAAAAGATTAGATATTTTAATATAACTTGTAATTAGGTGTCAAGTCCATGTTTTCATGAGTTCATGCTCTCTAGAACATTCAAATTATTTAATTTCTCATATCTTTTAGAGATGTTAAAAATATATGTACCACATTTTTAAGGAACATTTGTAAACTAAACGTGATTTGTAATAGTAGTAAGTGTAGTTTTACACAGGAAGTAAATCTTGATAACAATGCGGACATGTATATCATAATAACACGATACTACTTCAAACCACTCAGTTAAGTCGTTACATAGATTCAAAACAGAGAATTAAAAGAAGTAAACATAGAATTAAATTTTGTATCTAATTCTCATACAAGTTTTATCCTGTCATTGATGCAGTACAGTGGCACCTGTCTTGGTACATAAATGACCACCTGTCCTCTGACACCACATTTTGAAAATGACTTGGTAAAATTAATAATCCTTTTGATAAAACCTCTACTGAGAGACCAATTGTCTTCAGACACCACTCTCATAAATGACCACCTGTCCTCGAGCTCTGAGACTCAATTTGAAAATGACTTGGTAAAATAATCATAAATAAACATTTCAAGACGGGTTCCACTGTATTTCATCTTAAAGAGAATTGTACACTCATATGGAGAACAGCTATATGTTCTATCAAGTCTGACATTTTCTGTGATCCTGTAAAGTCACGGGGGACAGTTCAGCAATAAACAAAATACATAAACTTCTTTTGATGAATAGTATTTTATGCCACACTCGAAAACTCTTCAGTTATATGGTGGTGGCCAGTTATTATTGGAGGAGGAGAGAACCCGGCTACAATGTACCTGAGAAGATACCACTGGCCTTCCACAAGTAAACTGGCAAACTTTCGCACAAAAATTAGCTTAGGTTCCAGCGGGGCTAGAACCTGCACTGACAGAAGTGAGAGACTTCATGGTTCAAAGTGTAATGTTCTAACCACTTGGCCAAGTTAGTCCCTCCTTACATAAACTAGGACTCCAGGTGTATTTCTCCAGTGATAGAAACATGACTTTCATTTCTTGTATTAAATGCCTGATAATGAACAGTCATTATACTTGTCCAAATATCGTAAGGAAAACAATGTAAGAAATCAAACTTGGGTCTCATTCATCTAGAGACTGAAAGGAGAAAAGTTTGCCATAGCGTAATGGGGCCTCCATCGCCGAGTGGTTAGAGTATCACACTTTGAACCATGAAGTCTCTTATTCTGGTCAGTGCAAGTTCGAACGTTTTTTTGTGAGAAAGTTTGCCAGTTTACTTGCAGAAGGCCGGTGGTCTCTTCCTGGGTACATTATAACCAAGCTTTCTTCTTCACCATTAAAAACTGACCGCCACCATATAACTGAATAATCGTTGAATGTGGCGTAAAATACTATTCAAAATATAATCAAACCACAAAGTCCACATAAGTATTCAAACTTATACATACTACATGAAAATCGAAATGAGCGATACAAATAATACTGGATATCTATCTTTGTAGTTATCCATAAATACATAAATATCTGCTGCCAAAAATAGCCTTATGTGAATCTAAAACTAGTTTTAAAAGATAGGTAAAAACATAAATTATCAATACGCACCTGCATAGTGACTAACCTATCATCAACCATAACTTCCTTTGTCAGAAAATCTGCACCGATAGTTGCTTTGTATTGATTACTGAACTTTTTATTCACATACTGGTTCATAAGTGATGTCTTACCAACACTGCAAATAAATATATTTTATTAGTCAGATTGAAACTGTAATTGTACAGATCTTCTTATTTGACTGAAATCAGTTGCCTTTACATGAAGTTATCATAGTCCTCCGTTATCAAAAAGAGGATGCCACAGTAAACACGAATGTGGTGTTTCACATCTCTGTCAGGAGGGGAATCCCTCCTGTTCAACATTGTGGACATGCAATATAACCATAGATGTTAGAATTTCTGAAGAACTGGGCTCGCAATAAATCTAAGTCATATTCTCACTAAACTGAGCTCTTTCAATGACTTTATGTTAATGACATGTATTTTCATTGTTTTTGCTTACCACTAAAAAAATCATATTACATATATGTGGAAAATGTTTATCAATGTCAAAATCCTCAAAGCGGAACTGAGGGAATTCCCCTCTGACAGAGTTGTGAAACGCCATATTGCAGTATCACTGTGAAATTACAGAGTGGGCGTAAAACACCAGTCAAACAGAATGCTTTTCAGTTATAACTGAACAATTGTTGAGTGTGAATAAAATACCATTAAAACAAAGACCCAATATATAGCAGATGACTTATGTCTTTGTATGTGATCTTTAACTCTCTAACCCCGGAAGTCACATTTGGACATGTCCATTTCAAAGAATTTAACAGCTTCGCCTTGGTCAATACCATGCATCTTTGAAATGATATAACCTTTTATTATACCTCTAATATATATCTTTACTTCTGATTAGTCATAACTGTATCACTTGATCTAAAACATTTCTTCATGTCACCCTGAAACATTTATGTCTCCCTCTATGGCGATTTATGTCAACCTCTTGTGCGCAGAAATGAATGCGCATATGATTCGTTTTTTTCCCTAGTTGGCTATGTGGTAATTAGGTGTAACATCTAGCACATAAAATGTCCGTTTCAAAACTCATAAATTACTCGATGCAGACTGGAACAGCCAAAATTAATGATTTGACAGCACTGATACATTGTTGTCAAATATATTTGCTGGAGTCAGCCTTGATGGAGACTTAAGATTAAGAATGATGCAAAGAACGATAAAACATATCGATAGTGTTGAGTATCAAAGGCATTCTGTCACATGTGTTACAATCGTTATGAACTTATGTAGGTCAGTTTGTTAGTTAAGTTTTATTGCCTTTAGGTATAATAAAACAGTTATTGCTCTTGTTTTGGGATGACATGAATATTTACCCACCCTCGAGATGTTATGCCACCCTCGGGTGACAAACACCTCTCGGGTGGACAAATATTCATGTCAACCCAAAACAAGGTCAATAGTTGTATAATGTAACCCTCAACAAAGTCAATAATTGTTGAATGTTACACTTGATTTTCAGCAAGTCATTAGTAGATTTTAATTTGACTTGTCCTAAAGGACTAGCAGAAATTTTATATGATTGTTGACCCTTGCTGTTATGAGACCCATAACTCATTCACCCCTAAAGACACATTTATACAGGTCCAAGTCATTGATCTACATAGAGAGTCCATTGTTTTTCAGGGGTTGATGAGTTAGGAAGAAAAAAATACAGTGACTGTGAGAAAATCGGGATATTGCTTTGCAGCGATGATAGTCAATTATATTGATTAACAGTTGAAGTTGTCAGTTTTTAACAGATGAGTAGATACATGTGTAACTTACAGTGTATAAGATTAACTTTCACAAATTTATCCAGTATTTGATATTTATCTAGACCTGTCTGCTTTATGCTTTCAAATGAAAAGCTGATAAGTTGTTCAATGTAAAATGTATATGTACAGTTTCATGTTTATTAACTTTATCAACTTTCTTTCACATTTCAGGGGGAGAAAAAAATTTGAAGTTATTTTGAAAACCACTTGTCCCTAGACACCTTCAGTTTGTCCCAATTTTTATTAACTTTTATGGAACCATTAAAACTAACTATTTCTCCAATATAAGACTTAAAATTAATCAAAATGGCAATAAAGGATATTACAGAGTCTTAAAAGTACATGTAAGATGTTATGAATCTAAAAGAAAAATTACCGGTACATGTTACTAGGGACAAGTACCCATCCTAGCTACTCGTCCAAGCAATTTTCACTCGTCCAGGATGAGTACTTTTTTCTTGCCCTGCATTTGTTATCAATGAATGTGGAACATCACTATTAAGACCACCTAACTGACTGACTCAAAGAGGTCTGAACTCTAATTGGTAAGGTGAGGTTCTGTACTTTTGAAATATTTATTACAAACTTACTGGTCTGAAATGTGAAGTGGTCTCCAGGCTAAGTTCCACAGCATTTACAAATGTACTGACCACAAAAAAACACTGGACCAATCGTTAGGTTACGAAGGGGTTACAACAAATACAGATCACAAATTTCATTTTTAAATCTTCATTATTGATATTGTAACATGCAGGTTAGGATACCTATAATTCCTCATTATGGTTCCTGTATACGAGTTACGATGATTTCTGTTATTTTACGGCCTGATGTACTGTGTACTTTCAAATTTGTTGTAAAGAATTATAATAAGTACAGAACTTAAGTGTGTAAAATATTTCCGTTCGCCTAGATTATTTTATATACTTCCTGTAGATGTACATGTGACTTGTAATATTTACTGTACATTTTACTATAAATATCTATAATACTACCAGTACTAAAGTTAAACTGATAGATCTTGTGACAAATATTATTCAAGTGTATTGATGACTATCATTATCTTAAAATTAAAATCAATATTTCTCGTAATGTCCTATAAGGAAACATTACAAGTATACTGAAAAAGGAAATAAGCATATTGTTAGTAATTTTATATGGTATAAACATACCCTTCTCAGAAGTATAATGTTTCAGAGCTTACATGACAGGAAATGTGTAACAGCAATATTTAGTTTTATCATATGTGTACATGTATCTATGAAGAAATACACTTGAACCTCATCTAAAGACCACCTCGCTTAGGAGACCACCTCACATTTCAGACCACAAGTTATCAGGCTCTTGATAAATATCTAATAAGTAAAGAACCTTACTTGAAAGACTACCTCACTAATCAGACCACTTTGAGTCAATCAGATGGCTGGTTAGATAGCACGGTTCCACTATGATACCTCACTAATCAGACCACTTTGAGTCAATCAGTTGGCTGGTTAGATAGCACGGTTCCACTATGATACCTCACTAATCAGACCACTTTGAATCAATCAGATGGCTGGTTAGATAGCATTAGCACGGTTCCACTATGATACCTCACTAATCAACACTTTGAGTTCCAACTGTCACCTGGTTCATTTCACTAATCAGACCACTTTGAGTCAATCAGTTAGGTGGTTAGATAACACGGTTCCACTGTCATTTCACTAATCAGACCACTTTGAGTCAATCAGTTAGGTGGTTAGATAACACGGTTCCACTGTCACCTCACTTCTTTGAGTCAATCAGTAAATAGGTTAGGTGGTCTTAACAGCAAGGTTCCACTGTAACACCTCATTAATCAGACCACTTTGAGTCAATCAGTTAGGTGGTTAGATAACACGGTTCCAGTCAGGTGGCAGGGCTCTACAACACTAAAAAAATTCACTCTTCATTTGGCCAGCGAACCAGAAATTTTACTAGCCAGCCAGGAACTTTTATTCGCCAATATATATATATATATATATATATATATATATATATATATATATATATATATATATATATATATATATATATATATATATATGTGTGTGTGTGTGTGTGTGTGTGTGTGTGTTCTTAAAAAAAAAAATCCACTGGATGAAAATATAGAAATGAAGTTAATGTAACATTTTATTGTTTCAATCCATATAAAACAAGGTTATTAACTGCATGTTGACCTTTTTGTGCATTTTTTAATCAATCCAGGAGTGTTTATATGCCTATATTTTTCATATTTGTTGCTCTAATATTGTGGCAACCTTAAACTTTTGTTTTTAAATTTTAGCTCCAGTTTCTTTTCAACAGAATTTACAAAACAGAGACTGCCCACAAGAATTGTAAATTTTGTCCGTAAGTTAAAATCTAGAGCCCAACTCCCGTGACTTGATCTTCAAACACCTATACAGTTCTTTAATTTATAGGTGTTTGTCCGACAATCGGGTGTTCGACTCTCGACTTTAATTTACAGATACAATTTCCAGTTCCGACTGTGGTTAATCCCTTTGGAGATTCTGTCGCGGTCGTTTTATTGTGTTGCCCCACGATAATCCCCAAAGGAATAAGGTCGTGGTCTGCTTGTCCTCCTCGTCGAACACTAGGCTGAACTTTCTGCCCCGATTTTACCACTTAAAAATCGCTGAAATTAAAATCGAAATCGAGGCAGAATGTTTGGCCTAGTCGAACACTAGCCATAACTCTGTTCCAGTATTCCTTTAACCAAGATCATTTAAACTTAGGAGTGTCTAATGATGCTTCTGTTGAAACGACTGAGAAAAAAAATGTCATCAGGGTTTGAAAAATTTGTATAAAGGCACTCGCCCAAAGGGCGAGTTCATTATGGATATTTACTCGCCCAAAACGATTTTTAACTCGCCAATGCGAGTGGGCGAGTGGATTTTTCGAACCCTGGTCATCCTGTGCTGTTAGGAAAATTTCAAGTCGAAAACATGAGAGCAATACAACGTGTTTTTATACAGTAATCCACATGCGTTAGATGCTCTAGTTTATCGAAACTGAATAACCAAATTGGTTGCTGTAAAGCGCATAACAGACCATGATTTCGATAATGTAATTTCACAATGAAAAAGGACAAACTTTTGATTTCCGGTTCGGGGAAAAAACTGGTCGCAATGTGGCGACTGAATGAGGATAATCACTCACCAAAATCTAAAAAATGGTCGCATTTGCGAGTGATTTGGTTGCATTGTAGAGCGCTGGGTGGTCTTAATAGCAAGGTTCCACTGTAACACCTCACTAATCAGACCACTTTGAGTCAATCAGTTAGGTGGTTAGATAGCACAGTTCCACATTTAGGTGGTCTTAACAGCAAGGTTCTACTGTAATACCTCACTAATCAGACCACTTTGAGTCAATCAGTTAGGTGGTTAGATAGCACAGTTCCACATTTAGGTGGTCTTAACAGCAAGGTTCCACTGTAACACCTCACTAATCAGACCATAGCACAGTTCAACAGTTAGGTGATTTTAACAGCAAGGTTCCACTGTAACACCTCACTAATCAGACCACTTTGAGTCAATCTGTTAGGTGGTTAGATAGCACGGTTCCACTATGACTATACGTAAAAATGTTCTCACTGAAGAATCGATAAGATGAAATAAATGACACACTAGATGATAATTTTAACATGTAACTTTACAAAGCTTGCTAAGTAAAAGTATATGTTAAAATAATTATTGAGTATACATGTATGATTTCCCGTATCTAAGCAAATACATGTACATGTACATGTACAAGTAAAAGAAATTGTATCTCTTAGAACAGATGGCATTTTAAATATCTACAATCAAGATGATTATTTCATTATATAATTTTTATGGCCACGTTTTCATTGGTCGACCAGGACACACATACGGTACAACACATATGGTACGAGGTCACTCACATGTGACCACAAGTTGGTTTTTGTTAGATCTCCCACGTAACTTATCAGAAAACTAGAGTGATAAGAGATATGTTTTCAATTAGATTAAGTGAAAGTGAAGCTGAAAGAACCAATCACTCTAGCATTGGAGTGACAATTCAGGTACTTAGTAACCATCCATGATCATACGGGGCATTTGCCAATGGTAAAAGAATGGCCATGAGTGCCCATCAAAAACACAAAAGTTAAGAACAGAGGACAGACAAAAAACAATCGTAATAGGTCACCTTGAGCCTTTGGTTCAGGAAATCTAAAAATGTTAAGTGTTGATAAAGAATTATAGAAGAAGTGAGTTATTCAGCTAATCTAGTTAACAGTTCTAGTCACAAATTATTGATTGATTCTCCCTTCTGGAAACAGTTTCTTTTTTAAATGCTGAAGTAGAGAAATTAAAGACTGCTATTCTGATTTTGCTACATACATGTACATGCATGTTTCTTTATACTTATTTTGTATTCTTTTATCAAAAGAATTATAAACACTAAATATTTGAATATAAAATTACCCTTCAAACAAGATGTGTTTGAGAAACACAAATGCCCCCAGTCCCAACAAATTTCTAACAAATTTCTGATGTGACAAATCACAGACAGACACACACACAAACAGACAGGACAGAATTATGGACAGACAGACGAACCAATCAACAGATGCCCCTGGTGGACCTTTCAAGCCGGGGCCATAAAAATTGGTCACTGTCTAGTACATGTATCAGTATGTTAGCAATGTTATAAAATGTAATAAAATCCCCTGGTGGGGTGGAGTAGGTTGAAATTTTAGGTAATAAAGCATAACATTAAAATTACACTAACTAGAGTAATCATTTCTATTTGTCAGAAGTATCCAGTGAGGAATAAAAAGGGTTTTTTGTGCAGCTAGTTTTAACCGAAAAGTGAGTAGAATCATCCATATGATAATCAATGGGTGACTTGGACAATATCATCATTAAGCACTAGGATAAGAACATTTCCGTAGGTTTCCATAGATTATTATGCAGTAAAGTTAAAACTTTATTTTCACTTATGTTTGACCCCTAGAGACACATTTAGACTGGTCTAAGCAACTGATTTACAGAAGAGTCCATTATTTCTCAGGATTGATGAGTTAATAATACTCAATTATTAAATCTTTGATGATAATCCATTTTCTGTATAAGAAGCCCCCCTTTCCTCCCCTGTCAAATGTGTCTTTCACCACTTAAAGTCAGTGTGTGTTTTTTCATTGATGTCTATTTATAAACAAATCAAAATAAATGTAATTTCCTAATTTATATGTACAAAACTTACAGGAACATTTACAAATACATTTTTTGTTTTCATATGTTTATATATATTATAAACATACTACCAAAGTTATAATGCTCAAGACGATATCGTTTCTGTCAATTAGACTTCATCAGTTGAGCTCCAATTTAAAAGTTATGTGTATTTTCTAAAGAGAAAGTGGCATTATACAAGGCCAAATAATATCTCTAAAAGTATAGCCGAAATCTGTCTAAGAGTAACCACTGTAAAAATGACTTATCTTAGCTTTAGAAAACATTTTTGAATTTAAATGATGTTAACAGTCCCAAATATTACTTTAGTATAAGATGAACAGCTGGTAACGAAATACCAGGTACTATAATATATCCAACAAAGTGTTTGATTTGTAGAATATATTTTAGATAGAGAAAATATCAGATACTTACCCACTGTCTCCTAATATTATAACTTTTAACAAAACCTTCTTTCTTGATGCCATATTACTGAAAGAATAAATAAAATTGATTTACAAATAAATAATAGCCTACAGATACTGTGGTTATCAACAAAACATCTATTGTCCAGTACAAGTAATCATACAAGAAAAACCCATCAGCAATATCACACATTGGGCTGTAATGGAACCTAAATTCTTTGGACAAAGAAAAGTAAAGAAATTATCTATAGGTTGATCAAAAAAGTCAGTAATTTTACATGTGTTCAAAGGCCTGTTCTATATACCGGTAGTCACTCTCCCCTCCCCAACCCCCAAACCCTTACACAAAAAAAGGTAAGGTAATTTCTTTTCATTATGACCAATGTTTCTATGAAATGTACCTAAATGAAATCATTAAATTCATTGTTTGCTACATGTACATATGTACAAATGTGGTTCTGGTGGAAAATTACAAACTCGATACAAAACATTTTTTTTTATCTGTGTTTAAAAAAAAACATGTACAATTTGTCAAAATCATATAATTAAACCCTAAGTGTTCTCCAACAATGTTAGAGGGTTAACACAGAAAGATACTTTTGACATGTGCTGTTTTAACACAATAAGGTCCGAAAGTAAAGTGAGCTCTAAATCTAATATTATTGGAGAACCCTAAGTGTAGACCTCTGGGAGGTGAATTACCACATTTATGTAAAAAAAAAAATGTATATTTGTATGTTATAAAATCTTCAATTCAACTACAGGTACATTAAGTTTTATCACGAAATTTCATAATACATGTACATGTATCTTATATAACAACAAATTTTACTTATTTAGTGTAATATTATCATTATCTAACATAAATGTGTGGCGTTATGCAATATATCTAAAACTGTTAAATGGTGATATAATACATTTATTGCCCTGCTTGTAGGGAGACGAGGATTTGTTTACCCAAGGCAAGTCATATTTACCAAGGGCAAAGCCCAACGGGAATATGATTACTGTAGGTAAACAAATTCTCATGTCTACCTGCAACCTACATGTAGGCAATAAATTGATACAAAAAACTCGAAAAGTAAACAACTACCATTAAAGTTTCAAAATTATTAATGGGAGGAAATATGACAGGGAGACTGGATGTTTCTGTTCCTGGTCATGAGAATACTTTTGTCCAATATAGATTAAGAATCTAACATAAAGGTATAATAATATATACACATGTAACACTAGGTGTGTTTATATAAATGTACATATACACATATGTAATAGTTTAGTATACAACATGTACATACATTTGTATATCACCATGTGGTCTTGACTCTTGAAAATTATTGAAATTCATCTGTCACATGACCTATACAAAGTGAATTTATTATCTTCACACTGCCCAAATTACCATTTATCATAACTTAATTGTAAAATAATTGTTATAAAACTGAATGAAACATTAAGATGTAAATATAAATTTCATAGACAGATAAATGGTTACATTAAGTCTCTATGTTACAACTTTTTTTTTCACCCAAGTGGATTTATTCATCCTTTTCAAAGCATTAATAAATAATATCTACATGAGGTACCATGTCCTGACTATTACCAAGATAAATACTGGAAAAGACACCTTAAGCAAAATCATACTAGCTTGACCTGTTTTATACATCACTGATTCTAAACAAATACTTCCATGTATGTAGGTGTAACTATAAAAATACAATACTTATGTACAGTGCACTACAAAAATAAGTATCTACCATGTTCAATAAGGAACAGTACAAATATTAAGTTATTTGCCAGGGATTTGCCTTACTCCTTACCTCTGGGTCCTGGATCCAAAAAATTGGGAAAATATATTACATTCTAACTAAAACTGAACAAAATAAAAAACTTGGAACGTTTGTTTGAAAATACCTTATTCTTTATTTTGAACATGGAAATTGATCATTTTTTCATAATCTGTTTTTTTTTTTAAAATAGACATGTACATCATTTTTTCATTGAAAAAAAAACCAGTTACTTATATACATGTACAGTGTACTACAAAAATATGATAAGTATCTACCATGTTACTGTTTATATGTGTAAGGAAAAACACCAACATCAAGTAACATGTAACAGATCTGCAAAATGAAATCACTGAACAAAAAATCTCTCTACTGGAATATTACTACATGTATTTTTATCAAATGACATTCCTTTTAACAAATTTCTATGAAATTTCAGACTTGCCAACCTTGACAAATTTTCATTGGGGAGATTTTTCAATCTCATGGGGGACATAAAAAATAAAGAATCTCCCTGTTTATGGGGGAGACTTAACAAGTATGCAATTGTTTCCTCTAAGAATGGTATAGTACATGTACAGGTGCATGTATGTTTGTATGCCACGAAAATATAGAGTACCAGTATTCAGATTTTTTTCTGGGTGAGGATATAATTTTAGTCGGTACTGTACATGTATAATAAACAATGCACACCCTCACACTGCCTTTTGTGGTTTAATTATCAATACTCTAAACATATATGCCATTATATTTAGACATACAGCACACTTTATTATTGATAACTTAATTTTTTGTGATGATACTGATGTGATGTGATAAATAGTGGCCTTGTCAATAGTGCTACAGTTCTGTTTCATCTTTTTCCCTTCATGTAGCCATGTACAGACAATAGTCCTATACATGCATTATATAGACATCAGAGGTACAATTCAAAGGCTGCAGAGATTTTATGGGTCACCCAGGGTGATGTATCTCAAAACTGCTTTTTGAGAATACAATCTGTAATTGATTTATTACATGTACATTTTGTGTAACATTACACATAGTTTTTACCAATTACGAGTAGCAATCCATCTGCATCTTCTAAATGTACAGTATATGTACATGTATAATACGATACATATAACCTGGACAGCCTGGGTGGAGTCTTGTGAAGCTTTTCTTGATCTGGATGAGTTTAAATTTTAGGAAATAAAGTATAACATTCAAATTGCAATAGTAATTGTTCCTACATGTAGGGCTAAGGCTATATGTCACCATACATAAGATAGTATCCAGTGAGGAATAAAGTCTTTTTCCCATGCAGCTTTGCCTTAACCGAAAAGTAAGTAGAATCATGTGAATTGGACAACACCAATGACAAGCATAAATCGGGTTTTGGACGTTGTTATGAGAATGATAAGTTCTATAATTTATACTGAAGTTTTCATTTTCACTCAGTGTGCTCTTGAACACAGATCCTTGCTAGGTCATGGCCATTTGTTTATTGCACATGTAATTCACATAAACATTCAAACTTACAAAAGGTCATGTTTCTTTGGCAACAAGCATTACCGGTACATGTATATCAGGGATTGAAATTAGCTGGGCCCAGAAGCCTTTGGGCTGGGCTAGTAGATTTCATAGTGTAACTACTTTAAAATATGTTTTCACAGTAAGACTTTTTAAATAGCATGTTATAGGAAGAGCAACTTTCTGGGCTTCCAGACTGGACTAAAAAAAGACCCTGACATATGAGCCCAGATGGCTCCTTGATTGCAGAATTTAATTTCTATCCCTGTTATAATGTGCAGTATTAAACAAACATTTCATTATTTTCCATGTTAATTCAGTCACTTTATATAAATCTATTTGTTTTTCAAAGGTGCACTGCTTGGTGCCCTAACATATAACTTTTCTCATTTCAATTTTTATCTGTTGTGCAATCTATCTACTTACCATAGAAATTCTCATTAGTAATTACTGTTACTTTTTCATTCAAACACTATACAGTTTAAAACAGTTTTCTAGTTTTTACTGAACCCCTCCCAACTCTTTTCTGTTCATGCAATTTAGCACTTTTCCCCCCGATCTATCGCTCTAATCACTGTCTCATGAGTTTTTGATCTATTCTTATATCTCACTTTTTTCATTCATCTACATGTATCTTTCTCGCTTTCTTCCTCTTTTGTTTTAAAATTGCTTGATCATTTACATACACAGGGGTGAATTGGCCTGAAGTCCATGTACAGTACGGGCCACGCGGATTCCGCAAAAGTCACGTCATCGCGGCGGGGTTAGTTATGAGCAGTCGTCCGCGATGAAATCGCGGCTATTTGACGCGGTCGCCGTCGGGTTGAAATTCCTCGCAAATCGCGGGGATGAATCAAATCATCGCAAATTGCGGCTGTTGAAAATCATGCAATCGCGGCTGTTGAAAACCATCGCAAATAGCGGCTTGATCTCCGTATACTATGGAATTGTCGAACGGAATTCTGTTTTGTTTTGTTTTTTTTTTATGCGAGGTCAATCTATTGATTAAATATAAAAAAATACATTACTATTCGCTTAAATGCGACAATTATCTTCTATAGTACCCGAAATATTTTCAAATTGATCCCAAACCAAACAAAAACCCCCGACTTTCATCAACAGTTCTGTTATAATTGCAAACTCCAAAGTTCTTTACTCATGTAATGAAATTGATTACCCAAGCCGTCAAATCAAAGTTATCCGTGCGTGAAGTGTAATCACATTTCTGCACAGAGTTGGACAACTTCTACCTTCTATCGCTTTTCAACTATCCGTAAATATTAGACATCGTATGTCAATTTACACAAATTTTGTGACATCAATTAAAATATCCAAAAAAGAAATAACGAATCGACTAATCCTATCGAGGTTTATTTTCTTTCTCTACCTACTTCGTATTACGTTTAGTTACTAAAACAGATTTTCAAACAAAAACTGTAAGCCAAATTTGTGACGGCGCTTAAAAAATTCGAAGTTCTGAAATCTCTCTCTTTCTCTCTCTCCCTCTCTCTCTCTCTCTCTCTCCACACATGTATTTTTGCTCGGTCAAAAGATGTATTTTCTTATATTTTCGGGTACTATGTTTTGTTTCATTGGTTTAATGGTTTAAAACAGTTCTTCGTTGCTGCATATCATCAAGGTTCATCATGACTTTAAAATCACAAAAAAGTTTACATTATCATGTATGCGATACTAGTATAAAGGTATAGAATTTCCTGGTCTCCTGACCATTTTGTTTTACTAAAGCTAATGTAATTGAATTTGAATTTGCCGATACCTTTTCTACCGACTTTAATATGAACTTCAGTTAAAGTATTGTGCAACTGTGAAGATTAAAAGTGGTACGAATAATATACATGTATTAGCAAAAGTTCAAGGAAATGTACCCGATTTCGTTATACGAAACATACAATTCATTCACGTGGGTTTTTACCATTCGATACTTTATAAAAGTAAAATTCCCAGGTTTAAAAAACTTATTTTAACACCAACAAAAGAACTCATACAGGTTTGGAGGAATAGCAATCGTTGGGATATTCTATTCATTCAAAACCATATGATGAAATCTTCAAAATGTACCCAGGGAGAGACCACAGGCCTCCCGCAAGTTTATTTGAAAATCGATTTCAACATCGATCAAACATGTACTGTAACAAGCTATAGCTATTGAACAAGTCAGTCTGATTTTTTTCATATGCTAATTAATCTGGAATTATGATTCTTTCATCGTCAACTACCGCACAGGGGTAAATAGTCTGACTGGTGCGATTTAAACTTGTATATTACAATTAATAATAAAAATCAGATTCATTAGTTAAATGTATTACAGTCCACAGACTGACTTTGAAAATTTTCAATCACAAGGGAGTCATGATTGTTGCAAATCACGCCAATACCATATTCAAGATATATCAGCTGACACGAAATATGCAATGACAGCATAATACTGCTTACACAATATGATTGGGTGGAAGATGGTTGAAAGCGACTACGTATATATATATCACTGACGTCGGAAGCAAAGGAATGTTTAACCAACTTAAAACACACACACACAAACCAGACTATACCCCAATTTTTATATGTCTATCTTTGCAAAAAAAAGGGGGGGGGTAAAATCCCCCGGTTCCGACGCCTATGTATATGGCTAAATGGATATATTGAATTTATGCAAATATATTATACTTTATTAATTATTTTATTGTACTTAAATATATTTTACGCTCTTTAAAATAATTTAAAACCGTAAATGACGTTTAATGAGCAAATGATAAATAGAAACAATTACAAATGCACAGTTTCCCTTGATTGTGACCGAGTTCAATGTCGACGCGTCTAATGATCCAAAAATACAATTTAATAATTGATTTCGAATCTAAAAATACAACGTTTGAAATTAATGGTGAGAAAAGTTTTTTGTCACCTATGCCGATCTTTGCCAAAAAAGTGGGGGGGGGGGGGGGGGGGGGGGGGGGGGGGGGGAGGCTTAGCCGGCCCTAGCCCCCGGCTCCGACGCCTATGTAATGCATGCTATATTTTAACAGTTCAAAATAAAATTTTGTTCGATAATCTGTGTATATCTACATCACCCTAACTCAGTAGCGCATTTTTCCAAACGACAACTGTATACATGTTTTTTGTTATAAAATTGGTAAAATATACATGTAGCATTGATATCCCCAATGTTTTTATAAAAGATTCCATATCAATTTTTTTTAATTAGCCATCTGTGTACATAGGAATGCGAGTTTTATCTCTTGAGGCGATTTATGACCCCGTCACTATGGATACCCTGTTCACCCAGACTTGATGTTTTGTCCCTGTTATGTAATTGCTTTGATCTGCGGTCTTCAACGAGGAGCAATTATAACTGTAAGTTGGTCAAGTAATGTTGACTCTGATTAACTTTTAAAAACACACCAGATTTGGATTAACCGTACTTTAAAATTTAGTCTTAAACGCTAAGATGCTCACAGACCTAGCCTTGTTTTATTGCGATAGCCCTTTTTATAGCTCTGAAAATTACATAGAGATATATTTAGTTTAATAATTTTTGTTTTGATATTTTGTTTTATTTATAGGTCTACATGGTAGTTCTTGCACTTTAAATAAGTGGGGGAAATGTCTTGAGTGAAAAACCACGTAGATCAACCGTAACAGTTACCATAATTACTCTACGCTTAAACTTTATTTTCATTTTTTTTTCAATTTGTCAATATATGTTGAAATACAAATCATAAAAAGCCAAACTAAAAAGTCAAACTGATGGAGACGTCACAAAAAGGCTAAACTAAAATTTTGGCCTATGCTCGACACTTGAGGGTTCTTCATTGTGCCGACACGGGGCCAGTCGTCTCCGGCGAAGTTTGAATCCATGACCCTCCACGTGTATGGCGGTATCTTATCCCCACAATAAACTCCACGCCTCTCCTTGAACGAGTCGCAATGTGATAAGCAACTCTGTGAAGTGGGCTTTTATATCTTACCATTTCTGCGAAGCAAACACAGTTGGATCATGGAGAAACATATTTTTAGGTCAGAATTCAATCAATGTCTGGAGGTTTATAGTTTCAAAAATAAAACTGATGAATTCCGTCAATCACACATCAGGTGACACGAAATACGCTACGGCATCATTATACTGCCTGCACTATCAAAATGATTGGTTGAAAGATGACTGAAAGAATTGACTGTTATGGCGTAAAGGATGTACGCCCCTACCTCATTTGAACTACCGGTCGAATATGAAAGGAGTTTTTCATGCATTTCTTACCAATATATTGCTATGCTATCAGTATATCTATTCTGAATCAGTCTGGAGAAATTCTTTTCTGCAACTTGTAAATAGTTTTTTAAAACTTGGGAAAATCTAACAGAGAATCACGGAGAATTTTAGATTTTTATTATTATTATTTCATTTGTACTTAAAATTTTTACGTGTGTAATATATTTCACACAGATGCTACGTTTGTTTATCGTTGTTTAACGTCCCACTAAAGAATATTTCAGTCATATAGAGACCCGTGGAATCTATTTTCTGTCATACAAGATATTAAATGCATATATCCTTTTTAATTTTTAGTATTTTTTATGATTACCAAAATGTTTTTTTTTCGATATGCCCTCTGATAATGAAGGCATACATGCGTCGATGTAAGGCGTTTGACAGTGATTTATGACGCTGTCGATAAGGTTCAAGTTCAAGTAAGGATACCCCGTTCACTCAGAATCGATATTTTGTCCCTGTTATGTAATAGCTTTGGTCTGCGGTCTTGATCGAGGAGCCATATTTGTAACTTGGTCAAATAATGTGGTCGGGGGAGGCAGCAATAGAATTTTTTTTTTTCAGAGCTTGGATCAGTCGTTCTTTTAAGATTTAAATATCAGAAAAAAATATTCTTGACTTACATGTTTTGGAATCTATATTGAAGTTAAGAATCTTTTTAACAATATTGCCACAGTTTTCAGACTGAGTAGGAAGTATAAAATAATTAATTTATTAAAACGATTTTTTTTAAATTAACTGTCAGCGATCGTTTTCCTGATTAATATATTGCGAATATGAATCGTCAGAAATACTTTAAAAGTTATAATTTTTATCAAATATAAATCACAGAACTGCAATTTTGTATTTACCTCCTCCCAGTAAAGTAAAATTTTACAACATGACAGAACAATCTCAGCCGTTTACGGTTTGGATTGTGGGTATAGTTCCAATCCTTTGAATTTTAATACCCGAGATCATTTTTTTGTCCAATTAATGAACTCGACTCCTTTGGGTGAATATTCTACAGTTCGTTTATCATAGTTTTAGTTTTGTTTACGTGACATATCTTTATTTTTACTCCGAGAATTAATCAAGGTCATTTTGGTTTTTATAATTAGATTACATGGGGATAAAGCAAAATTAATTTTTAAAACGGAAAATTCCATCAAAGGCAAACAATCTCACTCTGTAGCGAATATCAAAACATCAGTTAGATGAGGTTGGTATGGAAATATATCATTTAGTTTCAATTGTTTCTCTCTCAACTACTAACGATATATATATATGACCCACAGAGCTTCATGAATTGATACGATGATTGACAGACAAACCGCCAAACTAAATTACGTATACAGGTAGGGGCGGGGTAAAATAATCACATACGTTGACGAAAAGGCGGGACTTCATGACTTCAGGTAATGAAAGCCATATCAAATATCATGTGTTAGAAGATTATTTTTTATAATCAAAAATAAGAACTTGTGTGACAATGACCATCGTATTCATCGGTATTTCTCATTGCTCTATTTTTCTCAGCTTCAGCGATAGTTTAGAAGCGGGTCGATGTTTGTATCACTTGCGTCACTTATTTGTGAGATAAAGCATTATTCTCAAACGAAGAGTTTATTGATAAATATTTAGAAAAACTAGGTTGGCTGTTGCTAGTTGGCAAACTCCTTGTTTTTAAATGTGAATATGCTAATGATTCGAGATACAGTCAAACTTAGGGTAGGTTACAGAAAATAAACGTACTTTTGCTCCGTGATAACACGTTCACATTGATGAGTTGGCACCCATAAAACACATTTGATGTTTACTATCCACATTATGTTAACTTATGCTGACAAAACATCACCACGCTGGACTGGAATTTTCCAAGTAATGTTAACAAATGTAAAGTAATGATAACCTAATTAATCATCGATATAATTTAAATTGTTCACAGCCGCGAACTGCGGCGATAAATTTTTACATCGCAAACTGCCGCGATGATTTTTTTCCATCGCAAACTGCGGCGACCCACGTTGAGCTCAATAGCCTGATCGCGTATTCGCGGCGAATTTATTGAGCAAGATTTATATGACCACCGCGATGACGTGACTTTTGCGGAATCCGCGTGGCCCGTACTGTACATGTATAGTAAAGCCCAAGGGACCAGAAAATATTGGCCTTTATGTGCAGGTGACCCTTATATCCAGGGACTTTTCAAAACTGGCCTTTATAAACAGGTAATCCTTATAGAGAGGTGCCTGCTATAGCAGGTTTTATTGTACTTATGTAGTAAAACCCATACAACCTGGCATGATGGTGTCTCATGAACCCATACAACCTGGCATGATGGTGTCTCATGAACCCATACAACCTGGCAAGATGGTGTCTCATGAACCCATATAACCTGGCATGATGGTGTCTCATGAACCCATACAACCTGGCATGATGGTGTCTCATGAACCCATACAACCTGGCAAGATGGTGTCTCATGAACCCATACAACCTGGCAAGATGGTGTCTCATGAACCCATACAACCTGGCAAGATGGTGTCTCATGAACCCATACAACCTGGCAAGATGGTGTCTCATGAATCTTTTCTTGACCTAATATTTTAGGTACCTGTAATTAAGTATACATTGTGACAACATTAAAATTATACCGGTCCCACTTGGCAACATTCAATTTACAAGTATCCAGTGAGGAGTATAAATATGTTTTTCCTGTGCAGCTTGTCATAACCAAAAAGTGAGTAGAGTCATCCATATGATAATCAAAAGGTTACTCTGCCCTGTCATTTTACATGTATGTGAATCAGACAATACCATTCCATAAACTTTCAAGACAGTGTATGCCACTTTTTTTATGGCCCAACATGACAGAGCTATGAGGTCACTCACACGTGATCCCACAGCGGTTTTCATGACATCTCCCACACAACATATCAGAAAATGGGAGCGATGAAAGATCAGTTTTTAATTAGATTGTGTCAACATGGCTTTACGACAAGTGTACTTTGTCATCCGAGGTTAGTCTCACATTAAACATGGACCAGTACAACTATACCTGATCAGGTACACATAATGTATACCGATACCTCTTCTTTTTATATATATCATTATCTATACTCTCATATTTACAAAAGTTAAACAAACAAGTACATTCAGTACATTATCTGCCTGGCTAGTGATTTGATTAGATCTTTGATGATAACTGAAATTTTACGATTTATCATATACATAAATATACTTTTTTTTTGTACATGTACATATGTAGATCATACACACAAAAGTAAAGGTCGAGTCATAACTTATCTACCAACATACAAAAAAAAAAGAAGAAAAAAAATGTTTAATTTACTTTTCTATCAATTTTGTGTTTCCACTCAACAATTTTTTGATAATATGGTGGGCAATGGCAACTAGTTTTTAATGGCAAATATGAAAACCTGGTAACATACCTTCAAGTTACTTTTTAGGATGATTTTAGGACATTTAAAATCAATTTAGAATTCTTTAGCCTTTTGGACAAGTTTACTAACTTTTTAGCAGCTTGCAATCATTCACAAACATACAACTTCCATCCAAGTTTTCAAATCTGTTGATTTTCCTTGCATTACGAAGCTGTAGGTTGGTTGATTTATCTCTTATTTGTAGTGATGAGTGGTCAGAATACATGTAGATGTATATGTAGCCCCATCTTCATAAAATCAGTATGGAATCGCTATGCATCTTCCTACCCGTGGTCTCATGCGACAGAAATCTCTCGTACATATTTGTATTATTCATGAAGCCTCAGCTTATGCCAGAGAACAGTGTTCACATTCGTCAACCAATCAGATCAGGGCTTTTAAATAATTATAGAATTGTATTGCATCAACAGACTATGAGATAACTTCCATTGAAGATAATAACTACTTTGATTGGATAAATTGGACATCATCTACTCCTTATAAATATTCATTAGCTATGAGAGATTTCGGTTCCATGAGATCATGGGTAGGAAAGAGCACAGCGATTCCGGACCGTGCTTTTACAACGATGATGTAGCCTGTGATTACTGAACATTCCTCAGGGATGCTAAAATTTGTTTCTAACTAGTCAGAACTGTACATGTCAAATATCTTTTATAGGGGTACTTGTTCCAGAGATTGCCTTTTTAATGCTTTTAATAAAAATTGAAAAAAATGTCTTCAAGAAAAGAACTTTGATCTTCAGCAAATAAACTGAAATTTCTCCGTGTTGTCAATTTAGGATTCATTAACTCTTTCACCCCTGATATCTAAATGGTATGTCCTTTTCTATTGTATTAGTCCAGTCCACTATGGTCTGTGAAGGGTTGAAAGGGTTAAAGCTTGAACATGCATGGGGTGCAAAATGTAATTTAAACTATGATTCGCTAAAGCCATTCCAGTTAACTAAATGTACATGTAATCAACCCCTGAAAAACAATGGTCTCTTTTGTGAATCAATGACTTAGACCAGTCCAAATCTGTATTTAGGGGTGAATGGGTTAATACTAATACAGCGGTTGGGCTGGATTTCGCCAAAATCGCAACTGGAAATTTTTTATTTCAACTGGCAAAAAAAATTGCTACTGGCGATATTTCTGGCGCCTCCATTTCATTGAAGTATTAAAACATCAAGACATCTAGGTGACATAAGTCAATTATATCTTTCAAATGGTAATCAGGAACAGGGACTACTAATCCTGTTTATTACTTAATGTCATTTGACTATACTGAGGTGTAATTATCGGGCCCGTGCTGGGGGTAATTACATACACAACGACCTATAGCCGTCAGGTACATGATTGTATAGATAAAGTGATAACCTGTATATTTAAACCTCCACATCTACAATCATTATCTATACGTTATGTCCTATCTCCAGACTTAAAATATCAACATCATTAATGCAATATTAAATCCATGCAGCTTGTATATCAATCCTCAATGATTTTACTTAAAATATTTAACTAAGAAATATCGAAGCGAGACCGTGGTGTCTTCTACGACGTCCGCACTCCTTATCATAAACTATACAGTGTAATGGAATGGATGCATCTTTTAAAATTGTGTTGATTTCTAAACAAAAACAATATTTCTTTTCAATTACATAATATTTTAAACACATACAATGATGTCTTATTGTAATTCATTACACTGAATTAAATAAAGTGGCAGTAATGGCAGTTACAAATGTAACACAGTTATACAGTGGAACCTCTCTATTAAGACCACCTATCTGACTGACTCAAAGTGGTCTGATTAGTAAGGTGGTCTTTTAAGTGAGGTATATATCCTCAATAAAGTTTTTTAACTTTGAATCTGGCTAAAAAAAAACTGGCAACAGATTTTGACAATTGATGATTTTATTTTTGAGTTTGTTTGTTTGTTTATTGTTGTTTAACGTCCCACTCAAGAATATGTCACTCATATGGAGACGTCACCAAATGCCGGTGAAGGGCTTCAAATTTTGGCCTATGCTCTGCACTTACGGCCATTGAGCAGTGAGGGTTCTTTAACGTGCCGACATCTACTGTGGCACGGGACCTCCAGTTTTTACTGTCTCATCCGAAAGACAGGAAACCAACCTGTCGCCGGCGGGACTCGAACTCATGACCTCGCGATCCAAATCGAGTGCACTACCGACTGAGCCAGGCCTGCTCTTGTTTTTAAGCCACAAATTTTTTCAACCAATGCAACCCCTTAGGAAAAATTAGACAATTCACAATTGAACTTCTCCACATTTTACAGGGTTAGAAATAGGTACATAATTTCATATATTCTAAATTATGAAGGAATCAGATATAATTTTATGCCACAACAGACTACTATCTTAGAAACTTTAGACACAATGACCATTTATATAGAAGCTGATGAAATCGTGGATTTATATTGGCTATGGGGAAAAGCATCCAAAACATCAGTGATCATCATGAAAGATGAAAACAAAGAGTTTTAACTCATCAACCCCTAAAAATAATGGACTCTTTTATAAATCAATTACTTAGGCTAGTCCATATGTGTCTTTAGGGATGAAGAAGTTAAACTGACAAAAGACTACATATAATCCACTCATATTCAAATTTGGCTCAAACCTGCTCAGACTAGAGATACTCGTAAGTGTTTTCATGATTCAAAGCACAATACTCTTACCATTTACCATGGAATGATGGATCCCCCCCCCCCCTGTGTGAGTGAATAATTATTTTACGTTTACAGAGATACATGTAATATCAGTGGTCTACAATGTCAGTATATCACAACATTTATGAGTTACATTTTTTAAATGCAAATAAATGACTAATGTTCCTAAACAGGCAGCCAGTTTGGAAGAGAAAATGTTCAGATAAAGCAGTATTGTTTCCTCTCTGATCACATTTTCTTTTTATAATTTACGTTCCACGTGATGTAAATTTTACCATAAAAAGCAACCATTTCTACCCTTATGCAAGTGACTGACTTTTTTTTGGTCTGCCCACCAAAACCACAAGTGAGATATTGAGCAAAAAATTAAACCTACTAACAATTGGACAAATTCACCAAACAAGATACATGTAAATGAAAACAACAATTTGTTCAATGTCTAAATTTGAGAAATGAATTTTAATTTTTTGCATGATAGTTAGATAACTTAGAAATCTGAATATTTTCACAATAAATGTTGACTCTGAAAACAATGTTTTTAGAAGTATATTTGTAGGTGTAAATGTAGGACAATATATTGGTTCAAGTGTGAAAGTATTGTCAATCAAAATGTAAAAAGAAAGAAATTCAAAAAATTTAGTCTCCAACTTGAGGAATATCACCGATAAGTATAAACTGACAAAGACGCCATCTGTCATCTACCGAAGATGTACATGTATGTCTGACCAAATATGGTGAGCCTAGGTGAAGAAATGAGGAAGATAAGGTCCAAACAAAGCAAAAGGAAAAAACGGATAGACACAATGCAAAACTATAGTCTCCAGGACTGGTGGGGACTGTAAAACAAAACACATTAAGTTTACTATTCATTGGTTCAAGAATTAATATTTTTAGAAGATAAGTGATAAGACAATGAGATTGGTTTTTAATTTGATTGGACAGTTACACAGGGTGTGTCAGCCTAACTTGTAATACAAATGTACATATATATTTACATCACCCACCCTACACACAAAGTCACATTTCAGGAGGTACATGTAATTTTTGTACACCAACTTTTCTGTATTTTCTGCAAGTAGCAATTTGCAACTAAATTTTATTTTTGCAACCAAGTTCAAGAATTGGTAGCAAAATATGCTACCATTTAGTGTTTACATTGAAAGACTTGTTTTTGGTTTTGCATTTCACCAAGAATTTTCACTTACACTGAGATGTCACCAGCTTTAGGTGAAGTGTCACAAATTTTGACCTAAGCCATTGCAGTTACATGTATGTGCCACATCTGATGTGACCTCAGTTTTAAGTCTCATCCAGAAGACCATTGAAAGACAACTTCATTAAATATATGAGGTCACTTTTGATGTAAATCATGAAATTTCTGGGCCATATAATGATATATATCGAATCTATTAAAACAATGAACATTCCGTTATGACGAAGATAGTAAATGCTTTATTTCTCCTTTAGTCATTGTTGCTACATGTACTCAAAGTAAATGGTCTGCTTCCAAATTCTGCATCTATTATTTGTTCCAGCTACTTTGGAAAGCGTTTTTGTCAATATTTCGTAAAAATGTTGTCGTGTGGTAACATTATCTATACAGTCATTACATATAAATATAACCAGTCATTAATTCTTACCCCCCACTGATTTCATTTCAACATACAGTAAATTTTAAATAATTGTGTGTTGCTAAATTCTATTCATTATCTTTCTTGGAAATGAAAGGGGATGATTACAAACAATGTTGGAGTCCATTGGATGTTTTGTCAGTGTTTTCAATCCAGTGTCTATGGTGACTTATGAGTGATGAGATATATACACTGATAAAAATAATATTCAGACAGTTCCAATGAAAATCTACAACAGCAATGGCCATTATTGAGGTCAGAAAATCATAAAGGGTAAAACTAGGATCAAGTTTTGCAGGGTCTCTTTAATATTTGAATGGAGAATTGATTATGAATATGATCTTCTTTATAAAATAGCAATTTTATTGATAATTTGATGGTTTCTTTGAAATAAACTTTAAAAAAATCACTTTCCGTGTTTGCTGGGACACACAGTAGCAATTAAAATTTGTCGCTTGTTAAAAATATTAATTTCACTCTCAGTCATGATACAGAATCCTTAATAAACATGTATGCTACAGTCAATCTGTATCTATTTTCATTTTTCATATTCACACACATATATATACTATAGGCCTATCAGTGTATGTACATTGTTATGATATACATGTACCCATCATGATAAGATTGGTCACATGAATTTTGATGTATCAATCACAGAATGTGTATTGAAGTTCTATAACACTGCTGCACTTAACCTTAAACTGACCTAAATATTAATAGATTATTGCAAATAAATATCCCAGCACCAATGAGTACATTTAGGAGTAGTATATGTCCCATACTTCAGCTCATTTTTGCCATTAGATACAAGTCCAACCACTTAACTCCACGTCTGCAATTAGATACAAGTCCAACCACACACAAGTTCCTGCTTTACCGGGTAAATGCGAACCACGAGGGGGATCTATTTTGTAAGGTTAAATGCAGCCACGAAAGTCTCTAACTTTACCAGGTTAAGCGCAACCACTAAAAGTTTATACATTACTAGGTTAAATGCAACCACGAAGGGATTTATTTTATTAGGTTAAATGCAAGCACGAAAAATTTGAGAGATTTCTTAATTGAATGACATAATAATAAATATGATTGATTAAAAATGGGGAGATGAGCTATAAATATATTAAAATGAAAATAATAAAAATTTTGAAAATATGATAATTAGTTAAAGAAATAATAACATATAAAAATGTCTAAATTTATTACAGTTAAAAATTTTGATGAAACTAAAATAATTATAGGAGATATATACACTGTAGTTAAACCGGTTCATCATCAAAAAATACCCATTAAATATAAATATAAAAATGGGGAAGGACCTCTTTTTATAAAAACACCTCCTTTATTTTCTCCTGGAATTTACAAAAACAATAATTTTGAGTCTTCCAATTATTCTTTGTCTTTAATTTGTTTTAGAGAAAACGAAGGTATCACTAACTCAGAAAAAAGGTTTATAGAGCTAATCGAGAAAATTACAAATATAATTAGAGAAAGGGTGAAACTTTTAATACCTAAGATAAAAAAAGCAAGAACTAAAGACATAGACATAGAAAATTTAAAAATTTTAAAATATAAACCAGATGTGGATGAAACTATCGTATCTCCCGCAATTTATCTAAAATTACTTCAAAACGATAAAAAAGAAATAAAGTCAGAATTTTATAAACAAGAAGGGGACGATAGTATAAGAGATGATCCTCTTAAATATATTGGAAAAAAGTGTAAAATTATAGCTGGTATTAAAATAGAAGGTATATTTATAGGAAAATTAGTAGAATCTATTCAATGTAAACTAACTAAAGCTATAATATTGGAAGAAATGGATGATATTGGGTCTATACTTGGTCCAGATCTCGAAGATTCTGACGATGAGATTACTCATTTATAATTGAATATAAAATAAGTAAATTTTCATATAATAAAATATGTCTCTTCAACAAATGTTTAATAGCATTGGAATGGAGCCCAAAGAGGTAAAATTATGTCAGATGCCCATTCATACGGGTAAAGTTCGTAAGGACCAATGTCCTCATAAAATCGTAAAGAATTCTATTTTTTGTTCTTTCCACAAACATTATATGAAAAAACGCGAGTATCGTCCTCTATTATTTTGCGAATCTTGTCATTTATGGATGTCCGATTATAATAATATTCACTCTAAAATGTCCTTCTTGCGATAATAGAAAGAAAGAAGTCATTATTATTATTTTAAAGTACAGGGGGCCCTCCCATAAGTGTGGAAGACCTCGCAAATATTAATTTATATTTACATAAATATAAATTATGGAATAAACGTGTAACTGGTGGGTTGTACCATATTTAATATTAATTTAGAATGTTTTATTTGAGATATTCTATATCGAAGGTAGTTTCTTTGTTTTTTAGGAACTATACTGTTTCTTTCAAGCATTTGTTAAAGCTTAATTCATCATTAGTAAAAAATAATGCTACCCATTTTACTTGACTGCGAAAATCCTTAGAAACACTATTATATCTTTGAGTTAATATCCAAACGGACTGTTTCGTGTGTCTTCCAGAAAAAGCTAACATGGATAATGCATCCTCTTTCTTTTTTATTTGATTCGTTGCAGAGCAATCGTCTATTATGTATAACGTAGATGTTTCCTTATATTCTTCGTGAAAAATATTCAAAAGTTCTTGTAATTCTTCTTCTCTATTTTCTGATATGGGGTTAACGATGAGAACACTACGCTTATCTATAGGATTTCTTACGTCATTTCCAATCCATTCTCTAGATTTATAAGTTTCGTTGTAATGTATGGGTAGGACAAAGTATGATCACATGTTCGAAGAAGTCTTTATATTCGTCTTCTAATAAATTTAAAATAAATTCCGTTTTTCCACATCCAGACGTACCCACGATTAGAGCACAATGAGGTTTTTTGGTGAACATTTTTATATACGAATTTATTTTATTTAAGATATTACACTCGCGAAACGACCGTCTGACATGTTAATCCTGACCATCTTTTACTACAAAAATATAAACATCCAAGGGATCAGTATCAGTTTCTGGAGTTCTCTCGATTCTGACGGAAACGCCTTCACTAATGTTTTGAAGTTTACGTCCCGTGCCGTGTAGATGATTTTCTGGTGTAGTTCTTAAATCTAGCCAGAGAGCGTAATGATCTTTGAGATATTTTCCTAGAGTTATTTCGCTTAATATTAGTTCTTTGGCAATTAATTCTGTAACATTTTCGCGATTTAGAGAAGCTGAGAAAAACTTTTTAATTTCTTCAAATTGGTGATATGGCCTCATTCCAGCAGAGAAGAGTTGGTTTGGTTGCCCCTCAATAGTTGTTTCTACTTTAGTAATTCTAGGATTATAAAATTTTTCAGGATCGTTTTTAGAAATATCTTTGAATAGAAACAGAATACCAGAGAGAGATCGCGCTGGGGTGTTAATTTGATAATTGAGAATACTATTTGATTTACTCATAGCTGTTTTGCGATATCTTAATATTTTGATTGAAGTAATAAGCATGATCCCCATTATATCTTTGTTTGATACTGCGAGCTAGAGTGGCATCGGTAATTTTTTTTGAATTCCAAAGCGATGTTGGTGGCCTTATAACTTATCGCTTTATCAGCATCGCTGGGATCTGTCAAGACGACGTGTTTGGCATCATTAAATGTTAGCATGTATTCCAATCTATCTTGTAATCCTGCTTGATAAAATGGTTCACTCGTCTCCAAGATTTCGAAATCTAAGGGAATGCAAAAACGATTCCTGAATGCTGCAACAATTTCGTAGTCTTCGTTTGTGTCTAGAGGTATTTTATAGGTGGTGGGTTTTGCTCTTACTATATTTAGATCGTTAGTCTGTATTCCCTGATAGGCCATATTACGTCGTTCTACCTTCCAAAGATCATTATAGATAAAGAATTTATCGGCATCGTCAATTGTTTGCACGGTGTGTCCCGAAATCTTTACCTCTATTTTTTTAACTATGTTACGCCCCAGATTATTATAAACACCTGTTTTAGTGAGATCACCACCTTCAACAGCGCCTTCCATATCAAAGCATAATCTCGCACTTCTTGGAACAATGACATCATTATCGCTTAAATTTGGAAAGCGAACCGTCAACGTTTGGTTTTCTTCAATATTAGAAGGATTATGAGAAACTGTGTAACTGTTTGTCTAATACCTTTTACACCGAATGGAGTACGTAATTTCCTATCGGGATTTAGAATGCTTCCGTAATTCATCATCTTTTTTTATTATGTAATAAAAAAAATTTAAAGCGTTTTAAAAATGGCAGAACCTTACGAGTTAGATGATGTAAAGTTTAACGATGATGATATGACAAATGATGATGATCAAGAGACATCGTTTATAGATGGTAAATTTATGGGTTTTGAGCCAATTCCACAACCACAGATAGATGATATAAATAGAGCTCCATCACCTATATTAGAACCACAACCAGATCAACAAGGACGGTCTGGATGCTGAGAAGATTAAGCCTATATGGATAGAAGATACGGGAGCTAACCCGAATGAAAAAAGTAGCTTTTACAGCCGATAAAGAGGGTTATTTATATGCAATTTGGCGTGACAAAAAGATTTTATTAAACGATAAACGTGATCCCAATATATTTGTAAAAGCAGATACATTAAAAGCGAGACCTGGAGGTGGTACTCAATTCGTTAGAGATTTAGGCTTATACGAACAACTTTCTTATACGAAAAAGCTAAGAGCCGTTAATGAAGAAACTAGAAATGTAGAAAAAATTCTTAAGGCAGAAGAAATAGAGATGGATGTTTTTAAAACGGAGAACCAAAAACACTAGAGAAGGGAGTGGATAGTCTATTAGATAGTTTGCAAGATTTGCATGGTAATGAAGAAGTCGAGGATTTATTACCCATGAGAGAATTGTTGGGTTTAGATAAGAGTTTAAGAACTATTCGCGGTTCATTACGCATTCAAGAAGCCAAAAGAGTGGAATTAGAACGCATGTTATCACAATGGAAAGAAGACCTAGAAAATAATCCTGGTGACAGAGAACGCATCGAGAGGGAAATATCCAAAATGCAAGGTCAATTGGACGGTGTGAATGAGAGTATCAACATTCTCAAAGGACAGCTAAAATCTCAACTCACTACTATTAAAGAAACGATAATGGGATTGTTAGATGAGAATATCTCTTTGAGAGAAAAGAATCGCGAATTTATTTAGAGAAACAGGGAATCACTATTTTTAGCATTTTAACCGCAATAGGTATGCCGTGGGTTTCTTAGTGGAATTATTACTTCCGGGGACGACTGTGGTACCTTCTCCTCCAACACCTCCCATTCCTTCAAAAGGAGGAATACAAGAATGGCTCAAAAAACAATTAGACGCAGTTGGGAAATTACTCGCGAGATTAGCGACTAAATTTGGAGAAGCTTTACCAGGAATTTTAGGTGCCATTGTTTCCTGGATCTTGTCTACACTCGGAAAAACGGCAATGTGGCTGGAGAACATTTGTGGGTGTTGGGCATGATTGTTGTTAGTTGGTTGTTAACTAAGCTCGACAAAGAGAAGAAAAGAAAATAATGATAGAGCAAAAATAGCAGTCTTTTGACTTTCATGATCGTCTTGCAGTTGTTTAGGAGATAATGGTTTGATCTGTTTAGGAGTGAATGTTTTTGCATTAAGGTTGATATTTGTTCTCGGTTTTGTATTTTCTGGCGCGATTAATATTTCGTTATTATAATTAACTATATTTTTATCTATTTTTAGCTCCATATTGCTTGCTAGCATATAAAGCCCCGGATGAATGACAAAGTCAAGTTTGGAATTTGCATATCTTAGGCAATTTTCGTAACGCGAAATATTGGCGGGTAAATCTAGAGGTCTATTAATTGCATCTTCAACATTAACTAAAAACTGTTTTTGCGCATCTAATGAAGTAGCACCACCGTCCACAATTGAGGATCTAGTTTGACCTTGAGCACCTAAAATTGCCCAAGCAAAAACACGAATGGATGCGTCTAATCTAGCTAAACCCGGAAGTGTGAATCCTCTGAGCGATTCATGATGAACGTGGACCATTTTGTATTATACTTTCCAAAAATAGTTCCCTTGATTTTCCAATCTGTATTAACAGACACACCAAATTTCACGACAAATTCTTTCATATGCTGAAATATCTACAGTGTTTGTGTAATGGTTGAAATCAGAATCACTAGGCAATGGGACTGATATTTCCTTTAAAATCCTTCTGATTTTGATAGTAAATGTGAAATTGAAAGAATGATTTAGATAATTTGTCTTTACCCATTTCTAAAGTCACACCACATCCAGTTGTAGCACACCACACTGCAAAATTTAACTGGTTCTGCCAGAATCCTTCTATGGAATGTTGGTACCACCGCTTCAACATGGCATAATATTTAGGAGTTCCATCTTCGAAGATGTCTGGGTTATTATACTTGACGAAAATATTCTCAAACGACGCGTGAAACTTTTTAGTCGTATTAACGTAAATGTCGAAAGACGACAAATCCAAATCCCCCCGGTATTCGTAAACATTCATCTTTTATTTAAAAAATAAAATAGTTATAAAAATAACATGTTTCATCTCGTTACAGAAATAGGAAAACCCGTAAAACTATCTCGATATATAGATAACACGAATGATGAATGGTGTGTGGGCGTCAAGTCCCCTTCGTTTCTGGAACGGTCTGCACAACATAAGAAAGACGTTGAAATAAAAATTTACAGGCGTGGCGAAAAAACGAAAGTCCAAGTCGTGCACGCAGGGTCATATACATTTACCGACATACGACGAATTCTCGGGAGATACTTCCAGAAGGTGTTCTTGGACAAGACCACCATGAGATTAAGAATTGATGGTAGTGGTGTGAGGGTGGAAATTTCACCGGAACTTCGCAAGATTCTTGGTATCGGTCAGAATGTGCTTCTCGTCGGGTCCATCTACACGAGCAATAGCATCAACCTGCAACCGATGGAACTCCTCAACGTTCACCTAGATGTACTTGCCGAAGGAGATACTTTTAAAGACGGAAGTTCTAACGATGTAGCCCTTTCTCTATCATGTCCAACGGTAAAATTTTCGGAATTGTACGAAAAAGAAATCGAACGCCCCATGTTTTTAAAACTGAGACGAGATCTCATCACAGAATTAAAGATAGATTTAAAAGACGAAGATGGCAATCACATAGATAATCATGGATATCCCATTCACGTTCTATTAGAGTTTAAAGAAAATCTGATATTAAATAAAATGTCTATGTCGGGATTTTATTATGAAGATTTGGAAAGAGAAGAATTGGCGGCGGAACTCTTAGAAAACATCAAAGACGAAGTCAACGAATTGACTAAAAATCGTCGCATTATGAACACGTTCCAATTCGATATAAATAAAAACGGAAAAATCAAGCCTTCTTTGGGAACGACGATGTTATTCGATGGACACATATTTCGTATTGGATTTTTGGGAGAATTGAGCGTAACTCTAATCGTGAATGACGTAGAACACAAGACCTTTCAAACAAAAACTGGGGAAATAGTCACGCTAAATCCTCCGCTACCCGTGAAATCTGGAGATATTTTAAATTTTGGTGTAAATAAAGGATCGAAAGCCGGAACTATAAACGGAGTCGTGGTATTAAACATATAAATAATTTTGTTTTATTTAAAAAAAGATGAGTAAAAACGAAATATATCCTTCGTTAAATGAGGATCCTCAACAATATCGCTTAAAAAGAATTAGCGAAATCGAACAGACGTTTCGTCGAGAGATAGAAAAACACGTAAAAGTATTAGAAAAAAATATAATAGAGTCATGAACACTGCCGAAGGTGTTGATGGAACTTTAATTACTGGAAGCGTCGTCGTGGTGGGAATAGGATTTTTAGTTCCCATAGCAGGATTACCTCTTCAAATTATGGCATTAATTGTAGGTTCTGTGGGTTTAACCATGAAAGGAATAAGAAAAATATTATTTAAAAAATCTGAAAAACACTCGAGAATAGCTAAACTAGCGGAAAGTAAACTCAATTCTATTTCAGATCTAGTAAGTCGTGCATTAGAAGATGGGAAAATATCCGAAGAAGAATTTGCTATAGTATCACACGAATTAACTAAATATCGCGAGATGAAAGAAAAAATCTATTCTAAAGAAAATTTTAAAAAAGAGTCATCGGAAGAAGTGGAGAATTTACGCAAACAACTACAAGACCTCGTAAACAAATCAACATCTCGCTAAAAATAGAATATTAAAAATTATGCTGATTTTTTAAACAGTTGTTGTTTAAAAAATCCTAGAAAACAATATTTTATTTACAATACTATTTTATCTTAAAATATTCAAAAAGCCAATTCTTATCAGGATCATAATCATAATCACCCAAATTATCATTATTCTCCATATTTTATCTTAAAATATTCAAAAAGCCAATTCTTATCAGGATCATAATCATAATCACCCAAAATATCATTATTCTCCATAATTTTTTTACATAAAAACCAATAACACTTATTCGCCCAATTAATACGTGGATCCCAAACCTCTGATTTAGGAGATTTTTCACTATAAAAACCCCATCCTTCAAAATTTTTATTAAAACAATAAGGATCCTCAAGAGGATTAAGAAGAAATAATCTTTCTTTCCAATTAACATCTGAATCCCATTCTTCGTTCTTATTTAATTTACGATTATAATAAAGCCAATCGTATTTATTAAACCAATTCTTTGTTTCATCCCACTCCTCTTTCACATCAGCTTCTTTATTATAAATACTCCAATGATAACTGTTAGCGTAATCCCTTGTTATAAAATATGGTTCTTTATGTCTATAATAACGAATCCAATAAAATACATTCCTCCAATCAACAAAACGCGAATAAAAATAGTCACTATAGTAATTTTTAACCAAACGATAATATGCATGATTTACGATAATATTATCCTTATCATAATAATACTCGAGCCGTAGCTCCTCATTATGATAATACTCGAGCTGTATTTTCTCTATATTTTCTTCTAGAAAAGGAAAATCATAATCATCACTATCATAATGCTCATCAGAAGGTTGACCTACTAGTTTTCCTAGATAAGGACTTATATTTTGCTCTAAAAAAGGATAAGCAGTATACATTGTATAATAAAAATCATAATGATCTGTTAAATACGTATAATAAATTCTCTCATATTCTTTAGGTATAACAATTTTTTTATTCTTATAATCACCATTATTCTCATATATTTTACGAACACAAATATTTTGTAAACTCAACATCATTTCTTTCTACCGAAAATTTTTAAATAAAATCAAATTTATAGTATTAACTCATATTCATCCTGCATCATAATGTCCTTAATAATCAAAAAATACCAATCTTCCCAATCCTCGTTGGGATCCCACATCTTTTCTGGATCGTATTCTATATCTCTTTCCTTATAATACATATACCAATATTGTTTATTATGCCAATTAACTCTCGGATCCCAAGGTTCTACATCAATCATGTCTCCAACTCTCGGATCCCAAGGTTCTACATCAATCATGTCTTTTTCTAACATTTTATTATAAACACCCCACTCGTGAAAATTTTTATTGAAAGAAGAAGGATCCTCTTGGGGGTTAATAAATAAAAATTTTTGATGATAATTAATTCTCTCGTCATACTTTTCGTTCTTATCTAATTTACGATTATAATCAATCCATTCGATTTTATTATTCCAATGAATACTACTATCCCATGCCTCTTTCACCTCGGCTTTTTTATTATAAATACTCCATTGGTAACGATTATGCCAATTCTTATCAGCATCCCATAAATTATTTTCTCTATAATAACGAAACCAATAAAATTTATTCCTCCAATCAGCATCTTCATCATAACTATCATCACCATCTAAATACAGCGTAGTATAATTATAACTATTATACAAACACCAATATTCATATTGTGGAATAATTTGTTTCATGTGTCCGTACGGACTGAATGGATACCCAGAATTAAGGTAAGAATTATAAAAAAAACGATAAAGTTCGAAATGATTTATTAAATATGTATAATAAATTCTCTCATATTCTTTAGGTATGACAATCTTTTCCTTAGTATCATCGGCATTATTTTTGTATATTTTATGGACGCAAAGATTTTGTAAACTCAATGTCATTTCTTTCTATAGAAAAAGTTTTTTAAATACCTTTGTAAAGTAATAAAAAATGAAACGTTTCACCGAAATAATTATTTTCGCATTATTGGGATTCATAATTTTATGGATTTTGCTCGTATTATTCGCAATTTTATATATTTTACGATTAGAACGTTATAACAGAACGGAAAGAGTTATAAGAAAACTTTTGCGTTCTTTATAAAAACATGAACAAAGACGAAATATTAATGAAAGATATGCTCGTTACTGACATATCGGCTAAAGATAGATTATCTGCTATAATAGGAGCGGGAAGATCTGTCCAATTTTTAGGAAAAGAAATCTCCCCTTCCGATTTTGAAAAGATGAAAGAGAAAGAAGTAGAAAATTTAAATCGTTTATTAAACTCTAGACTAGGAATGCGAATGACTAAATCCATAGGAAATTCTCTCATCTATTTATATTCTCAAGGACTTAAACAATTTTTCGATCTCAAGGATGAGCCTAAATTAATAGAGGAATTAAACGAGGATCCTTTCATAGATAATGCCATAGGTGAAATGTGTTGTAATTTATATTATCAATACGGAGCTTATTTAGCTCCGTTAAGCATAGCTACTATTTCTAGTCGCCACATTATAGGATTTAAAAAATCTGACTCTATAGAAAAACAAAATGAATTCAGTGGAATTAATAATGGAGAAACAAAAGAACCCGAAACGACAGGAAGCGGGGAAGAAGGGTGCTCAACGACGGTGGAATAGCCAGAATAGCAATGAGAATAGCAATGCTAATAGCCAGAATAGCAATGCTAATAGCCAGAATAGCAATGCTAATAGCCAGAATAGCCAGAATAGTTGGAAATGGATAGCAGGTGGATTCACAATTCTTGGATTGTTGATATATATGAAAAAAACAGAAACAAAAGTTATTTTACCGCCAAAACCCAAAGTTATTTCACCGCCAAAACTCAATCCCCACGAAATGTTATAAATAATTTTATTTCTTATTAAAAAAAGATGAGTGAAAAAGAATTAGTCAATGCTGCCTATCACGCCGCTGTTAATACAGGAATTGCGATAGGATATGCCCAAATTTCTAAGAAATTCTTTAAATTATCGACTCCAAAAATGGAATTTGACCCAAAAGATTTTGGAATGATTCTGGCAGAATTTGCTTTAGCTAATTACACCAAGGACATGCTAGTTAAAAGAGGAATCATTCCCGCGGATATCATGAAATAAAATAAATGCGTTTCTATTTAAAATGGCAACTATAGCGATGATGATCGGAGGTGCATTAGTTAATGCTTTAGCATTTTCAGGTTCACAATTTTTATTTTCAGATCACGAAGAACAAAAAAGACACGACGAGGCGATGGAAAAATTAACTAAAGCCAGAGACTCGTGGTCTCGAGAACGCATAAAAAGATTAGATTTTTTAAACGAGAGGTTGAAAAAAGAAGGACATGCACTATATACTTATAAAGAAGTAGACAAAGCCATGTCTTTATACTCACAAATTATGGGAGAAGAAAAAATATCTAGAGAACCTAAATTAAGCGATTTTTATCAGCCTTCAGAAAAACAAAAAGATAGAGAAATTTTATTCGTGTTCTTGGGAACTGGATTAGTATTCTACGGAGTTAAAAAATACGTCGCATAAAATTAAAATGGAAGAAATTTATAATAAACATTATTGGAAAGGAAAAACTGCAATCGGTAAATTAGCCAAAGCGGCTAAAGTCAGCGAAAAGGAGGCGTTTGATTTCCTGAAAAAAACAAGACGTGTGGCAAATTTATTTACCTGCCCCCAAGAAAATCGTGAGACCTAAATTCGAACGCGTGGAAAAAAATGACATTCATCAAGCAGATCTATTGTTTTTACCGCACGATAAGGTGGGTGGGAAAACGTATAAATACGCATTGACGTTAGTCGACGTTGGTACTAGATACAAAGAAGCAGAACCTTTGAGAACTAAAAATAGTGAAGAAGTAGCCGACGCTTTCGAAAAAATTTATAAAAGACATTTATCGTTTCCGAAATTATTACAAATAGATCCGGGTCGCGAATTCATGGGTGCCGTATCCAAGCTCATGATTAAACACGACGTTAGAGTAAGAAGGGGAAGAGTCGATGTTCATCGCGATCAAGCCATAGTCGAGCGATTTAATAGAACGTTGGGTGAAAAGTTGTTTAGCTATCAATACGATCAAGAGATGAAAACCAAAGACAGAAACAGAGAATGGGTGAAACGGTTGTCGGAAGTCGTAGAAACGATCAACGAAGAAACAAAATCTCCCGAAATGATAAAACCTGTGCATAAATTTCAACCGTCCATTTCCCCTTTTTCTAAAGTAAGATATCTATATCAACCCGGTGAATTAGAAGGTGGTAGAAAAAGAGCCACAGATCCTATATGGAGTGTCGGCAAACACGAAATAGATAGACAATTTAGAATGCAAGGTATAGATGTTTATTATCTAAAAGAACCCGCACCGCAAAGAAATTTCGTCAGAGAAGAATTATTAGTGGTGGGTTAATAACCGTAGGGTAATGTATTGTAATTATTCACGATAATTCTTTTATCGTAAACATAAACGTAAAATCTTTTTCTTGGTATTTATTTTCTAGTTGTTTGATATTTTTTGTGTTTCTAACGATGGCGTTTTCTTTGACTATTGTAATACGTTTTTTCTTTTCTTTTACGATGTCAGTCATAGTATCTTGGTTTATGTAAAGAGAATTTTCGTAATTAAGAGAAAACCCTTTGACTTTACAAACGGTTTTATTTTCATGGGTCCTGTAACCGTAAGACTTTGGGCCCGTTGCAACCCATTCTTCTATATAATCTCCCTCTAATTCATCGGTTAAATCGACTAGACCGTCTCCGGTTTTTATCTTTATACCATCGTCTCTATCTATGTACCAAGCACTGTCAGTATCATATCCTAAAACTCTATCGCCTAACACGTCTAAAACATCGTATAACATTAACCTTGCCCAGACTGTGGTGTAACAAGCTATGAAAATATTAATATTTTCACATTTGTCTACGAACTGATCTTTTAAATCGTAAGTCATTTGAACCATATCATCATTTATGAACTGAATATTAAGGTTATCTATTTTATCGTTCAATAATATTTTGTAAAAATCTTCCGGTTCTATCACGTATTCGTTCATTTTCATATTAACTCTCTGACCAAATTTACCCCAAAGAGAATTAAGACATAACTTAGATATAGCTCTCATACCGGCATTAAATTCTATTTTACCTAGTTCTATACCTAATCTTTCTTTAACTATTCTTTTATAATGTTCTTCAGATTCGTAGATTGTATCTGGACCAACGTTTATTTTAGAACTTTCCATCTTGATCTTCATAAATTTCTTGACGTATTTTTTAAAAAGATCCGTCGTACGTTTAAAATCCCAAACTTCGTAAATTTTATCTATCTTATACCCTTTATCTAAAGCCTTAAATAATTCCGGAGTACACCATGTACCCATAAAAGATCGTTCCTCATCATTATGTTTGCATTCCTTAATTTTTAGTTCCGCACATTTTTTGCACAGAGGAAATAAAAGTTTTTTGGCATTTCCGCATTTAATTTTTACGGGTAAAACAGGGTGGTATAAATTTCTAGGAGGAAATACTTTACATTTGACGAACCCTAACCAACCTCGATCAACGCTTTCGGGATTAAATATCTTAATAGGATGACCTATTGGATATTCTTTATAGAACTGAACCGTCGGATATAAACTAACAAAATCTACGTATCTTCCTTTTTCTTTTCCTTTGAAATTATATATTAATTTTGTTACGTTTGTTCTACCACCGAAAAAGGCATCTCGAGGATTTAACGGAGTTACAATATCTTTAATTTTTATATCTTTTATGCCGCATTCCCAAACCTCTATTAAATTAAAACCGGCACGCTTTATCTTCTCGTTTTTCGCGGAGGTTCGTTTTCTAAGCGTTTCCATATCTATTTGATTCTTATTATTTATGGTGTCTCGCGAGTAACACTTTTCACACCCGTGCCAAAAACACCCTTGAAATTCGTAGACCGTCTTCGTGGCTTCGCAATACCCGTCGACTTTACCGATGTCGGGTAAATTAACTTCACCACCGTTCAAAGCGTGTCGAATAAAGACTCCGTCTCTATCTGCCACGTGATCCAACCAAGAAACGGATTTCGCGCTGTACATTTCGTGACCGTCGATATCTTTATGGACGGCTATCGTATTTTCGGGCATGTAATTGCTTCTATAAATAGCCATACATACCGAGGCTATAGTTATATACTGCAACGGATCTATGTTTTCCAACTCGATAAAGTCTTCCCTGAATTTCAACATGGACCGCCGTAATATATCGACGTCGGAAATACAGTACTCCTTCAATTCTTTCTGGAAATCAAATACGTCATTTTTACGACTATAGTACCATTTTAAAAATTCTTTTCTCTTTTTAACGCTCATATAATCGTAACCATAGTGTTTTTTACTCGGTAACGATCCCACGTAATTTTGATTACACGGTTTATTAAAGAAATGTGGAAAATAACCCTTCTTTAATTCGTCTAATCCAAAAGTTCTTGGAAACTCGGACAGAGCAGATTGGACAAAATTTATAGAGTCAATAAACCTTAATTTTTTTAATTTCATATACCGTATTTTACGGCCTATAGGTCGATATTTTTTTTCTCCAATGTTGTGACCTCGACCTATTCGCCGCATCGACTTATCTTTAAAAAAAAATAGTGAAATATTTAACTTGTATCTGCAATTCCTCATTTTAACATCGTAATTCAAAATTTTCCATGGGATAATCTAGGGGCCTACTCCAAACACCCATTTGTATTTACACTTAATAGGACTATTAAATGTGACCTCGTGTGTGCGTAATGCACTGTGTTCATAATCAAGTGACAAAATAATGATCTTTCAAGTTACAATATCATTGAGATTCAAGACTGTGTCAGAAACTGCGTGATAAAAATACATCGTTTACATTATATTTATACCGGACAGTTTATACTTTTGAATGATTTCCCTTATCTCGGCACCCCACTGTGAAGTCTTCATTCAGACAAGCTGTGTTCACTGGAACGTGACCTTCAACTGATAAGGATCGCGCGGCAGTCTTTGAAGTTGGAAAGTTTTGGAAAAGGTGTTACATAAATTAATTGACACTAAACCTTGAGTATTTAATTGTTTGACAATTGCAGTAGCATAATAATTTAGGGTCAATGTAAGGATAAGACAAGGATTGAGGTCGCTTGTGTAAACAGCATAAAGAATTTAATGATGATTTGACAGGTAACATAATGGCGATGCTTGTATAACATAATCAGTACACACGAGTAAATATAAGTGATGTTAAATATATATATGATGCAACTTATATGCTTTTTAATCACTCCTATTTAATACTGTGCCGTAAAATAGGCGATCACTCTGATTATTTTAATAGGCTATACCATCGTGTTAGCACCAGTTATTAAACATAAACGATGCAATTTCTGTGTTCTCCCATTCATGTTTCCATCTTTGCCGACATCGACCTATCCTCTGTTTCGACCTATCTAATACTTAAGCCTGGATTTTTGCCAAAAATCGGCCATTCGACCTATCCCCCATATCGACTTATAGGCCATAAAATACGGTACATTATTTTTGTACCATTGTAGATACAATCGGGGGTATAATTATGCTCCACGAAATATTTAAGTAAAAATTGAGAATCGTATGCTTTTGCATTATGAGCTATGAATGTACATTTTTCTTTATCTAAGATAAACTTACAAAAATCGTCTATGTTAGAAAATTCGTATTGATGCCCTTTAAAGTCTTGACACACGATTAAATTCGGTATGTGTACACCGGTGTCTTGCATGGCTTCTATGTCGTAAAAATAATAAGTTTCAGTTTGTGTTTTACAACTGTAACATTTTTTCCAAATAAAGTTAGTGTAATCACAATTATACTGTGTTTTACATTTTCCACCTTTACATTGTTTATTTAACATAAAACACTCATGTTTCGTCATATCACAATAAAGGTTACAATTAAAACAGTTTGAAAAACCGCATATATGGTTTTTAAAATTGTTTGTGATCGTCCGTTCGCAGTTTAAGCATTTATGAACAGTGGAACAAACTGTATCTGGTTTTTCCTTCTTCATTCCCCTAACACGTTTATGTTCGTCAAAACATTTTTCACCTAAAAACTTCCTATTACAATCATTACACACTATTTCTGCCCCCTGTTGAAAACAAGTACTGCTAAAACACGATAAACACTTTTCGGAACATCTGTGACAATCTCGTTTATCGTACGATTTTTTACAAACGTGGCAATAATAATTTTTACTTAAAAAACCCGTCATAGTCGTAATCACGTCGAAGTGATTTTTATTCTTATACAGATAGATAGCGTCGTCACTTCCTTCGGCCGTATAGACGATCTTATTAAACTGTTCACCGTCCACTATGTTTATCTGTACACCCAGGTGATTGGCAAACGTTTTTACATCTTCTAAGGTAGAACCGTGCTCATTAATTTGAACCCCTGCTTCGTCGTGAAGTTTTTTAGCTTCTATTGTTTGTAGTTTTCTAGAAGCATTAAAACCATTTTTAATCTGGGAATTCGTCCATTTATCTTTATGCTTGTTGGCTACCGCCGTCACGATGGCTCTTGCCAGGCACATGGTATCATCGTTTTTAATCGTAATGATACTTCTTTTCGACGACGAGGCCTTATTTGTTACCGGTTTTTTGGGTCTCCCCTCACCCCTTGGCATTTTTACAGAATGAACTGTTAATTCTACTTCATCTAAAAGAACCTCTTTATATTCTATAAATTTGACCAATTCTTTGAATAAATCTTCTGATAAATCATTCGAAATAGTAAGAAATTTTATACTAAACGGGGTGCTAAATTTTGGGTGGTTACTGATAATACGTATTTTATCACCGATTTGTAAATTTCTATCGTTTATTACCGTGTTAACGAGATTTAAATATAAAGCTTCCATACTCTTAATATTCATTACGTTCAATATGACAAGCTTATAATCATCAAAAAAAGTTGTAAACTTTTCATTATATTTTTCATTAATTTTATCAAAACGAAATCCTATTCTTTTATCTACTTCTCTTTTTACAAAACTCTTTATGGACCATCTCCTTGGTTCAGGTTTTTTTCCAAGCGTTAAATCCAATAAATTTTTATCGAATAATTTTTTAAAAGCTGTATCTTTCCATATTGATTTTGAGCTCATTTTAATATGTGAATATTTTCTTTAAATGAATTTTCAAAATTTTTATTATTTTCATTTTAATATATTTATAGCTCATCTCCCCATTTTTAATCAATCATATTTATTATTATGTCATTCAATTAAGAAATCTCTCAAATTTTTCGTGCTTGCATTTAACCTAATAAAATAAATCCCTTCGTGGTTGCATTTAACCTAGTAATGTATAAACTTTTAGTGGTTGCGCTTAACCTGGTAAAGTTAGAGACTTTCGTGGCTGCATTTAACCTTACAAAATAGATCCCCCTCGTGGTCGCATTTAACCCGGTAAAGCAGAACTTGTGTGTGGTTGGACTTGTATCTAATTGCAGACGTGGAGTTAAGTGGTTGGACTTGTATCTAATGGCAAAAATGAGCTGAAGTATGGGACATATACTACTTTTAGGGGATTACTACCCTTACTTAGGCGAAACTTCAACATTACATTTAATTAAAAAAAAAGAAAATTTTCTATCACATTAGTATCATAAACTAATATATTGCCTTGGTTATCTACATGTACACCATAATAATGAGGAACCAGTGATAATATGAAAATGTAATTGTTGGCCACTGGACACATTCAGTCTTGATATTTTAAAAAACCTAATCATAATGCATATGTAAGTAATTTTGAAGTCGTCCAAGTAAAAAAATCAATAGCAAAAAAATCGTGAAAGATTTGTGTATTTCAAAAGATACTATAAATAGACTTAATCAGCTGATCGAGAGAATTTTGGTCCATTCATGTATTAAATACACTTTTAAGACGCACGTTCATATATACAGTACCGAATACTGACCTAATTTACCACAATGTCAGTGACAGAATTTTAAGTACAAATTCTTATTTAAAATTATGGGTTTTAAATAGATAAATATGAAAGGTGATTATAAAATATTTTCCGTCTTATGTTTCAAATAGTCTCGAATGCTCTGAGTCAGAGTTGAAAGTAGGCCTAATAGATTTACACACGAAAATTGAACATGAAAAAACCTCTTATTGTTCTATTTGATAACACTGAATCCATGTGTAAGACTTGTTCCAAACATCACCGTTTCATGAAGATATAACATCATTACTTACCTAATTAAAATGTGTTAAAATACAGTCTACACAACAACACAGCAGCAATATTAATCTAGGTTCATCTGTATTACACCTACAATATGGCTCCCGATGTCGCGTGACCGCTTACGTCATTCGGCTATTTACACGGTACACCATGCCATTATAATATGAATGCAATACAGCTACAAACACGATCTTTGCTCGGTAAGGTAAACTCGGTTACGTTCACAGTGTTGACATGGAAAATGAACATGCGCTACCCCTAGTTTCATAATTTAATTAGTAAAAAGTAAGCACAAAATAAAATAAAATAAAATGTTAAAAAGTTGTAGTGCACCCCACCTCAAAAAAAAAAAAAAAAAGAAAAGAAAGAAAAATGGCTAGGCCTATGCCTACATCTTTTAATGAAGGGTCTACCTATAAGAAGTGGCCCGAAATCACAAAATTTACCAAATAATTACTCAAGCTCAGCTTTTATTTTACTATTTAATTGTTTGTATATCTTCAGTATGTGACTGAGAAGAAGAAGAAAAAATTTTCATTCACACGAAAAACATTTCATATTCTCATAAAAAATGAAAAAAAAAACATTTTGTGCTTAATTCGATATTTCTTAAATTGATCGACATTTGATGCTCTAACCACTAGGACACAGTTGCCCCAGATATATTGAAAACCCATTACTGACTGACAAATTATAAGTTTGATATTCTCTTCTTAATCATCAATGATCATTATCTTAGTTATTTAAACTCCTATCAGTATTTTGATGATGATGATGATGATCTTCTTCTCTTTTAGATCACTAATCAAATTTTAAGTTAGGTACATAATATTTTTAAAAAAGGGTAAATTTAGCAGCGTTAAATTAAAGCTTTGTTTAAATAAACTTACAAAATGCTAAAACTTGGCGAATATATAATAAAACAAAATTCAGGTTTATATATGGTATGCAACAGAATTAAATGAAAGGACTATAAATGATAGAGATGCCTATATACCCACCAATGAATTGAAAATTAAGTATTTCTTGTAAAGTACATGGTTGTACACATTATGAAGTTAAAGATTAGCACTTTACATACACACTTAAAACAATTGTTTCCTTGTCAGGAAAGTGTCTTAAAATCGAAATTAAAATATGTATATTTTCAATATTCTATCTATTTCATTCTATTTTTGAGCCTTTGGAGGTAAAATGGAGTATGAACACAGTTTTGGACAAGAATGATATTCCACACTCTGTTGTATATGTTCATTAACTATTTTGTGTACAAAGAAAAATTTTGTCCAAAGTTGCGTTTGATATAAACAAACAACTTTTCATATGAGCAGCACGTCCATGGATTACGTCGTTGAAAGGATATGACAACAACTTGAAGACTGATACAAATGTGATTACAGGATACCCCCAAAGGTGATAAGCATCATTCAACAGCTATTTGATGACTCCACTTGTCAAATCATTCACAACGGGACGCTAACCAACCCATTTGCATTGACGATTAGAACGAGGTGAGGCTGCATGTATTAGTCAAAGATCTTCCCGAGAGCCTGGATTATGCATTCGCCATTGAAGATACTCATAGTGGAAAGTGACTGGAACATGTATTCGCCATTGAAGATATTTCTGTTGGAAAGTGACTGGATCAAGTATTCGCCATTGCAGATCTTCTTGATGGAGAGTGACTGGATCATGCATTCGCCATTCACGATCTCTCTGATGGAAAGTGACTAGATCAAGTATTCGCCATTGCAGATCTTCTTGATGGAAAGTGACTAGATCAAGTATTTGACATTGATGATCTTCTTGATGGAGAGTGACTGGATCATGCATTCGCCATTCACGACCTCTCTGATGGAAAGTGACTAGATCAAGTATTCGACATTGATGATCTTTCTAATGGAGAATGACTGGATCATGCAAAGGGGAAACCGCAGACAATATCACAGACATACAGTGGACCTTCACCAAACAACTTGAGGACCTTGATTTCACTGCTGACATTGCATCCACTTGTCCAACAGACAACATACAGACGCCAAACTGGAGAGACTTTCCGAGGAGGAAGGGAAGACTGACCTAAAGGTTAACACAAAAAAGTGTTGAGGATAGACAACAAGAGCAAAACTGACCACTGCACCTTCATGACCAAAGCATAACAAAATCAGAGAATTTCACCTACTTAGAAAGTATAGTATGCAAGGATGAGGATTTTAAGAGCCGGATTAACAAAGCCTGGATTGCCTTGAACATCCCCATTGACTGTGTGCACCAAGATCCAGCACCATAAAACTTAAGAACTACTCAGATCTAAAACTTAAACTCAACTCTGATTAATCCTGAAATGTGATTGGCTAAGCAAGCCAATTTGAGAATATTCTCAGACTTGAGTAAATTTTCAGATTTTATGGTGCCGGATCCTGGATCTCCAACACCAGCGTAAAGTCAGTCCTTCTGTATGGATCGGAGACATGGCGAATGACCTACACCATCTCCAACAAGCTCCAGACCCTCATAAAACGATGTCTGTGCAACATTTTCAACATCAAGTGGCCTGGGAAATTTTCTGATGATGACATGTGGAAGTGAACCAGCTAGAACCCCGTCAACAAAGATGTCAAGATGCGTAAATGGAGTTGGATGGGATTTACTCTCCGGAAGTCAGCTGGCAAAACATCACCAGTCTGGAATCTACAGGAGAAAGGAAAGGTTGGAAGACCAAGAAATCCCAGAGAAGATCAACAGAGAAGGAATTTAAAGAAGCTGGAATTACTTGGGGCCAAGTGAAGAGAGATGCCCAGAACCGAGTCCCCTGATGAGGTGTGATTGCGGCCATTTACTCCACAGGGGGTCTACAGGAATAATAGATGAATGGTACTAAAGGCTAAAGATTAGTCTATGTTTATAAAAACATAGCACCTCCTGCATTTAATTTGTTGACATTTCCGGAGTAATTATTTTATAAATGTTGTCGTAGCTAGGAGACACTAAAAGAGCACGGCCCGAAGTCACCTTTTCTCAGTACTCGAGCTTAGACTGTGACTGACTTGGGAACGCACCGTGTGTTGTATCAGAGATATATCACTGGTTGTATATGTGTCCCTGATTTGGTGATTTCGGACAAAGATTTTAATTTTCATAGGCTTATTACAATATGATAGAAAGAAAAAAAAGTGATAAATTGTGACGAAAAGTAATAGGTTGATACGAAGCCCGAAAGATTTTTTTATGTTATCATTTTTATCAATATATCGACCTAATGGCAAAATATTATAATGTGAAATATTATTGATATATAAATACCCTGTTCCCAGGGACTCACCTTGTTATAAATATATATACCAACTGATGTGTTCAGCATTCATTCATTATACACGTTAATTTCAGGATCAAGGATGGTTAAAATTTTCTTCTGATTTATATGTGCCACCTCAAATGTGGCACAAATGTTTTGTGATGTCACAGTGTCATGACCATTTCATCGGGTCATACATCTGAGGTCAAGATCACTATTGTCTTGGATGACCTTCCAGTTTGCCCGGGTCATAGTTTTCTCGGGTGTCCTGACCTACCCGAAAATCGCCTTTAAAACACCTACAAGAGAACTACCTATTTTAAAATAATCTCTTTCAACAAGAAAAATCCCACAGATAAAGATAGAATGACCATTTTTTATGCGAACAAATCGTTGTTTATGTTCAATATACAAATGCTATTTGAACCTTGTAAATGGCGACCAACAAACCAATAGTGAAATAACTGGCGGCCGCCAGATAAAATCTATTTCATAAGTGGCATTTACGGGCTTCCGTACACATGTTTGGATTCCCCCATCTTCCCAAGTCAATGTTTTCTGATTCCTGTTGTATGAGGAAAGAAGTTGATCAGAAAATCTTGACTTGGGAAGGCGGAATTTCCCTGTGACAATCAGTCGTATTTATTGAAACAGACACCTGCCCAGTAAGGTTGCCGTTGCAATAGCATTTCGCACGTGACGATAGTCTCAATCGAACCTCAAACTGAATCCAAGATGGCAGCCCCCATGGAAAGTGATCGTGACTTTGTGTCATCTGAACTTGGAACCAAACAATAGTAATTACTGTCATTGTCACGTGTGCTACGTATTGTGGTTGACTTACGTAACATAATCAAAATCCAATATGGTTTATTCTCGTCGTAACAATAAGATGTGACACCTGTATTTACCAGTTGGAATTCAACTGTTAAATACATCAGATCAAATCATGATGACATGAATGAATTGGTGTTGTGTGAAGTTTTATACTCGTGAAAACGGTCCTTTCAGTAGGACCGACCGCCGCCGTCAAACCATATGCAGAATTTAATGATTTCGCGTTGTGTTTTGTGATCGTATCCTATAGTAGGCTATATTCAACTTCTGAACTTGCAATTGAATGTACAACGCACAAACACATCACTTTCATGTTCAGTTTCATCACAGTCATAGGAGCCTTACGTTTTATCTGTCACATGCAATTAATATATGAGGCTTTCTGTTTGTAAATTTCATCAAAGTCGGTGCTGTTAAACAGATAACTCCAGAGTACACAAGTATTTCCATCACTATTTGCTGTTAGATAAGGATGAAAATTATATGTACAGTATATCTATATAAACATTTTTTTTAAATTTTTCTATAACATAAATCATTATGTACAAATTTTATCATATATTTAAATGATATTGTTGACATTGTTTACATATAATTTTATCCATATCTAACAGCAAGTACTGTGCAGTTGCTTTTATTTGGAGGGGATTAAATTTCACTACATCACAGTCAAAGACAATTCTGTGAAATTAAATATCTGTGAATATAATATATTACACTTATGAATTTTCAGGTATACAATATGTAACCATACAAATTATAATATTTCCAATCAAAACTTATTCATATATGACAATACATCATAATAAATACACAAATCACAAAATGTTTTTTACTAGTGTACAATACTAGTCTTGAGAAAAGGGTACATACCTGGAAGTGTAGAGTACTTGCCTTACCCCCCCCCCCCTCCCTCCCCACAACAATAGAGCAATGCGTCAGATCATGAATTAAATGGAAAACAAGAGAGATAACTCCTGTAACATTTCTGACGTAATTGGTCTTGTGTGAAATTTTGTAAGTCTGAGTTGAATATTTACATTACAATCACTCTATTAGACCATTTACAGTAATGAGCTGTTTTTAGATTACAATATGTACAGAGACAATTACTGCCTATGCTTGTATTTGAACCTAGGACCACTGATTTTCTAGTCTGGTGCTCTACCGATTTGCTTGAGCTAGTGGGAACACCATATAACTACCCTGCCACATTATTGCCCTCCATTGAGAGAGTTGTCCCGACTCTCTTTAGAGGTAGCTATCACCTGAGGGTCGATTTAAGGATTATCACTTTCACATTACCAGGAAGAACCTAGGTCCCAATGTGGGTGCCATTTGTAACAGAGACAATTACTGCCTCTGCTTGGATTCGAACTAATTCATACGACGACATGTTTAATGCAGTTTACATTTGAATACTACCCATCCAACCTCAACCTACATAATGTAAACATGAAATTTACTCTACATCATCAATAATTCTTTACTACCCAAGTCCTTTTCTTTACGTTATATAAGAGTTTACATGCCGACTACCTAACACCGAGTATCCCTAACTGAACTTACGTAACAACCGAAGACATGTTCATTACAACTACATGGCAAATATTACGCCAGATTGACCAGTTCCCAAGTCTATCAGAGAAGTACTGGGGTTTTTGTTCAGAGACACCAGTGTTGATATAATTTTCTCTGTTCCTTATATACCCAAGGTAACAATAGGCACATGTATTAAACATGACCTTGTCCTAAATGAAAGTAGAATCAACTGGAACAACCAATCAAATCTCACGTTATTTATAATGGTACTTTTGTTTACTGGTTTTAATATGGAAGTAGCAAGGTCACTTTACTTCAGCGTGACGGTAAAAACTGATAAATATAATTTAACCTCATTGTGAATTACGAATTTAAACGTAATATTAATTAGGTAGGAATATAAAATATTTAATAAACTAATATAAATGTATAAATTTACTTATCTATATGAACTTTCACTGTATCTTTTGACAACAACATAACAGCTGATACCTATAAATAGTTAACTCCATTATTGTGTGTAACGCTTGCTATCTACAAGCGTGTTCGAATAGACTTTTATTTTATGTATTAACTAAGTTTACTATACAGAACAAATTGACATTTTCTCCCTGTGAAATTAAACAACTATACAATGGTGAAGAAAATCCCTGTGTACTCTTGTTTGGTAGAACCCCATTGTGGTAGCTGTAGTCACTCTTCCAATGGTTCCACTGTAGGAGATGACCATGCTGTCTTGTTTCTAGGCTTTATTTTTACAATTGGAAATCTTTGGTGCAACTGTCTGTGGTAATTGATTAGGTACCAGAGGGTATCCCATTTTGAAAATCTACTGCATGGATTGAAAAATGGATTGTATTTAGGCGATCTACATGGATGTATGATTCAAGTTTGTGTTTTAAATAGAAAATTGATAAAGAATTTTTGACATATGTTTTAGGTATTTTCCGACTTAAATCATTATTGTATGATTTTTTTTATTATCTCCTTTTATATTCACTTTGATGCTTTCATTTATGTGTTTAACCTGTTATTACGCTATGTGAAAAGATGTTTTTATGTGTTTTTGTATCATCTTCTTTTTTTCAAAACCCCTCAAGAGATTTTGATAAAACTTTACAGGAAGCAAGTACTCAAGGTCCTACAGGTGGATACAGGGTGAGGCAAAATATGTACCAAAAGATACCTCTCTTTGAAAATCTCCTCCTCCAGAACCACTGTATGTATCGAAAAACAGATTGTATATGAGTAATCTACATGGATGTATGGTTCAAGTTTGTGATTTTAATAGAAATGAATAATAGATTTTCAAAGTGATTTTGAGGTCTTTTCATTTTTTTTATTTTGAATGATTTCTTTGATTATCGCCTTGTTTTTGTGCAAGAATTTTACCAAAACCTGATTTTTCAAATTCACATTTGTTAATGGTGCCTTGGTGAATGAACTTGGGCCTCCTGTTTATTTATAGCTGTCTATGAGATATATATATATATGCCAAAAAATACCGGTACACATTATATGATTACTGAAGCAAATCTGTTCTGTTTATGGGCGTTTAGTGGTGTTATTATTTTGTTTTTTCTTGGGTGTTTTTTTTTCTTTTTTTTATAGATTACTGGTTGATGGCACTGTATTATGCTTGTGCATGTCTATAGCACGAAATCATTTAACTTTTTTGATTTGAACACATCCTTATTTACATTCAAATAAAAGTAACATGATTTTTATTCATAGTTGGGATGGCGCATATGACAGAGAGCTAGAAGCGTACAAAGATATCGGAGATGTTGGTGAAATTTGGTAAAGCATGACTTTAATTTTGTATTTATTCTGTTTTTGCTGTTTGTCATATTCTTTCTTATCTCTTTATCTGTCAAATCATTTACATAAAGTTGTGATGATGATAGATCATCAGTCGGAAAGGTAGTCGATTTTAGACAGTCGACTGGAGATTTCATAATTGATTATAATTGGTTTTGTGTTTATTATTGTTTTATTTTTTGTTTTGTTAATTTCAAAAAGTTTTGTAACCGTCATACAACCAGTGCTGATTCAATGGCTATCGCCATGTTAAAATGTTAACTCTGTACAGTAAGTAGGGTTGTTTGTATAAAACTTAAATTTCTCAAATAAATTCCAAAGTATTAATAAACTGTAGAAAATTAACTGATAAATTTGATTTCAGTGTTTTAAAACAATCAGGCTCACTATGTCCTGCCTGGGGTTCCAACTCTCGACCTACAACACCAACCGCTTGGATCCCATACTCCATGTCCTAACCACTTGGCCATCTACACTATCACAAAAATGAATGTTTAGCATATATATATATATATATATATATATATATATATATATATATATATATATATATATATATATATATATATATATATATATATATGCATGTATATATATTTATAAAGTGAGTTCAAAATGATGGTTTTGTAAAGAATATCAGTTACATATAAATCTTTATAATGTAGGTTTTGTAAAGAATATCAGTTACATATAAATCTTTATAATGTAGGTTTTGTAAAGAATATCAGTTACATATACATCTTTATAATGTAGGTTTGGAGAAGACAGTCAGGAAAGAGTACTGGATTGGATTGAGGACTGTGACCTAATTAATGCTGATGATTCTATCCTGGATTTAGGCTGTGGTAATGGCATGATGCTTGTTGAGTTAGTGAGTAATCTTTACACAGGGGCGCAGTGATACACTTACCTTCCCAATGATAGGTATCATGATATTTGGCTCTCGATATGATACATATTGCGATATATTATTTTACACCAGACTATTCTAAAATCTGAACAGACATAAAAAAGAATTAAATTCTGCCATTCAAAAGATTTATTAATACTCATAGGAAAACATGACCTGGAAAACAAAACAAGAATATGCAAATAATTTCTACACCTCCCATCAAGAAATATCTTTTTGTTTCATCAGAAATGGTTTGAAAGTTATCCATTGATTGATATATAAATTACTTCTTAGTAAAAGATGTCTGTCAGGTACTTATCATTACACAAAAAGTGTCCAATTCAACTTGAAAAAATGGTCTCATATCAAGCACAAAATAGTTTACAATGGATATTGAAAATTACTTGTGAACAAGGGGAAATTAGTGGCATTTTAGTTTTAAAGACTTCCTGTAAACTTATCTGTCCCTGCCTTGTCCTGCAGTACCCTTGAAAGCAGGGATCTGTTTCCTCATTTGAGCGAAGACAGTTAGGTCATCATCAATGTTGTGGTGATGGCATTTTAAGAAAGAGGCCACGTTCATTGTGTTGTTCGTTTTATAGGTTTCCATTGTAACATTGATGACAAACAATGCAAGTTTATCTGTAATATTTTTACCATCTATCTCTACCACTCTGAAGGCAGAATTGCTGACTTAAATGTTGGATGAGGCTCATGCTTCAGAGCATCAGTCATATTTAGCTTGCTGGGGTGAAAGTCAGGAGGGCTAATGCCTTACTCACAACGTCATCATTTGTCTTTGTCCATAGACAAAATTTTATCCTGGCCTATATCTTTTTTTTACCACAAGGGACAGAGCTTTGGTATTTCACATATAGATTTTTCATTCGGTACCTTGACTTTTGACCTAGTGATCATGACCTTGGACTTTGACCTTCTTTTCAAAAACGTTAACCTTGGCCCTTTCTTTTAAATCATTAGGGATACAGCTTTGATATTTCACTTGTAGATTTCTTATGGCCAGTGCTTTCATTTGGTACCTTGACTTTTGACTTAATGACCATGACATTGAACTTTGACCTACTTTTCAAAAGCTTTAACTCTGGCTATATCTTTTAAACCATTAGGATAGGGCTTTGATATTTCACTTATAAATTTTTATTACTAGTGCTTTCATGGTATTGGTACCATGACTTTTGACCTAGCGACCTTGCCCTTGGACTTTGACCTACTTTTTAAAACTTTATCCTCTTGGCTATATCTTTTAAACCACAAGGTAAAGGGCTTTGATATCTCACATATAGATTCCTTATGACCAGAGCTTTCATTTGGTACCTTGACTTAAGACCTAATGACCTTAATCTACGTTTCAAAAACTTTAACCTGAGCTGAAGGCATTACAATATTTTACCGTACTATGATCTGACAGCTGTGGGTGAAATACCTATTTTGAAAATTTACACCCATTTCTGGGGAGCTTTGTTGTCTTTTGACCACTCTTGATGTTTTGAGTAGATCTCTAAGTTTTGAAACAGAAGACGGTCAATGAATCTGGAATATAGCAACATCTTGAATATACCATTGGAATATTATGAATGGTGAAACATGAACTGTGAATTAAACCATGCCAAAAATAGCTCAGTTAACTGTTTCATGGTATATCGTTGCATCACTATTACAGAGTTGTACGGTAATTACAAACAAAATGAAATGTCTTCCATGAAATAAAATAATTCATATTGAAATTTATGTATATTGCTCAATGAGAAGTAATGAAATGACTTATGCATCTGGCAGAACCTTGACATAAACAATCAGAAATGGTGGAATTTTAATTTTCTCGGTTAATTTATGGTGGTGTATTCCCCTGTCTCGCTTCACCAGTAGTTAGTGTAATGTCTCTATTTCATTTACATGTATATGCATATATTTTCAGTCTAAGAGAGGATATACCAATCTTACTGGAGTTGATTATTCTGAAGGGGCAATACAACTAGCCCAGTCAGTTGCATCAGCAGAAGAGATTTCTAACATAACGTATCAGGTATATCGACCATTTTTATCATTCAGGTTATGAAGCCTCAGTTGTCGAGTTTTTCTTAAATTTTTATTGTTTTGCCTTTTAATCAGAATGATAAAGCTTTATTTAGCTAATCTATGCTTAAATTTCTTTAGAATGCATGGTTTTATAGTCATATGTGAAAAACTTAAGTGGAAATGCCTAGATTATATAAGTCATCACATTTAACAAAATATACACACATATCAGTAATGATAGATTTGTCTGTCTCACAAAAGTAGTGATAGATTTGTGTCTCACATATTCACTAGTGATAGATATCTCCATCTCACACAACCAGTAGTGATAATGTAGACTTGTATGTCTCACACATCCAGTAATAATAGATTTGTCCATCTCACACATTCAGTAGTGATAGATTTGTCTGTCTTACACAACCAGTAGTGATAGATTTGTCTGTCTCACACAACCAGTAGTGATAGATTTGTCTGTCTCACACAACCAGTAGTGATAGATTTGCGTCTCACATATTCAGTAGTGATAGATTTGTCTGTCTCACATAACCAGTAGTGATAGATTTGTCTGTCTCACACAACCAGTAGTGATAGATTTGTGTCTCACACAACCAGTAGTGATAGATTTGTGTCTCACACATCCAGTAGTGATAGATTTGTCTGTCTCACATAACCAGTAGTGATAGATTTGTCTGTCTCACACAACCAGTAGTGATAGATTTGTGTCTCACACATCCAGTAGTGATAGATTTGTCTGTCTCACACATTCAGTAGTGATAGATTTGTCTGTCTCACATAACCAGTAGTGATAGATTTGTCTGTCTCACATAACCAGTAGTGATAGATTTGTCTGTCTTACACAACCAGTAGTGATAGATTTGTGTCTCACATAACCAGTAGTGATAGATTCATGTCTCACACAACCAGTAGTGATAGATTTGTGTCTCACACATCCAGTAGGGATAGATTTGTGTCTCACACATCCAGTAGTGATAGATTTGTCTGTCTCACATAACCATTAGTGATAGATTTGCGTCTCACACATTCAGTAGTGATAGATTTGTCTGTCTCACACAACCAGTAGTGATAGATTTGTGTCTCACACATCCAGTAGTGATAGATTCATGTCTCACACAACCAGTAGTGATAGATTTGTGTCTCACACATTCAGTAGTGATAGATTTGTCTGTCTCACACAACCAGTAGTGATAGATTTGTCTGTCTCACACAACCAGTAGTGATAGATTTGTGTCTCACACATCCAGTTATGATAGATTTGTCTGTCTCACATAACCAGTAGTGATAGATTTGTCTGTCTCACACAACCAGTAGTGATAGATTTGTGTCTCACACATCCAGTAGTGATAGATTTGTCTGTCTCACACAACCAGTAGTGATAGATTTGTCTGTCTCACACAACCAGTAGTGATAAATTTGTGTCTCACACATCCAGTAGTGATAGATTTGTCTGTCTCACATAACCAGTAGTGATAGATTTGTCTGTCTCACACAACCAGTAGGGATAGATTTGTGTCTCACACATTCAGTAGTGATAGATTTGTCTGTCTCACACAACCAGTAGGGATAGATTTGTGTCTCACACATTCAGTAGTGATAGATTCATGTCTCACACAACCAGTAGTGATAGATTTGTGTCTCACACATTCAGTAGTGATAGATTTGCATCTCACACATCCAGTAGTGAAAGATGTGTCTGTCTCACACATCCAGTAGTGATAGATTTGTCTGTCTCACATAACCAGTAGTGATAGATTTGTCTGTCTCACACAACCAGTAGTGATAGATTTGTCTGTCTCACATAACCAGTAGTGATAGATTTGTCTGTCTCACATAACCAGTAGTGATAGATTTGTCTGTCTCACATAACCAGTAGTGATAGATTTGTCCATCTCACACATTCAGTATTGGTAGATTTGTCTGTTTCACACATCCAGTAATGATAGTTTTTTCTGTCTCGCACGAACAGTAATGATAGATTTGTCTGTCTCACACATGTAATATTGACAGATTTTTCTGTCTCACAATTAACAGTGGCAGCTTTTTCTATCTTACGCAATAACAGTGACAATTTTTTCCATCTTTCACAATCAATTTTAAACTTATATCTCTGTTAAAAGTTGTTCATGAATTAAGTGCTATGAATTTTGATCAGATATTATGGAATGAGATAAATTTCTTAGACAGATACCCAATACTATTAAGGCAAGCTCTTGTTTACAGTATTTGTCAGTTTCAGTGCAAAATTTTCAGTTCCATAATTTGAATTACAGGTAAAAATGAATATCTGGAATTCAAACCCAGACTTCCCAAACTCTTGTGCCATTGGGATCTCCTACAACTGAGTCACAGCTTGTGATGTCTAGTGGTAGAACATTTAGCTTGCAAGCAGAAGGTCTCAGGTTTGATTCCCAGTATCAGGTCATACCAAAGATGGTAGTGACTGTTCCTTTACCAAATGCTCAGCATACAAAGTGAAAGTCATGAGTCTTTCGGATGAGACTTAAAGCTTCGGTCTTATGTCACAAAAGGCGTGGCTCGTAAAAGAACCCTCACTGCAATGGCTTCAGTCCATCGCACTGGTCAAAATTTGTGGTACTTCACCAATAGCTGGCGACATATCAGTATAAGTGAAAAATTCTTTATGTAAAACTACAAACAAACAGAAAACCTACGGAACTATGGAACCACCGAGTCCATGTCACAAACACATGATCTACATTGTTACAAATTGCTGAAAAATTTGATCCAGAAAATGGACTTCACTCACTTTAACATTTTTATTTTATTTTCAGGTAGCTGATTTGATTTGCGATGATGCGTGTAAGAAATACTCGTGCTTAACCAGGAAGTACAAAATTGTATTGGACAAAGGAACCTACGATGCCATTAGTTTGATGCCTTCGTCGGAACAGGAAGCTCGTCTTTCGTACTTGAAAACAGTGAAAAATATCATAGATAAAGAAGGACTTTTCATAATCACGTCTTGTAACTGGACCAAGGAACAGCTCTCAAATTTTCTAGAGAAAGGTAATATCATCTTCCTTAGTGCTTCCCAGATAAACTGGCAAATGTTTATTAACATGGTGAGTCTAAATTATAAAAGGGGTGGCAGGTTAGTGTTCAGCACAAAAATGTCGGAGCTACATTAATTCTTGTACAAAGGTCTAAAAACAAGATGTCTCATTGTGTCATTAGCTATATTAATTTTGTTCTTTAAACATAAGCATGCAAAATGTTAAAACTGTACATCCTTATTTGATGAAAATAGACAGTCTTGTTTAGGTTTTTGATGGAGCCTAGGTATGCCACTTTCAGACATGTTAACCTCTGATGAACAAAAGAGGTAGATTCACACCTCCAAAGTGGTAGCAATGCGTGCGGCATTTCTGTGATTATATTTCTTCAAAAGTATTATGGTCATACAGTGTTAGCCCTGAAAATGTATTGTTCAAATTACATGTATTGGCAAACTTCAGTTTTCATTAGCCAAAATTAAAAATTCTAAAAAAAAATATTTATTTAGTTATTATCATTATTATAACTATAGATAAGGGGTCATTATATAAATTTTTCTTGTGTGTTTTGCATTTTTCAAATTAATCAATAATTATAGAAAAAAAAGTAAAAAAAAAAGACATGACAAGTACATATATATAGACAGATTAGTAACTTACCAAAAACATTTTCTGACCTAAACAAAATTCTGCCAAATGTTCAGTTGCATTAAAATTTATGTACATTGCTTTTATCCATTGCATTAAATTTTTTCAAGACCAATTTATCATTAATAAATATATTTAAACTATTTTTCATCAATGATATAAGCAAGCAATTAATTGTTTTGAGTTGCATATGCATGTACATGTCATACCATTCAATACTCATTTTCTCTTTCTTTTGGAGTTAAATTACAACTTTTATTAGTATTAATTTGTAATTTTTAAGCATAATTGGGGTGTGGAACATTATATTTCGATAATATGAGATGCATCTGTTCTTCGTCTGACATATCAACATTTGGAGAAGTTTACAGAGATTTAAATCTAATTAAATGATTATCAAGAATTAATTTTCGTCCATGGATGATGATTGGGGTTTCACAAGGAATAGTATTAATTGCAGGTTACGTTAATTAGGCGTGACGAATAGTCTGTATATTGCGGGAGGCCAGGGTATTGTCAAAACAATGCACAAGTGTGAAATAAACTCAGAAAATGACTGTAAATAATTGGTAGAAATGTAAAGAAATCGGAAGTTTTGGCTGAAATGGGTAGAGTTAACATGTCTGCACTTTATATTGGTCATACTATATATGTAGTTTTAATTGAACGAGTGTTCAGGATGGCTCAGTATTGAGAGCTTTTGCCAAAGAAGATGGCGGAGTGGGATTTAGTCAAGCCAAGTCACATCCAAGATTTGTGAGCACATTTATTGACTGTTTACTCTATCTATCAGCATAGTGGATGAAAGTTACAGGTCCTGGCACCATAAAAACTGAAGAATTTCCCAAGATTTACTCAACTTTGGGTAATCCTGAAATCTGATTGGCTGACCAGGCCAATTTGAGAATATTCTCAGGTTTCAGTAAATTCTCAAGTTTTATGGTGCTGTGCCCTGGTCTTTGGAATGAGACTTAATTGTATTGGCATGTTGCCAGTTTAAGTCTAAATTTTTAGCACTCTAACTCCACATAGATGAAAAATTCTTTGCTAGATTTAAATAAATTTCTATACACCTTTTCTTTCAATCGGTAGTTTTTATTTTGGGTACAAAATTTCTTGATGCTGTCCGGAACTGTTTTTGCACAGATGAAAATAGTAGGAACTTCGGTATTGTGAAAAAGTGTATTACAGTCTCCTTTTCTGATAAATAGGAAACAGTTTTTGTCTCTCTCTGCTGTAAGAGATTGAACCTTCAACTTTATCTCATAAAATTTCATTTGATGAGTTTGAAGATAAGGGCATATTGATTTCTTTAATTTATTCATTTGTCTGTTTCTCAAACTCATATTGTTTTCAATTCATTTGGTTAGAACATCACTGTGTACTTGGATACTTGTGGGTTACTGGTTTAGTAGACACTGTTGTGTCACATGATTTTGTGCATCCATGCTACTATCTATCACAACACATTAAAACAGATAAGAATTGTGCTGCATCTTAACAAACCCTTTTAAAGAAAAAGTTCACTTGCATTTTTGTACATCTATTGTATAAGATAAGTTATTTTTATCCTAAATGTAAAAATACATCAGTAGGTCCTATTATGCCTCATTTTGAGCTTCGTGGTCTGCTGTAGCAGGTGTTTACATCTACATCATCACGAGGATAATAGCATATAATGAATATTTATAATTGAGAAGTTGACAGCAGAATTTGTTCAAGCTCAGAATTGGTGCATGAAAACTTCTCCATTCCTTTTGTAACGGTACATCGATTTACCCAAAAGGACCCAAAAGGACCCAAAAGAACCCAAAAGGACCCAAAAGGAACACAAAAGGACCCAAAAGGAACACAAAAGGACTCCATTCCTTTTTTTCTGTAATCTTCATTATTGTGCATATTGAGTATAAAATATCCAATAGAATTTCATTAATTAAATTATGAGAACTTAATTATGAGACGTTGGTGTTATAAAAGCAGGTTCTCTTTTCACTTCTCTCTCATCAAACAAATTTCGGACTGGAATTTAAATCACTTAGCCGGTAAGTACCAACTTTAATTTCTTGTATTACCTATAAAATTAATTTATATATGTATTTCACGACAAAATTAATTCTGTAATAAAATTATATATCAGAAATAAGCACTAAGCCCTTGGCTTACATTTATCAATATTCCCAAATAGTTTTTATTTCAACCACATATTTATTTTTATAGTAAAAGTTTACTAAATTGATTTTATAGTAAAAGATAACTGTTATAAGATCGGGGTTTCTTTTTTCTTATTTTAATTTTTTTGTCGCTTTGGTATTTTCAGATTTTCATCATGGTTCGCCGTCAGGCTATCAAAAAGAAGAACGAGTGGCCATGCGGTGCGTGCAAGAAGAACTGTTTAAAATTCTAGCTTGTTCTGTGCCGTTTGTGAAAAATGGTTTCATAGTGATTGCGAAAAAGTGAATAAACAAACTCTAAAACTTCTCTCGGACATTCCTGAGGATTATATCTGTTCATTCTGCCGGTGTGAGGATGGACATTTTGATTACCTCATGGGGATCGAACGGCTAAGAAAGGTAGGGTACTTAATTAAGGCGTAGTTAAAGCAATATGAGCTGTATTTTTTTTGTTTGTTTTTTTTTGTTTCAAAAACCTGCTAGTATGCATTTTCCACAAAATATGGCAAACAGAAATTAAAAAAAAACATGATATTTTTGTCACTGTAGTAGAAAAGAACACATTAGTTTTTTAAAAAATCAACATGAAAAAATGCAGCTCATATTGCTAGATAACATAGATAATTCGATAGATATAAAACGTAGATTATATAAAATGCATGATGAAATTATAACAATCATCGGCATTATATAAAAGTCAGTCTATATAAGTTTACAATGAAAAATGCTTATTAGATATTTAACAGTTCAAATTATCGACTCCGCATAGCCCATTAATATCAATTATGATATAATGAGATAATTATATGGATAGATGATGGCAACCCATACACGTGCCGTTAATTCTTAAAACAACACGATGATTACCTTGCTGTTTTAATAATTTAACTATTAGCAGCTGATTAGTGATATGGCTTCTCCCCATTACTTCAGTCAATTCAATTCGTAATTATTATAGCGACCAACCTCTTAAGTACTAAAGTGGCATATTTTAGACGGCTTAATTGTTTAGGATTTGAATTTAAAATGATTAATATGAATTTCAAAATAAATTATGATTTTTAGTACGTATTGATATTTATCGCCAATTCAGTTGGCTTCACATTAGTTACATATTGGTCTTTAAACATATTTAATGAGTAATCGAATGGTTTGGGCAAAAGGCAAAGACTATATAAACCCTTTCCAAAATATACGTTTTTTTTATAATCTGTTCACTGCAATTTCATTAGACTTCTATGTTTTCTTCAATGACCCTTTGGCAAACAATGCTGAAAAGTTCAAATCTGTACTTTTATTTATTTCTCGAGAAAATGAATAATTAGTAACAACAAGTTTTGTCAGGCGGCGCAATGTGCGACGTCAAAAATTTCCAGTATTACGTTGTTGCTAAACCCTCCACATCGTTCACGATAACATTTACGTTTTATTTCCGAAAAAGTCTTAGAAAAAATATTATCTATGAACATGTATTCTGCGTGCACATTCAATACATATTTCTAGTTTTGTTTTGTTTTTAAAATATTTTCTAAGTGCAAACGATCTGTCGGCTCCAAACTTGCCCTGTATTACTTGTTGTCTAACGTCCGTCTTACCGAAATGTGTCGTTCAACATTTTGACGTCCATTGATATCGTTCGGGGTTTCTTTTTTCCACTTATTGTCATCATACTTGTTCAAATATTTTCAATGTTGTTTAACTACTTATTCACAAAACGCATTTCTCATCGATTTTGTTAATTTCATTTACTTCCAAAGCCGCTTAGGATTTATTTCATGGTCTTTACAAAATTGTATCAGTTACTGCTGCGCCGCCTTAAACGCTGAAAACGTCATTTTATTACCACTTAACTTTTCAATTTGTCACAAAACGCACTATAAAATATTTAAAAGTTTTGTTATAGCGAAAACATTTTCTGAGTAAATAATAGAATTATTATCAAATATCGGTGTATGTTTTATTTGAATTTTTTCATTCGAAAAGTACTTTTCCGCCCAATTTTCAATTCATTATGTTGATTTTTAACTTTTTGTTTTTGACATTGCGGCGCATGTAGAATTTCTGATCTAACATGCTTTCATTTCACTAATTTAATCTCAAACAATATTCGATTTTAAAACATTATTTGAATGCAAATTTCTTGAACCCTTTGTGGCACAAATTTCATCTTCCTTTGTCTTCGATTAACTGAATAACGCCATTTGTCTACGCTATTTTGGGACAACCCTCGTAGTATTTATTTACCAGTTTATAGAGTGATATATTATTAATATTTTTTGTATATAAGTAAGTAGTCTCTGTGTTGAATGTATCTTGGACACTCGAGAAAAAAAAATGTATATTACATTCAGAATCAGTCCCAACCTTTTTACTTTTTTGATAAATTATTCCTTTTGTCAGTACGTATTATGAGGGGATGGTCTTGTGTAAGTAATTGATTTAGTATAGGGGCATGTGTTTCATAAACAAAGAGAGAAACAGTTATATCATTTAATGCAAGGAATTAAATTAACACCCGACAATTATTTTTAGTGTTACTGTCGAGACAAAATTCAAAAAGAACATGTACGTTCGTTCAATAATTAACCACGTTAGTAATATCAATTTCCATTTTAAACTACGGATTTTTTAAGATTGTAGTTTAAAAGATCAAACAACCAAGTGTAACATTCTTTGATTGCTCTTTATTATATATCGTTATGATCATAAAGAGGCACGGAACATATGTACATCATAAAGTTTTCAATCAAATGCATGTTAGTTCAATTTCTACACAGCACATGTTAGGTTTTCATTTAAGGCATGCTAGTTCAATGTCTACACAAGACACGTATAAGTCTACACTGGAATTTCTTCATTCCGGGCACCGAATCCCTCACAGTTCTGTCAGTGTTTAGGTGCAAAATTAGCCGCGGGAACAAATCAACACCCAAATCAGCAAGATCACCTTCGCCTCCTCGAAAAAAGACAAAACAATCCAAGGTAACAACAACAACGAGACATGTGCGTACATCACCACCATCGTCTCCATATTCGTTGCCATCGCCTACTTTTGATCAACGTGTGTTTGTAGATGTTTCACCATCGCCTCCTCGACAAAAGACTAAGGAGTCTAACCTACCAAAGACTACAAGACATGTGCCCACGTCACCACCATCGTCTCCTCACTCATTACCATCCACTTCAGTGACGCCACAGTCTTCGCCATCGACCAAAACACCTGTTCAGAAGAAAAGATCCAGAGACTCTCCTTCACCATACAAACAACGAAAACGTTCGAGGCTTCCATCATCGCCTATATCATCACCACCCTGTAGCTTCCATTCATCAATTAATTTATCAAACCGCTATTCCATCCTAGAAGAAGAAGAGGGAGACTGTGCACCAAACCCAGATACAGAAATCGAAGAACCCAACACCGTCCAATCCCTGCCACACAAACAGATTCATGACAGTAGACAGTGCATACAAAGCTGTGACTGCGTGTGATGAAGCTACTGTTGCCCAGAACATCCCGATTGGACAAAAGAGCAACGCGTTCATCTTGATAAAAGCAAACAAGGATAAAAAGTTCGAATTTCCAGATGATTGCGGTGCATGGGGGCGGGTCAGGAACAACTGTCAATTCTACATACGCGTATAAGGACAACAAACTAAAAACTGTGGTTATCAAACAGGGTTCATATTGTGTCGAGAAGAAAATCCAGGGTCAAAGAACATTCGTTCCACTGGAGCCACAACCTCATGAGGACACCATTGTTAAATGCCATCGGTACTACGCCAGGTTGAAAATTGATCCGGAGTACCAGAAAAGAGTAACCGTATTTACAAGGCTACCGACACCGTTCCACTCGAAGGAAAACATCGCCCTAGTGGAATATCAAGGCATATTCAAAAACCAAAAGACACCCCATGGAAACAACACCAGAACCAATGAAGCCTATTCCCGGACAGATCCACAAATTCTCCGAACAGCTGCTGCAATTACAAAGACACAACACCAGATGCCAATAAAAACTAGCAATCAGATGATGATGGACGATTCCCTAAATGCACCAAATGCAAAACAAATAACAGACAAAGTGTACAGGGAATCCAAAAAAGACCAGAACAACCTCAAACTTTACCAACATCGCAGACGAAGTCCTCGCAACCCTTACAATGTGCCAAAATGGGGAAAATAATATTAGGGAAGTGATAACAACACCAAACAAACCCCCAAGTGTGATTGTTTATTCGAATGAGCAGCTGGAGGACTTAAAGACAAACTGTGTAGGCCCTAAAGGCAGTGTTATAGGCATTGATAGGACATTTAACCTTGGAGCATGTTTCGTTACTACAACTACATACAAAAACAGGAAAATTATAAAGCGCGATACTCTCCAAAATCCCATTTTCCTTGGCCCAACATTATTGCACTGGGATGGAGAAACCGACTCCTATTACAAATTCCTGACACATCTAAATTCAAAACTGGGATTTCCGTCCGGACTAAAAGTGGGTAGTGATGAAGAAAAAAGCAATAAAAAAAGCCATCCAAAATGCATTCGATAGCCCGATTCACCTGCTCTGTACTAAACACTTGAAAGACAACGTCCGCCGATATTTAAAAGATAAAGAGGGATGCAGTTCAAAGGACAGGGAGTCTATAGTGTCTTCAATTTTTGGACAAAACGGTGTTTTAAACAGTGATGACTCTTTCTCGTACGATTCAAAAATTGCCGACTTGGATTCATACCTAAACAAATTTCCACATTTTAAAAGTTATTTCCAAACCCGTTTAAAGCCATTGTTGGATAAATATGTTTTCCTCCCACTACAAAATGGAACCGTCACAGAGCAATGGACCAACAATAACTCCGAGTCCATGAACAATCGGTTAAAACAATCCCTTGACTGGAAGCCACACAAAATGCCCGACTTGATAACCAAAATTAACGAAATATCCGCGTTCCAAATTAATGACCTAAGACGAGCGATCCATGGCAACGGAAATTATATCTTGGAGGACACCCTTCAACAGCACCGAGTACCACCAGACGTCTGGGTGAAGATGAGCCAATCGGAGAAAAAGAGGAAAACATGGAAACTTCTTTCCCAAAAACCGATTGAAGCTGACAAGAGACAGTATATCAAGTCCTCCAGATGTAGCTTCCAGGTAATTATTTCAATTTACCATGCACTGCATTATTTATATGGATATCTGAATATTTCATATTAAATCTCTTTAAATTGAATTCCATCATTTAATTCAATACAGTGTACTATTAAATCTAAATCTTATCTTTTTAATTATTCCATTTTTTTTTTAATTACATAGGTACCACCGACATCGAAGGTAGCCCAGAAACCGTGCCAGAGAAAACGCCCCAGAGCAGAGCGCACCCGGCGGTAATCCCGATTTAGACTTTCCCAAATCACTTGTGACTATTCCCGACTGTGACTATACAAAATATGACCGTACCGAATGTTTCTCTCTACCGGATGTGACTATACCAAATGTGACTACCCGAGCGTGTGAATGACTACCCGATTGTGACTAAAAATCAAAAATGTTTGACTGTAAATAAGTTTGATTTATTGTTAGACTCGTATGCTTGGGAAAACTGAGTCTGGGCCTTGGTAGGGCGTCGTTTAAAAACGATAAGAACAGTTTGATCCACATACGAGTCTGTAGAATGAAATCAAATCAGAATTAATTTCGATGGCTTATGTATGTGCCTTGTAAATATTTTTAGTAGATTTAATTGTCATTTGAATTGTGTTGCTATTATATTGTCTTGGTTAAAAACTTGTATGCTTGGATAAACTGAGTCTGGGCCTTGGTAGGGCGTCGTGTAAAAGCGATAAGAAACAGTTTGATCCACATGCGATAGGTGTGCTTTGTAAATACCTTTTAGTGCTCTTATAATTTATGTTCGTCTGACTTATTTATTCGTTGTTGTTTTTTTTATTATTATTATATTTTTTATGTGGTTTATGGTGCATGAATGTATATATTAGTGCTTGTTTTTACATAATTTCTATGGTACCTAAATTATTTATTCGCTATTCTTTTTCTATAACCTTTCTTTTAAAATAATGATGTAAACGTTTTATTTATTTCTTTAATAAGAAAAAAAAAAAGGTTTCCTTTTTACATTAAACAAAATTAATTACCTCTATAATGTATTTTTTTATCTAACATTTTATAACATTTTATAACAATTTGGAACTTTGGCTTTTTGTTTTTCCAAAATTACGAAATTTTGGCTCTTAAAATGGGTGGCCTCCACGTGGCAAGAGCTGGGCAACGTTATCATATCAAGTACGTTTTAATGAATAAAACGTGCTTAGATAGCGGCTAACACCCTACACTTCAGATTTTTTAATTTTTTAAACAACAATATTGTAAATTATGGCATTTAACAAACATTAAAATCTCCTTTTGGGTCCTTTTGTGTTCCTTTTGGGTCCTTTTGGGTTCCTTTTGGGTTCCTTTTGGGTCCTTTTGGGTCCTTTTGGGTTCTTTTGGGTCCTTTTGGGTCCTTTTGGGTAAATCGATGCACCCCTTTTGTAATCTTCATATTGAATATATAATCAAATAAAATGAAGGAATATGGACCACCATACTTTATTTACATCTTCAACCACCCAGAAATTGGACAGTGCAAAAAATCCTGTGACATTTTTGGACTTTTGATTAGAACATGATGTTTGTGGTTTGTTGTCCAAACAAACATGTTTTTGTCTAAAAATTGAAAAAGCTAATGTAATCAATTTATGTTTTGTTGATTTTAAAATTATTTGCCATTTGGTGTCTCTAGTTTTGGGATCAAAGTCTTAGGTCCGCAAAATCATGTGACAGCATCGTATTGATCCATCTTCTGTTTCTAGTATCCATAATAACTCAATAAAATGGCAGTAGAGGTTAATAGCTATTTACACATCATGAAGAATTGATAGAATACTATTAGATCTGAAAGGTACTGCTTCATCACCTGTTAAGATACCGTAGTAACAAGTTCAGATTCATTGGGGTACTATAGGTTTTGTTTATGTCCGTCTATCCATCAGTCTTTTTGGCTAAGGGATTGAATGATGTTTTATAATTGCTGCCATTGGCTTAGTAATGATTTCACAGGTAAAGGACACGAGTTCAGATTGCTTGTTTTCTTATAAACATGTTTTTTGATAATTATTTGCCAAGTTAAAGCAAAACTACAACTGATTTTAAATTGGGCATTCTTTTGAACAGGAAATTCATTTTAAGAATTCCAAAAATGTTTTAGATGCTAAAGCTTCTTTTTAGCTCCCTGCCTCTTGGTTGGGCATTTGTATTGCAACAAATGATAAAAGAAATATTTTGTGATTAATAAATTAGTGTTATGAATGTGTGTGAAAGAATACCTTTGAACGATCATGACTTTTCAGATGATGCCAGTGTAAGATATAAAAACCTGTCACAAGAACCAAAAGGATTTATTTACAAAAGTTTTCTTTTTCAGATTTTCGGTTACTAGAACAAATAAGAACACCAAGTTTTCAGTTTGGAGGAAAACAAGGAAACACTGTGACATCATTGATATTCCAGCCTAAAGAAATATGAGATTATACATTCATACTTTACATTGTTTCTGTTTTTTGTGTGTTATATACTTTTCTGGTCCAAGTTGTTTTTTTTACACTAGATATACCGTACAAGGCACACTAGATATTTTCATGGAATATAAGATCTGAAGTATGGTAACATGATAAAATGTACAGCCTGACTTCTCATGCTACACGGCAAAATGTAAAGTTCACAAATAAAAGAATATGAAATTTGAAGTTATGCTTAAGGTAATAGTAATTTCACATCACATGAATATTCAAGATATTTTGATATTTGTCATTAAGAAACCAGAGAACCAGGAAGTATACCAACACTTAGACACCATTTCATAAAAGGTCGTAAATTAAGAGTATATGATTACCAACTGTTTCATAAACGTTTCAGATTACCGATTTACAACAAAATTTAGTCTGTAATTTCTGATGGGGTCTAGGCAGTCTTAAATCCTATTTGTTTTCATCAAATGTAACTGGTAAAGAAAAATATGTGATTAGACCAAGAATTGAACCTGGAACATTCCGAACATTAGCAGGAAGCTCTTACCAACTGCACTATAATGGGCATTCTATATATTTCCAAAACCGAAAGCAATGTTTAGGAACATTTTTCAATTTTTTGTATGGCAATAATAAAAACAGGATCATAATGGTAATCCGGTCTAACTCGAAAGTTCCCTATTGTGTCACACTATGTTGCTCCTGTAAAAATTAATAAATATGTTGAGTATGTACCTCAACAATTTTTTAATATTTAAGAAGTTTTCTCTATATGAGCACTAATATTTATCATTATTATAAATGTATGCCATCAATATACAAACATATCCAGTTACGGAATAAATCTTGCACATTTTAACCTAAAAATCATGAAAAGTTGCTCTGTATAATAAACAGCTGTTTGTATTGAAGCTGTTTATTATGCAGACTTGATACTATTTAACAAATATAGATATTGTCGTCTTTCACTTGATAATGGCCAAGGGGCCGAAAATGTGTGAATATTGAGTGTTTTGCTATTTTATCACCTATACATTTGTAAACTGCATCATAATCGGCTGTACCAATGTACAGTAAAACCTGCTATAGTGACCACCTGGTAATTTTTTCTGTCCCCAATACTTCCATTTGTGTACAAATCAACTTCTATATAAAGACCATCTCCCTATAAAGACCAGTTTTCTTGTGTCCCTAAGGAGGTCGTTATATATGTAAGTTTCAATGTAATAAAAAACTGATCTTTCACCACTACCGCTTTCTGATCTGATGTGTAGAGGATCTAACAAATTTTTGAATTATGAATGTTGCTATTGAATTACATGCGAGTGACCTCGTAGGTGCATTATACTCCGCCAATGAAAATGTTAATAACAGGACCTTGAAAGTTTATCGAATGGTAAAGGGATGTAATATCTTAAACATTATATAAACACTGAATTCACAAAATCCAGAAGTAGAGAATTCCTTTCATGACCACGGATAGGATCTAATCACCCAAGACACTCATAATGAATTCTACAGATTGAAGATTTCTATATCATAAAATGAGTAATATCTCTTTGCCAATCAATAAAATTACAAGATCAAGTATGTTAAATAAAAATTATAACTGTCTTTCAAATGGGACTCCAAGGAGGTTTCGTTAGACCCTCTACATGACATATCAGAAAAAGGAAGCTGTTTTCAATTAGTGCGAGGTAGTGTCACCCTCTCAGGTCAGTATGAGATGGCCATTTCTTTTTGATGTTTTAAATCCTGTCAACAATTGTTCACTTCTATGGAGATATCACCACTTGTATGGTTGAAGTGCCACAAGTTATTTACTTATGCTCAGGACTTATGCCAAAGCAGTGAGGATTAATCAACATATCAATTCCTTGGTTTTTGTCTCATCCAAGACTACTCATAACTTCACTTTTTTTGCCCAGGGCTTCACAGACGAACCATCAAAACTGGTAATAGCTTTTATTGAGATTTAAATGTGACCCCCCCCCCCCTCTCAAAGTAAACACACCATTACAAACTGATAACTTATCACAAACCACAGCAAGTGATCAAGAGGGCTTATAATAAACTTTTGTTTGAATGATATTTGATGTCATATTGTGGTGGTCAGTTTTTAATGGTGGAGGAGAGAACCCAAATACAATGTACTTGGTACCCAGGAAGGAACCACCGGCTTTCCTCTTGTGGCCAAATTTCTCATAAAATCACCACAAGTTTCATCTAGCAGGGATCAAAGCTGTGCCAATTACAGGTGAGAGAATTCATGGTTTAAAGTGAGATGCACTAACCACTCGACCATGAAGTCCTCTCTTACAATAAACAACAAAAGATGTACACAAAAACAACATTTATTCAAAAATCTGACAGTCCATACAATTGTCAAAAATACTTGGGCCTTCTCTTTCACCTTAATATCTATCTTAACAATTTTGTAAATTTTGGACAGGGAAAACGTGTGAATACCTGTTTTTCTAGTTTAGTATAAGCTGTGCTTTTTCATCCTCTTTTTCTTTCAAGTAAACCAACACTATTTATTTCATCTTTCTTGTCCTCCAAAATTTTTAGTGATACTATTAAAGTCCTCCTATTTCTTTTCCTTTCAATGAAATTTTTGACAATAGTTCCTGTTGTAAGTTTACAAACCACCAATTAACTATAATTATACATATATGAATAAAGGACGTGTAGTCACCACTAACTAAACAAGGTAAGCAGTTGACAGAAGAGAGAATAATATACATGGAGAAAAAAAAAAGAAAAGAAAATACAGGGGCATCTTTGTAATGATGATTAATCATAAAAACAAACATTTCATCATAGTTATATATAGTAACAATATCGTCTAAATTGCAAGTCTCATCTGCTATATATGTATTTATATACTTTCTCAAAACATCCTCAACATGCAAGTATAGATTGTTGTTTAAGACAGTAGTAAGGTAAAGACCTATGATAGTAAATGCTGTTTCTTCGTCTTATACGAGTTGCCCAAATCTATAAACAACAATCTATATATTGCAAGTTCGTTACAGTAAAAAAAAAACCTTCCTACAAAAACTGTTGAGAGCAATATGCAAGAAAGAAAAAGTTGTGAAAATACCATCAATTCCCATACAAAATCATTATCTACCTTTTGTCTAAGTACATGCTTTTAAGCTTTATATATAACAAGATACATTCATATTTTCAATATATGTCCAAAGTATATTATAAAGACAAGTTATTGCCCTTTGCAAACAAAATTCGGCAATTAACATGTGTCATTGGATTGGTCTATCTTCGGAACCACTTGTTTTTAATCACGGTATAATTATATGGAACCAAACTTCCTAGGACCATGAAAAAATCATTTTAATGTTTTGCTTGTGGCATCCTAAAGTTAGATATCCATTAAAATCCAAACAAGGGAAATAACTGTGAATACAATGATAAAATACAACAAAATAATCATTATCGTGATAGCCAAAACCTGGTTATACAACCATCAATGTTTTGTGCTCGACTTCTAAAAAACATCATCATCATTGAAAAATATTTAATCAAATGAAGCAAGCTTTTTTATCTTTTTTTTTTGGAGCTAACAATTTATAACACACTTTTTAACAGAGTAAATAAGATATAAAATTTGAAGCCAGCAATTCTGAGTTTATCAAATATATATTACTTCCCTCAAATACTTTTTAAAGTAAAAAACTTACATTTTTATTTTGTCTTTCTTGTTAATTTAATTCCTATGAAAACCATGTTTTTCCCCCTAACAAAGAGACCAAAATTTCCTCAAAATTACTAGCTTCTTTTCAAGTCATATTTTGTTTACAAGCATAATTTACAATACTACAATAATTCAGGTATCAAGTTCACCATGGGATGAGTAAACAGCTATATCCAGTTTGAGAGCTGAAAATGTATACCCGTGTTTATACGGCATAACTTTTCTATCAGTTGATAGCGCCCAGAAGCTCTGGTGACCACAAAATAATGTGTTGGTATAAAATAGACACCAACAAGTGGAATTAAGAAAGTAATCATTCAAACTTATCAAAAGTGTTCCAAACTCCAGACTTTTTATCTGGCAGGAAATTCCTATAGAGGAATAAAAACTTCCACAATACATGGATAAACTTCAGGTCATACCCAAAATCGATACAGCTTATTTACAAAAAAAATTTATTTAATGAATTTTAAATGATTATTATTATACAGGAAAAACATAATGAAGGAACCAAGATCTACTTTCTCTAGGTTCCCAGTAATAAACAAATTTCCAAAAAAAAAAAACTCCAGCCGGAGTTGTGGAGAAATTTTTCTCTCTTTTTGTCATAGTTTGGGGATATGGTACAATTTTTTTTATTATCTCTTCAAGTTTTATTTACGTACCAGCATTTTTTCTCTTGTTTATATCAGCTATGAAGTCACTGATTTTTTTGTCACAGTACAATGTACTTAAGAATATAATCAAGTCCTCCCCTACTTTTATTTGTATATTCTCGTCTTTCTAGTCCAAGAATTTCAAGCTTGAAAAGATGCCATTCCTAAAAACAGCTTTTGAATTGTCACCTTTTATTATTAGATCTCCTCAAATCAAGGTAAAGCTATTGGGGCACTTGCCCAAGCTTTATTTGTTCTAATTATATCCTGATTATTATATTCAAGTTTTACACAGCCACATTTTTACCTTATATAACCATCATAATTTTTGTCAAAGTGGCTAGGCTGTCACTAGTTTGATGCAGGTTGCACTTTGGAATTCTGTTATCAAAATACATGTAATCTTATGTCAACTTTTACCTCTCTTGACTTTAGTCATGTGAAACTAATATAGGAGCTTGTCAACTGCATACCACACAATGAAACCAACCATGAAAATTTGTGTTTTAAGAAGATTTTCAAAGTTTCCTCTTTCCTTTTTTCTGGTTGTTACAATACAAGACATCAGACAGGCAACTCATTGATTGCCTACAAATAGTTTGATACTTAGTAATCAAGTGACCTATTTAAATTTGAATTTCTTCGGTTTCCTAGGTAACTCCAGAACGACAGGTCAACAAGACACAACTGCATGATTCAGTTGATTTAATTGCTGTCAAAATCCTCCCAAGCCCATACCCCTTTTAATACATTTCATTCTTCCTCCATCTATTTAGTCTTTATTTTTCACTGCAACTTTAAATCATTGATAAGATTTAAATAACTGTTACCTTAAAAAAAAAAAAAAAAAAAATCCTCTGATTAAGATAATATCTTCATTGCTCACCTCAACAACATAAAAGACCCTGTCAAATTAAATGTTTAGATGACCATGATTTCCCCTCTCCATCATATGCTTTTCACATCAGTATCAAGAACTTGATTTCAAGCTTGTTGATGCCCATCCCATATTGATAACCAACAGGGGTTACACCTAACATTGTGTTAAACTGAAATGTTAAAACATAACAAATTAAAGAATTATATACCCCTCATTGAACCTCAAATGTTTTTACAAGTTTAGCACCCCTTATTGAACCTCTTATGTTTTTCAAGTTTGACATTGTTAAAAAAACTAAGGAACAAAGTGGAGTTCTGACTTTGAGTGAGAATACATGGTCGACCAAAACAATTCTCATGATCAATGGGACACTGAAAGGAGTTGAAAAGGAGAATAAATATAAAGAAAAAATATGAAAAAATATCACAGACCAAACAAGAATACACAAACATACATCAACATTATCAAGGATTACAAAACTGCCCAGTCAACTTAAAGGCTGTAAATGGCAATCGCAATCACATGACCTCTGCAAATGGCAATCACATGACCTAAGTCTAAGAAAGATATTGGATGAGTGATAGCACTAAAAAATACATGTGTGTGGTTGTGTGGGTGGAGACAGCACCAAAGAAAAAATTCACTTTAAATTAAAAAAAAAAAAGAATTGTTTGCAACTTATCCTGTTTGGCATTGCATTATAAACAAGGCCATGGAAACTATTTCCCAACAGATTCACATTCATTTTAGTGATGAAGTAGAAATGATGTTGTTCTTCCAAAATGTAAAAATGTGTCATTAAAAAAGTCAAAAACTGAGAAAAAATATCACTAAGTGAAGAAAATGTTTAACCTTTTTTAAATCATCTTTACATATAAATAATATATTACAATGAATAGACATGAAAATAGGTCTTACTGAAACTTCTCTTTAGGAGATATTTCTACAGAGAATAATAAAGGAATAGTGCTTCAATATTTATAAAATACAAACAACTTTTTCTGATGGAACACCATATAAAAGGTCCAACACGACTAACTGCAACACACGCACACATACACACACACGTCAAGAGAATTAATCAAAATGATCAGTGTCTTTTATGTTGAAAATCCTTGTATAAAAAACAACATCAGCCCAATCTCCGGACCACGATTTTAACAGTCTCTTCACCATTTGTACCGACGTCAAAATACTGTTTCTGTTTCGATTGTACAAAAACAAATATGAATGTACAAAAATAATATGATTTCTTTGTAAAAAATGCAGTCAAAAATAAACCAACGTTGATGCGGCCAACATGAACGAACACACACTTGCATACAGTTGCTTGTTTACCTGTTTCTAGTTTACTAGTCAATCCCCACACTGAATTTGCATATTCTCTCTTGTCACATACATATATAATCTCTTTCAAGTCTTACAAACTGTAACCAGTCTTGCGAAAAAGTCTTCCCTCCCTATGGCACTTGTAAATAAATTCATGTTGATGAAATAAAAGTAGCCAATGTAAAATGTTGACATCAATGTGATCAAAAGTTAACTCATCAACCCCTGAGAGACAATAAACTCTTCTATAAATCAATGATTTAGGCCAGTCCAAATGTGTCTTTAGGGGAGAATGAGTTAACATCCTGGTACTGAAGCTGTCTTGAGTATTAAGCCGATCCAAACCTGATGCACACCAAATATTACCAGTCTGATAAATACAGCTGGCATATCTCATATCAATGTTAATAACAATTATCATTATTTTTTACTTGATAAACAAGACTGTACCATTATAATTTTAGTAGTAACAGGTGGTCAATCTGATCTAACATCTGATCAATCTTAATTTTGCTAGGAGCGGATATACCAGACAAATGGTTATAGAGGATAGATATACAAATGCAAAGCATCGAGAGTTGTTTTCAACAGCAAACCTTACACAGTTCGTAAACTGAAATGTCAACAAAGAATATGCAAATACACAAGACTTCTCCAAAAGGATATCTTCCCGATCTTGACTGCGTTTGTTTCACTTGGCATCCGACCATCTTGTGGACTGGAAGTCAAAAGACAACCACGGAAATAATAAATGCAACAATGCAATCCCCCACAATAGTAACGGGATGCCACAACAATATAAGATGTACAATCCACCAAAACAGAAAATAGATGTCACTTATTAAACTGATCTTCCATACAATCGTAAGACTGTAAGAATCGCCTATCTTAAAATACAAAATCTGGATGTGAACCTCAAAAGAAAGATGACTTCTTCGACATTTAAGTTAGGTTACGGTATAAAAGATCATACAAGTAAGTCAATTTCTGCAGTGATGGTTGCACTAAGGAAGCCAAATTTGATGAGATGATGCACCTTTCCATATTGCCTGAGCTTCATATAAAAATTTGTTCAGTTTTTTTTTCTCCCATCAAACTTGGTATCCACTTTCAAATTGAAAAGATCAACAAGCCCGACAATGGACACACCATGAAAATGTCACAAAATTGTCAAGAAATATTCCCACAAATCCTGTAAACCTTCAGATTACCTGATTTTGAGACACAGAAAAGACGTAAGATGGACTAGTCAATTGTGATTTATCTGCTGGAAAAATGACTCAATGGGAGACATTTTCATAGTAGTTGTTGCAAAGCTTGTTGATCAAAAAATGCAAAAGGAATAAATGATGTTTCCACAAATCGTAAAAAATAATCAGGATACATTATTTTTCCGTCACATTCTATAAAGGCAGAATGACAGCCTCATAAAAACGTATAAGGAAAAACATTATCAACATAAAATATATTGTGAAAAAAAGTCTAATGAAGCTAGTATCATTCTGCCTAGAATAGTTTCATCAAAATGATGTTGTCTTTTCCCCACAGTTCCTTCATAGTAAATTTTGAAATTCAAATGAATTTTTAGAAAAGGCAACAAAATTTTCATGTTAAAAAAAAAATGATAATAATCAAGATGATTCTTCTTTCTGAGAGTCTATTCACTGGACATTGATCTCTGTGTTTGATTTGTCACCATGGATACCACTATCTGGACTTTGAATGCTATCAGTCATTCCCTTGCCCACTGGAGTTGAAGGGGTTTCTTCTGCATCAGCAAATGCTTCTTCACCATTTAGCTGTGTCTGTCCATCATTTACAGATTCTCCAGGCACTTCTCTACAAAATAAGAAAATTCCTTTAGTTGAATAGTCCAAACTGTAAAGTGATGCTTCAAATGTTTACTTACATTTTCACATGCAATCATTAAAATATAAAACATCTCAGATACCAAAGTATAAATCTTTAGAATGTCCAGGACACAGATATAAATCCGGCAAAAATATGCAAACATGGACCTCTGGAAACCAAGAGGTGGGATCAGGTGCCATGGAGGAGTAAGCATCCCCTGTCGACCGCCATGAGTCCACCAGGGGTTTCCCTAGGATTTTCAAATGAGGAGTCCATGGACTCCCACAACTACAAAATTATGAGTCCATTTGGTAATTTATAAGTCGACTTGCAGTCCAGTTCAATTCGAACAGAATTAAACTGAATGTCAAATGTGCACTTTTGTTGATAATAACAGACATCCCTATAGGGAAAATATCAAGAGTACATGTGGAGTTTTTATTTTCTGATCATAACTTAATCATGTCAGGAGAGTGAGTAATTTTTCCCGCACTCATGTGTGAAACAAAACTTCAGCACCATATTTTATACGTTACTGTAACACCATCGTAATTTCTTGGTTTGTTCTTGAACCCTCAAAGTTCCCTTCATTCAATATATAATTATTGTATACCTACATGTATTATAGATTAAAGGTTTATAAGAAATTAAATAAAATATAATTGTTTTAACTACATTTGAAATCATATGGAAAATTAATATTAAAAATCTATAAATTGTAATACAATTACATGTTTTTAGAAATATAGATGCAAAACTGAAAAGTTACTAAATACATGTAGCCTACTAATTGATGCCTCAAATTTATTTACCGTATTCGGCCGTGTATAATCCGCACTCTTTTCACTCTAAAATTTGTCTCAGGCAGGGGGGTGCGGATAATACAGTACTACAGAATCTTAGGACATTTTTTTCCGCAGGAACTACTGCATGAGATTCGATGTGGGTGGTAAGCCTGACAAAGTTTTTTTCGTAATAACGATGTACGAGTCAATGTATATCATCATTTATGTCTACAGTGACGGTGAATAAATCAATAAATGAATCTTGTTGTCTTTTATTTTTGTGTGTTTCAGTTTACAAATAGGCTAGACTACACAGGCACTTGTGTAATGCAATCCCTTGATTGAGGGTGTTGTGATCGGTGGATTGCATAACGCAAGTGCCTGTGCAAGGTTAGCCTAGTTGCGATGTTTGGTGAGGAAACAGAATAGTACAGTACCTGTTGCTTATCTTCATCATGAAGTTTTTGTTATTATTGAAAAATAGAACAATCTCAACAAGAATTCTAATAATAATTATTTCACGCTGGTGAACGACGAAGCGAACAGCCATGTTGTAACTGTAAATGAGGGGGCTAAATGGAAGAGCAAATATGTAGTATCTTGTAGTTTCGTATTTATATCACATTATGTAGTTTTGCGTTGTTTGTTTTGAGACGATGACTATACATTAATAAATAAAAACAATGTTTTCTGGGTGTTTTGTTCTATGGAGGAATGTTATTTTACACATTTCGTACAAAAGGTATATACCAGTAACTCTCTTACTACAGTACATCTACAGTGTAGTACTAAGTTATGGAACATGCCAATTATACAGGTAAGTACGATGCGTTAATTTTAAATTGAAAATATGATAAAAGGTGTAAAATAACACAATGCCACACCAAGGTAATTAATGTTTGTAGTATATGTCTCCATTCATAATCAATGATGCGTGTAACAGACAACAGTATACTTGGATCTGTATATATATCCCTTTGTTTCAATAATTATGCTATCCACGCGTATTCTGGATATATAGATCGCTTGTGTACAAGTGCTCTCCGCTAATTAAAATTGTTACAAACTTTTATGTCGCCGATTTCCGCAAATATAATATCTATTTCAAATGTTGTTCTAATACATACTATTAATTAAATATATAGGCTACCACGCAGCAAAAGCAATTGATTGCGCTGTAATTAACGGAATGTAATTTTACAAAGACTTCGACTGATGTTTTGATATTTCTTTTGTTATTTATTTCAAATCATTAATTTGCTTATCATATCCCTTATCTAATATCTCGAATATATATATCTATAATAAATATTTATCTATTTCTTCCAAATACCGATCTGCGAATTTTGAAAATATTTCCGATCGTCATACTGCACTTATACACAATAATAATCAATCTCGCCGACGATTTTCGGCCATATGGCCGTGGAAAAAAGTCAACGCGGATTATACGCACGAAGTCCTTTTTTCTTCGAGATCTGATGCTGAAATGGGGGGTGCGGATAATACGTAAATGCGGACTATACACGGCCGATTACGGTATTTGAAAATTATATCTATTTTATCCAGTTCAAGTATTTAAGTACTTTATCATATGTAAGATTTACACAAACATTTGTGTAAATAAATAAATGATTTTATATAACTATCATTAGTACTTTCATTATTATTTTTTGATTTCCAAAATTCAAATGAAAGTCAGGTTTGGTATCCCTTCTATAATTTATATTTCCGGAAGTACCCATAAAGTGATGAACGATGTTGTCTTGTTGATTCTAGATCTATATTAGAGGTAAAGATTTTCCTGTTTTATTATAAATAAAATGATGAATTCAGTTTCTTGGTTTTCTTGTGGAATTGCACTAGAACATAAGAATTAAAAATGGACATAAAAAAGGAAGCAAACTGGTAGAAATAGGTCGCATGCTTGGTTTATTTACCCAAACGATTTCAAAAGACATCAAGTATTTAACGCGTCCACTAGGACACAATAGATCTTATTTTAGGCGTCATTTAGGATTTTTACGCGTAAATACGCAGAATTTTTGCGTCAGGGAAAACCCTGGTCCACAGTCAAGTCCAAATGAAATACGTGAGGAAAACAAAAATCACAATTAGTGTAGACGTTTCAACAACCGCCAACGAAAAAGCAACTCAACATTTCACCCTGAGATTGTACAAATAATTCATGCAATTATAATGATCACACATGTCTTTTCAAATTTCATAAAACAAATGCAATGACTTGGTCACTATTGTTCACTTGATACCGGCCATTGCCCAAGCTTTCTTTATCAGATCAGAAATCTTTGACATCTTGTGGACAGCTTTAGTGACCAACTTTGCATGCTGGGATTGCGCTACCAAAAATATCAGGTCTACCTTAATATCCTCTACTTTCACTGTTTTTTTAAAACTGATCTCAGACATTATTTGCATAGTAATATTCAAACTGGACCTTCATTTGTAGTTTACAAGAATATAAAAATCTCAGATACCAAAGTATAAATCAATAGGATGTCCAGGACATAGATACAAATCCGGTAAAAATGGACAAACACGGACCTCAGGAAACCAAGAGGTGGGATCAGGTGCCATGGAGGAGTAAGCATCCCCTGTCGACCGGTCACACCCGCCGTGAGTCCACAGTCAAGTCCAATGAAACACGTGAGGAGTGTATTCTCGTCACAATTGGTACAGACGTCTCAACAACCGCCAACGAAAAGGCAACTCAACATTTCACTTAGTGAAACAGAGTAGTCGCAAACAAGACTATTATACCGACCATAAAATTTGCGGAACGTTGACATTAAACTCGGTTTTCGATATCCCTGTGTCAATAATTTGTCAGTGAGTAGTTTACCTCTGTATATGAAATCTTCATATGTTGTGCACGCCCTGGCATATCGGATCATTTGTGAAATATAAACTCCATATGCAGGTGATTGAGGGATATTGCTACTTAAATGTGGAAAATTTACGATGGGAAAGCCGAAATCGTTGCGTTTATCGTTTAGCTTAGTTGCTAATTTCCCGTCTGTGTTTATATTAAGTAAAATGTCTAAGTATGAAGCGTGTGTACTTGATTCTGTTGTATCTTTAATTTCTAGTTCGCTGGGATATATCGCATTGACATATGTATGAAAATTGTCATTATTAATTGACAAAACGTCGTCGATATATCTAAATTTCAAATTAAAGGACACCGCTAAGAAATAAAGTTCCAGATGGTGGGGGCTTGCTACACTTTCTCATGATTTGATACAAAGCAACAAGATCACAGAATTAAGTACTCTGTAAAATAAGGAATCTACAGTACATGGAGCTGTCACAATCTATGGGTGAAATGCCATAAATTATGACCCATGCTCAGGACTAATGCACAACAATGAGAACCCTTTAATGTGCCAAATCTGTAAGTCTTATGTTCGACCCGTTAACAGGGTTTAACATTAAGGTTTGTCCGGGACAAGTCCATTTTGTGTTCGGACAAGTAGATGTTACTTTTCAATTTTCAGAAACGACAAGTGAAATTGTTGAAGACAAAAATTAATTCAATTAAGATTATTCTTACTTAAACACAAAATAATATCTTTGAATGTTACACTTGATTTTCAGACAAGTCATTTTTGCATTAGAAAAAGTAGATATCAATACTCTTTGTTCTGTAAGACAAACCGAAATTTTCCTTATTGTTGACAGGGTTCGAAAAATTTGTATAAAAGCACTCGCCTTTCGGGCAAGTAATTAAATAACTTCCACTCGCCCAAACTCATTTTGCACTCGCCTAAGTATGAAAACGTAGTATTTCAAAGAAAATGTGTTAAGAGCATATAAAATCTTTTTTCAAAATAAATACATCTTATATGACTTAACAGATATGATACTCTTCATTTGACAAATTGTCTTTTTTTCTAAGTAAATACTTAATATGATCGAAAATGTGTGAAAATCTTACCATACCTTTTGTATGCTCTCATTTTAAGTTTTTAGAATTCAAATTCTTGACTGAAATTTTGGTTGCCCACCATAAAAATCTGGTTACCCACAATGAAAAAAAAATATTTTATTTAATTTGGTTTTTTTAAGTTATTGTTAATTTAATAGATAAATTTATATACAATATATATTGTCTCTGAATGATGCATTTTCATCTAAATTAACTGTAAATGCATCATTATTATTACTATAATCAATTATTATTATTACTATTTTATGATGTTACTACTATGTGTTTAACTAAATCAATATAAATTACAAAAGTAAGTTTTCACTATTGTTAGATGAAAACAAGAGCTATCCATTTCTATATTTTCATTAAAACTTTTATTTATAGCATTGAGTAACTATCTTTACTTTTATCATTTACTTACATTCAGATTTTACAACTTCTATACAAATTATAGTGCTATGATTATTTTACCAAATCCTTAAATTCAGGTCCTTTCGGAATTGGTTCTTTTATTTACACACATCCAATTTCCACTTCCTCAACAAACTGCAAGTACAGCTGTCAACACACGATGTGTTCTGTGACATTTTTGGCCATGAGGTAAAGACTAACATGTTTTATTGTCAATAAAATAATTATTTAAGTTTCTAATTGTTTATTGTAATGTATTTTGAACTGAAAATAGAAGGAAATGGACCAGTTTTTAAATTTAAAAGAGAAAACAGATTTTCAGTAGGGCGTCAGTACTCGCCACATGGGGGAGTTCATTATGGATAGTTACTCGCCCAAAACGATTTTTTACTCGCCAATGCGAGCGGGCAAGTGGAGTTTTCGAAACCTGGTTGACCTCTGGCTACTGGGAGTCAGACCAGAACCTTCTGCTTCACAGTTTGTGACTTGAACACACTATCACTAGACCAACAGTGGTCCAACATTACTAATCCTTATTCTGATGTGTATTATGACTCACTCTGTTGACTCAATAGTGACTCCACGTCCTTTGCCACCAGTACTTCTAGTTTTACTGGGAGAACCTTTAGTTTTAACGATCCTTGGTCTTACTCTAACTTGTGGACGTCTAACTCCGCGTACTACCCCTCTTCCTCGGTAGTTGTACCCACGCTCCTGTAAAACATAATTCAGTATAATTAACGATGAGAATTGCAAACAGTACAAGATATTTGATAAGCCTGTTGTGAACATTGATAATACAATTTTTAACATTTTTAGGTGAAAGGTGAGATAGTTGCTAGTTGAGAAAAACAACATGTTGCAGTTTGTGCCAGTGCCATGAATTTATGCAGTGATAGTTTTTTAATTCATTTTTAAATCTTATGTTGCGAGCCTGGCCGAGGAACAGTCACTACCTGTATAAGAGAATTCTCAGGTATAACTTGGTCTGGGTATTAAATGGGGCATTGAATAATTTTTGTTTGAGGGATAAAATAATGAGAAACAAACACAATATAATAAACACATGAACACTAATACTCACAGGCATTCTGATACCTCGTCCATATCCATACATTGCTTGGCCTGTAATACGGCCTCTGATTGGTCGATTCATTCCTCTGTACATCATGGCTCCTCCCATTCCCATACCACCTCTCATCTGGTTCATACCACCCCTGGAATCCAGGAAATGTATATTAGTGTTCCGACCCCTTTTTAAGAATTGGGGTTTTTGTACCCCACCGGTAGCAAAAATAGGGGTACAAGGATAACAAGAAACTGCTAAAGATGGTATGGTTGGATTGCAAAGTAAACTCTAATCAGTAAATTAGATGCAAGTGTAATGCCCATGGGTTTGGAACTATTTCTTATTAGGTTCTTGTTAATTACCTGAGACCAAATGTCAAAATGTTCAAGCACTATTCACCAAAGTCTTTTGTTTATAATTATGAAAATATGAAGTCTGTACATCCTTCCATTGCCAGGAATTTACTTCAACCTGAAACTTCAACCAAATTGTTGATCCCCACCCCATTACTACTTTGATCCATCCCCCAAATTCAAACCCATACAACTCAATTGCACTTCCCACAGGTAACCTACTGGCCAAGTATGATGTCTATACTGCTATTCATTGCAAACTCCCATTACTACTTTGATCCATCCCCAAAATTCAAACCCACATAATTCAATTGCACTTGCAACGGTAACCAACAGGTCATGTTTGAAGTCTGTACCTCTACCCATTACCCAGAACTTGCTTCAACCTGAAACTTTAACCCCAATTACTACTTTGATCCACCCCCAAAATTCAAACCATGTAATTCAAAAGCACCTGCCACAGGTAAACTACAAGCCAAGTATGAAATCTGCACCTCTATCAATTGCTGAGAATTTGAATAAACCAAAATTTTATCCAAAATGTTGACGGAGAGACAGACGGACATCGTCAATCTATAGACTAGACTTGCTTTGCGATCCAGCCAAAAATCAGGGGTACACACATATAAAAAACAAAAAACAAAAACAAAAACATTCTCTCATCTCGACCCCTATGAAAGAGATATGATATATATATATATATATATATATATATATATATATATATATATATATATATATATATATTCCAAAAAGACCATCTGGTGGTTAGAATAACAAATGCATATGTAAAACTGCAACAATCTTGCAAAACGTAACCCGTAAGATCCAATATTTTTTTGTTAGCCATATTTTGAGCATTGCAAATTAACTTTCAGTAATTTTTTATGACCAATAAACATGTGCTATTTGCAGTTAATATACATTCTATTCTTATTATCCTTTGCATTTATTTTCATACATCATCATTTCATACCTAAATCAGGAAATGTTTGTCTTTTTCGTTGTTTCAAAACAATCATTACAGAATTGTCCACATGCCGGGTATATCGGGCGATCTTGACATATTTTTAACTCTTCCCATTGCATTCTCAGCTTTATCATTCTTGACACTTATGATCATGAACTGCCCAACACCACCGAACATGGCGGAATGATTGTAAAACGTGAGGTACGCATACTTTTCACAGTTATATTGTTTAGATTTTGTCAATATCAGCATTCAGGGTATCATTAAAGATAGGGAAAATTTCTTTTAGTGACCAGATATATTTATTCATATATTCATCAGATTTTCTTCGGGTATTTAAAATAGTGGTGAAAAGCATATATTTTACATAAAAATCACGTCCTGTATTTTTAAAATGAATATAAAAAGCACATAAAAATCAGCCGACTTTAACATAGTCTGAACACGTAAAGGACCGAGATCCCCTGACTGCATTATGAAGTACATTTGATATGGCGAAAGAGATTATCTGAAAGGTCGTTGTTTTTTAAGGTACAGGAAAACTAAAATTCTAATAAAACAAATAACTTAAAAAATTAAAAAGATCTTTCACAACGTTTTATAAATGTCTGATAATGTATTTGAATGCAAATTTTATCAAATTTTCGACTATATGTCAGGGGACAAAAATAATCATCGTGACAGCTTATATCGGTTTAATAGACACAAGTGTCTGGACCTGGTTTATATAAATTGTGATTTCATGTGGGGTTAATGTACTGTGTTCAACATCTATTGACAACTGCTACATGTATTTAGACACTGTGTCAAAAATTGCATAATCAAAATCTGTAAAGATCTCAAATCATTCCTTTATCTTAACACACTGCTGTGATGTTGTAGTCTTCAGTCAGGACAATGCAAGCTGTGTTCACTGGAATGAGACCTTCAACTGATAAGAACTATACGAAAGTCTTTAAGTTGGGACGTCTTCGAAAATGTGTTATACACACAAATACGCTCAATTTTGAGGATTAATGTTTTATAATCACTGACACTGTTTACAAAGTAAAGATACCACACAGGGAACTGACATTGCTGTAGTGTTATCATCATAATGATAATATAAATCATAGGCATCCATTATGTGGTGTGTTTCATTTTTGTGCATGTTTTGTAATGAAACTGTAAGATTCAAGCAGATTTTTACGTGTCTGGGAAAACATTACCGTATTCGGCCGTGTATAATCTGCACTCTTTTCACTCTAAAATTTGTCTCAGGCAGGGGGGTGCGGATAATACAGTACTACAGAATCTTAGGACATTTTTTCCGCAGGAACTACTGCATGAGATTCGATGTGGGTGGTAAGCCTGACAAAGTTTTTTCGTAATAACGATGTACGAGTCAATGTATATCATCATTTATGTCTACAGTGACGGTGAATAAATCAATAAATGAATCTTGTTGTCTTTTATTTTTGTGTGTTTCAGTTTACAAATAGGTTAGACTACACAGGCACTTGTGTAATGCAATCCCTTGATTGAGGGTGTTGTGATCGGTGGATTGCATAACGCAAAAGCCTGTGCAAGGCTAGCCTAGTTGCGATGTTTGGCGAGGAAACAGAATAGTACAGTACCTGTTGCTTATCTTCATCATGAAGTTTTGTTATTATTGAAAAATAGAACAATCTCAACAAGAATTCTAATAATTATTTCACGCTGGTGAACGACGAAGCGAACAGCCATGTTGTAAATGAGGGGGCTAAATGGAAGAGCAAATATGTAGTATCTTGTAGTTTCGTATTTTCCCATTTATATCATATTATGTAGTTTTGCGTTGTTTGTTTTGAGACGATGACTATACATTAATAAATAAAACAATGTTTTCTGAGTGTTTTTGTTCTCTTGAGGAATGTTATTTTACACATTTCGTACAAAAGGTATATACCAGTAACTCTCTTACTACAGTACATCTACAGTGTAGTACTAAGTTATGGAACATGCCAATTATACAGGTAAGTACGATGAGTTAATTTTAAATTGAAAAATATGATAAAAGGTGTAAAATAACACAATGCCACACCAAGGTAATTAATGTTTGTAGTATATGTCTCCATTCATAATCAATGATGCGTGTAACAGACAACAGTATACTTGGATCTGTATATATATATCCCTTTGTTTCAATAATTACGCTATACACGCGTATTCTGGATATATAGATCGCTTGTGTACAAGTGCTCTCCGCTAATTAAAATTGTTACAAACTTTTATTTCGCCGATTTCCGCAAATATAATATCTATTTCAAATGTTGTTCTAATACATACTATTAATTAAATATATAGGCTACCACGTCAGCAAAAGCAAATGATTGCGCTGTAATTAACGGAATGTAATTTTACAAAGACTTCGACTGATGTTTTGATATTTCTTTTGTTATTTATTTCAAATCATTAATTTGCTTATCATATCCCTTATCTAATATCTCGAATATATATATCTTTAATAAATATTTATCTATTTCTTCCAAATACCGATCTGCGAATTTTGAAAATATTTCCGATCGTCATACTGCACTTATACACAATAATAATCAATCTCGCCGATGATTTTCGGCCATACGGCCGTGGAAAAAAGTCAACGCGGATTATACGCACAAAGTCCTTTTTTCTCCGAGATCTGATGCTGAAATGGGGGGTGCCGATAATACGTAAATGCGGATTATACACGGCCGATTACGGTATATGGCTATAATAGATATAGAATAATTACTTAGATTATACATGGTGCTAAAAGGTCATACTCCAGACAAAAATTTACATCATCTAGTTTATCATACCACCTCTTGAATCCAAGAAATGTATATGCAGGGTTTCGAAATTAGCATTAGTCCGCTAGTCTGAGACTAGTAACTTTTAATCATCCTTAAATTGAATGAATTTTCTGACAATTTCAAGATGTTAACAAGAACTTGATAAATTTCATTTGCTGAACTCCCAAATAGATACATTGTAGGTAATTGATGTAATTGTTGAGCCAGAAGCCATGTGAAGATGCAATCTGAAATTTATAGTGAAATCTTTTTATGTACATTCTACGAACACTATCATTTATTAATTTATTCACCTCGGATATCCTCTTCTAGGTCCGCCAACAGACATAACTCTAGGTGACAAACTGTTGTTGCCCGCTCGTCCACGGCCACTGTTGGATAGATTTGGTCCCCAACTTCCCACTACTACACCAGCTATCTCCAATTGTCCACCTCGGGCATCAACAGGTGAACGTCCTGTCAAAAAGACATTTTCAGATTCTAAATTTTAAAATTTTGAACAGAATTTATTAGCCACACTCAAAACCTTTCCATTCATATGGTGGAGGCCATGTTTTTAATAGTGTAGGCGATGTACCAGAGACCACTGACCTTCTGCGAGTAAACTGGAAAACCATCTCACCAAAATAAGCTTAGGTTCCAGCAAGGCTCAAACCTGTGCTGACCAAAAGAGAGAGACTTCATATGTCTTAAATAGCTGTACAGCGATGCAACATTCACTTAAGTCACCTGACTAAAGAAGTACTAAATATAATGTTACAAGGCATTCTTCAAATTGATTTGTGTTTAGAATATTTTTAGCTTGCTTTGTTTTATTGTTTTACGCCCATTGGACAATTTTTCTGTCACATGATGGCAGCCTTTTTTTTACTGGAGAAAATAAAGTTACAATATAGCAATGAAAAGATCATCTACCTTCCCAAAGTAAATTGGAATTCTTCCGCCTTCAATCAACTTAATTTCTAACCATACAAGTTTTAGAAATTTCTACAAAAGAGCACCTTTAAATTTGGAATATTAACATCTGAAAGTTCCATCATAATTAAGATAACTGCAAGGAAATAATTACCAAGAATTCCCCTTCCTCTGCCTGGAGATTTTTGCTGGTTTGGCTGCTGTCCCATTCCGGCTGGAATTCCTGCAGGCCTCATACCGGGCCCAGGAGGTCCCATACCAGCTGGTCTGAAATTCATTGGATTAGGGAATGGGGGGTATGGATAATGAGTATACAGAGAGGAGGGTGGCAGAAGAGGTTTGGCAAAGTCTATTCTTAGTCCTTCCATAATAGCTTGTCTCATTCTCTCAACTCTCAATACCTGGTCAACCTGAAGCAATAAATGTCAAAATGTAATTGATATCATCCATTTCCTTTTGGAAATAATTGGAAATGTGAAAACTATCCAACATAGCAGCCATACCTGTTGTTACAGATGGTTAGTTATGACCTTGGATGTTCAGTGAAAAGCATTACTAAAGTCTGAAATTTTATTGTCATCAACAAAACTTGACATAGATCTGGTAAAAAATTGTTATAGAAACACATGCACAAGAAATTCTCCGTACCTTTTTTGAAATGTACTCTGGGTCAGAATCATACATTGTGAAAAAGAAGTACAAATGCTCTACAAATACCGTGATTATTTTTCACCTTGATAAACTTTCACATTTTCATTTGATTGTAAATTCTTAACATTTTTATTTAACTTAGCAAAACTTAGGAAACGGATGATAGTGACTGAAAAGTTTTACTTTACAAAATGGCAGATAAAAAAAAGTACAGGATACCTGGCCATCACACATATCAATGAGAGGGGTGTTGTTGTTGGCTTTCAGAAGTTTGAAGTGGAACAATTTTCCGTCAAAGAACTGCCACGGAAGACACATGTTCCAAGGTATAGGAGCGCCACAAACATCATTGGCAAAAACAGCTGTTTCCACTCCAGACATGAACAAAGTAGCGAGCTGGATTCCTCTTGGTTGAACACTTGGGAGCTAATACATCAACAAATTTTTTTTTATTAATATGTATCACAGTATTGATCAAGGGAAACAACTGTGGTATAAAATGAAAATATATAATAGTTCACAATGAGAAATTTATATAAATATTTGAAAATATAAAGTTCTATGCATCAAGCAAGAACAATACATCATTACAATATTGGAGGGCAGAAATAATGAAATAATTTCAAAATACATCTCTAAAAAAATACTAAGAATATCACTTTTAAGAATACAAATAAGAAATAAGTTCAATGGAAAATCAAATGACAGTACGATCTGTAAATTACTACACTTCCTCACTACCCGGACTATATGGCTTACCTTGAGGTCCTGCATGGTCTGTACATCCAATAACAGTGGGGATACACTCATAGCCAAAAAGGCATCCAGTTCTTGTCGCTGTAAAATCCTGCCACACTCCAACATATACCTAAGATGATAATGATTACATCAGTCATATTTCATGTTGTTTTTTTTAGCACAATGTAGAAAAATTGGGTCTAAGACTCAAATGAATGAATGAATTTTGCAGTAGACAATTTATCAAAAACTGTCCGAGGATTTGATTACACAAAATAGGTACCCTCTGTTGAAAACAATTCCAGAAAATGACTTTGTTCCAGACTACACAAAATCCATAATAATGCTGAGAATGAATCTATAATTCGAGGTGTACATCTCCAATGTATACATAATTGATTTACAAGTTTTAATGTTCTATATCATTGTAGGAGGAGTTGACTACACAATAGAGGTACCTTCTGAAAAATGACTAGTTTCACACCACTCGGAAAATCCACAAAAATGTTTGGAACCAATCCATTATCTAAACTGTAAGAGGAGTTATTTAATTAGGTATAGATGAATTATGCATGTTTTTTTTAAAATCAGCAATATTTTTCTGCAAAGATGAGAAAGTAGGCAACGACTTACAGTGCTTTTCATGAAAATATCTTGTCACAAGTTGACAGCTTCTATTGGAAGGGATGATACATATGAAGCTTTTCGGTTTTCTTGTCTTTTAACATCTAATGCCACATTTACCAATTTACCAGTTATACTGCATCAGCCACTTTATAATGGAATAGAAAATCCAGTTACAACGAATTATGCAATCACCCAACTTTTTAATTACCTCAGAACACAGCAAAGAATAAGTAACTGTTGTGGCACATATTGAGTGTTCAACATCAAAGGGCAGTCACTGCGCATACAAGTTAAGAATGCTCGTAATCTTCGTGTTTTGTCCTCGACTTGTTGTCCCAGCCACATGCGCTCGATACTTGGTGTTTTCCAATCCACTGGTTTGGCAATTACTAAATCAAATGATGGGCGAGTATTGTTTCTTCTGACCGACCATTCCTTAACCGGTACATCAAAATTCTTTGGATGGTGTCCATTTCCTGACAATCAAATAGGGAATATACATTATCAAATTATATAAATTTATAATAATATTGTCAGCACATATGTATTCTTTATGCCACATGATAGATGGGGTAAAGTATTATCTTCATGAATCATTCAGATAGTCAGCAGGATTTGATGTCCCGAGACAAGACCCATAATTTGAAATGTCTTACTTTACAATTACATATATATTATAGAATAAATATAATTGTGGCTTTAGATTTTTTTTTAAATAAAACAAATTTGTTTACATCATATTTTGCTGAGACAAAAAGAAAAACCTTTATGTAAAGGAACCTATTACTATTACTAGTATTGGGTATGATATATGATAAAATTTCGTCATGATTAAAATTTCACTGATAAGTGAAAACAATGAAATCAAAACCATGACAAAGTTTTCTGATTCTACAGTAAACTGAATAAAAGACTACCTAAGTTTCCACCATGTCTGCTAAACCCTTGAAGGAATCACAACTTCCACATTTTTTGTTGAAAAGTTGAGTACCAGATTAAAATGACTTATTTCTCCTTAACGAGAGAGAGCTTTAAATAAGAACATTCTTAATGCTCAATCTTAAGTTTATGTACTGAATTAATACTAAATGATTCAATATAATATTGTTTAAACCAAATTACTGGTACTTATTTTAATTCCTATCAGAGGAAGGTATTATTATTTCAATCCATACAGAATGAATTTGAATAACAATTTAGTATCATATAATATAAATTCATATTATAATTTAGATTAATATCATTTTATATTATCAGGCATATGACTTAAATTACACACTTTCTTCTGAATTATTTTCATACTTCAGTGGAAATCTTTCACAGTTTATGGATAGAAAAGTACAAATTTTGTTTTTCCCGTAAAAATTTATATTGTTGTTATTTACTTGATGAGTATAACATTGCAACATTGACTTAAACAATAAGATAACTAAAAGGACTTTATAGTTATTTTTCCTGAAAGCTTTGTTTACATGTGTGTCATAACTTGAGAAGTACTCTTTAAAATGATACAAAGAACAATACAGTGGAACTGCACTAGTGAGACCACCCAAGTGACTGACTCTTAACTCATCAACCCCTGAAAAACAATGGACTCTTCTGTAAATCAATGATTTAGGTCAGTCCAAATGTATGTTTAAGGGTGAATGAAATAAGTGAATGTCTATTCCTATTTGATATTTTAATAGGATATTTTCAGGAGACTGATGACATACAGTGTACAAGTCTACCAAGGTAAATTGGCACATGTTCAAATCAAATCATAATGGGTGACAGGCTACTTGTTGTCACAAAAGTATTATAGAGCTTCAGTAATACAGGGAATCTGTGAAGGCAATGTATCATCTGTACAACCTATTTTTGGAAAATAGACTGTTTTGGTTTTTGACCACATCCGGATGTGCCACTTCACTTTGAAGACTTGCACATGCAGGGGCGTAGCCAGGAGGTAATTCAAGTGTAGGCACAATGTTCAAGGCAAGGGCTCCGAGCGGGTCCAGTGCAGAGCCCTGGTAGGGGAAACAGCTGTTTTCATACATGTTTAAACAGCTGTTTTCTGACTTGTTTAAACAGCGTTTTCAGACATCTTTAAACAGCTGTTTTCTGACGTGTTTAAATGACTGTTTTTGACAAGTATACCTTTCTCTTTGTTCTGATTTTCATGGACTATTTTGAGTTTGTTGAGATTAAAAAGGACTGAGTACACAGTCTGTCTGACTGGTCTGTAAAGCTCAGCAGAGGTGGGAAGTTCTCGAGTCATGTCATCCTCAAGGCAAACTGGCATCTTCATTTCTCCCTAAAAAACATAACCAAAGTATTTATCATAATGATTAGAGAGATGTGCAATACTATACATGGGCCAACTCTATCAAAACTTTTCAATATTTTGAGTCAGCACAATTTCTGTGGGTCAGTCAGCAAAGGGCAAACATCCAACATTATGCTTTAGGCCTAGTACATGGGAACCTGTCTTCAAAAATCTATTTTGAGGCAGAAAGTTTGTGTCTCAAGACAGGTGGTGTCTCAGAAGATTCTATTTACTGAGATATTTAAAGACAGGCAGCCTTTTTACTAGTGAACAACTTTTAATGCCAATTTTTAATTGTACAATTACTCAAAAGATATCAAATAACCAGAAATAAAATTATTTCCAACAAATTCCTGGAATATTCACTAAAATTTGGGATTGTATGTATAACTGACCAACCTGTGACAGGAGCTGATATATCCAGGGATGCATAAGGCCTTTCTGGTGACGTTCACTGGCAATTCTCATTATCTCAGGGGACACTGGCGGCACTTTAGAGTCTACCGAAGGACCTTTATTAGCTGCAGGTTTGTTCTGCATCTTAAAAAAAAATCCAATGAACACTAAACATAACAAAATTCAACAATTTGTGATCTCAATAATTACCAGTAAAACAAGACATGGATGAGGAACATAATGTCCCTGAGTGTAAGCTAGTTCATTCATAAAGATTTAAAATTTCTAAACTTGGAAAATATTCTTAATGGCCATTATCAAACTCATATTTTCATCGGCATAAAAGCAACATATTAAAATTAGGTTAAAATTCAAGGAAATAAATTCTAGTTATTTAAAAATAACCTAAATGTTACAAACAATTTAGCCCCTTCCCTCACGGAATATCAAGCTGATTTACCTGAAGTTTCATGAATTGTGGCCAGCCGGCATCAGGACTACTTAAAAGTAACTTAAATGTTACAAACGATTTAGCCTCTTCCCTCCTGGAATATGAAGCTGACTTACCTGAAGTTTCATGGATTGTGGCCAGCCGGCATCAGGACTACTTCTGTTTGGACTAGACCCACTGCTACTACTGGAAGAGGAGGACGTAGCAGCTAGCATTTCCTGTTTAACATCTGTTAAAATAAAATAAAAACCTCACTATTGGATGAATTCAGTTCTTTAAGGTGTAATCTTACAACAAATATATCTATGTGGCAAGCATACATTAAAGCATGCAATGACAACAACATTCGAGAAAATGCTAGGTTCTGTGGGGACAAAGTAGCTTAGTTGGTAGAGTGCTAGATCTTTAAAGGTCCCTGGTTTGATACCTGGTCAGGTCGAATTTTCAGAGGAGAGATTTTATCTCCTGTCCATGCAGCTCTATGATTATATGTATTTATCAATTTATCTTTACACTTATTCATTTATTAATATACGTTACTGTTATCTAAAAATTGAATCCCCACGACCATAAAATTAACAAAAATTCAATTAAAAAAAACAAACTTTAATACAAATAGTAAAATTTAATGATTTATTTCTATTCCCCCATAATAATACCCCTCCTACATCAATAAAATTCATTTTATTGATAATAACTACTGAATAAACAACCTATTTAATGGAGTTCCTTCACAAAAAATTCTATCCTTTTAAAAAAATTTTTTTTTTGGGTAATTATTTTATGAGTTGAACATAATTACATAAACTTAAATTCACATAACTAAAAAGACTAAAACACGATACTTTTCTGTATGGGCTTTTATTCAATTTATATAAGGAACCCACAAAGTGACTTAAGACCGAATAGCTTTTTTAAAATCCTCATGCACCTTCATTGGGGCTTAATTTCTTTTTAATAATTGAATATATTTTTTATAGTAAATAGAAAATTTCGTGATTTATGAATGACATTTAGACTTTTGATTTATATGATCCAGGCCTAAACAAGAAAGCACAGTGGCAGAAGTTTTATCCAAGAGTCAAGTAAAACCTCTATAATCCCAATTTCAACTGCCACCTCTTTTAATACATGTATCCACTTTTCCAATTTCCCCTTTAACTTCATTTAAGGTTTCACTCAACCTATAGCCAAACCCCTTTATAATGCTAAACTTTGGCTGAACAAAACAAACAATCAACCAACATTTAGGTAACATATTTAAAGTAAAGATTTCAGTGCAACTTCATCATTATATGATAAGCAAAATTCAAGTTAAAATTATGTTTTGACAGAACAAATGTGAGAAGACACATGGGGGGAAAAGACATAATTTTAAAAGCTGAAGGGTCAGCCTCTTTAAGCTTAAATTTCACAAGCCGCAAGATAATATTCCATATATGCTCTTGAGCAAAGTAATATAACAAAAATTATAAATAATTTGTGCAGTACAAATGACAAATGAAGCAGTTTTATGACAAAAATTACTCAAGGTCAGTAAGATTTGGAATTTGTACTATAATTTACCCATTGTTTTAAATGTAAAAATTCAGGAGCTCCTATCAGAAGCTATTTCAGGACAGCAAATTCTTAAAAGACAACACCCAATAGAAATAAAAAGTCAATTGTGACATCAAAACTGAGAACACAATTAATAGTTTCAATCACAGAAAACTGTTTCAGGTTCGTAATTAATTTCTGTTATCATTCTAGATTTTCGATGTTCCTATCATCTGACTATTAACCCTTTGAACCCTGGAGGCTGGAAAATCAGCCATAGCATAAATGCCTGAATACCCTGGTGGTCGTTTATCTGGCCAGGATGTCATTCCGTTATTTAGAATTTTCGATAGATCTCACTGACCAATCAGAGCTCCTAAACATCTTGTATTTGCTAAATCATGCTTCCAGAGAAACTATAGAACATTTTTAGAAACATTTCTTGGTAATTTGGCCAAACATGAGTAAAAGACACTCAACCCTGTAAACAGCTAATCAAGGTCTCAAACTGTTGTTGAATTCCAATATCTGGTTTTTTGTTGCCGTAAGAAAAAAATGACAATTTAAGAAACAGATAAATGTATACGTGAAAAGCCAACAACACCAAACAACAGAAATGCAGGTTTACATGATAAAACAAACCTGCACCAAGACTACTTGGAGGTTGCTTGGTGTCACCATCGGCCTTTGATTTATCACTTGAACTGAATGATTCGGTTTTATCCTTTGTAACATTAGACCGACCTGGTGGCAAGTGGTTGAACTGTGGTGGCACACCCTGAGCTGGTGGCTCTACAACAACTTGTGGGACTTGAGAGGCGTCACTGGCATAGCCCAAATTCTCCTGTGGAAAAAAATTGTAAAGAAAATAGGATAAAAGATAACTGACCAATCTAAAATTATTCCAAGTCATGCAAACCCTATGGCAGAGATACTATCTCTCAAATTTCCCCATTACCTGATTTCCGCTGTTAGGTCAGGCCTCGTTTCTGGGCAGGTAAATTCATATGCAAATATAGGTCTATAAAGGTAAAGTGGCACACTTGGATTCTGTCAAAAACCAAAACATTATGATCTATTTTCCAAAAATAGGAATGCACAGGTAAAATGTGACTTCATGTATTACTGTAGCTCTCAAATTTTTGTTGCAGAAAACAAGTCTGTCAGCCCTGTTATGATTAAATTTAGACTTGTGTTTGTCAACATGTGTGCCATTTTACCTTGGTATAACTCTCATAACTGCCAACCAGACAAGTGGAAATGTCAAGTAGTTTTCATGTAATAAAACAAGAAAGTTTAACAAAATAAATCATAATTCCAAAACAGCATTTAAATATTAACTTTTGTCATATTTAGGAAACAGTAACTTTCATTAATTAGGTAAAACCATCTTGGTCAACGAAGTATTTTGTCAAGCATGTTTTTTTTTAATTTGTTTTTTTTATCTTATCAGGAAAGTTAAAAACCCAACAGGGCTGGTTTGCATTAAAAGAACACCTGCCCAACACAACAATTAAAATAACAAAGAAATGATGCACTGTGATAGAGATTTTCCTACCTCCTAAGTTCAGGACCCAGGGTCCAAAATATTAGGAAAATATACAACATTTTAACTAAAACTGAAAAAGTTGATTTAAGACATTTGTTTGAAAATACTTTATTCTTTAGTTTGGAAATCAAAATTGGGCACATTGTATATTTTGGGGGAAAATACAAGCTTATCTTCACAGTGGAAATGGGTCCTGTAACCAGACCCAAATTGGTCTAGGAAAATCCCTGTCTGAATTTACACCATACCAAAGTTCGTATTATTTCAACCAATTGAAATCATTCCCAACCTGAGACAAAAGTTAGTAGGTCTTCATGGATTTTCTGCACTCTTTTGGGAATGGGGCCTGGGCCTTTTGAACTGGGAATTTTAGGAACATTTTATTGAAATTGGGAAATCTGAAAATTCACAATAATGTCTGAAAATACACATGTACAAAAATCCCCTCAAATTCACTGTCAATTGACTTCAACTGGGAAATTTTGACTGCAAACTGGGGGAAAATGCATATTTCTGCACTGGGGAATGCCCCCCCCCCCCCAAGAATCAGGTGGAAAATTCCTGGTCTTAGACTAAATGTTCACTTATGACATTTTTAAAATTAAAACTTGAGACCTGTAACAAAAACAGTTCTAGTTATATGTAAATGCAAACAATAGCATTATATGACAGAAAACAAAAGACAATTTACCTGAGGAGCTCTATTTTGGCCATGTTGCATTGCATATCCACCTTGTCTTGGTGCTCCGGCAACTACAAAAACAGAAGGTACATTACGTTAATCCGTTTCTTCTATTTCAACAGATGTGTAAAAGTTAACAACTGATGACAGACAAAAAACAGAATGTACAATATGTAATATAGTCTAATTCAACAGATGTTAACAATGGATGATGCCAGACAAAAGACGTTCACAATAGGTCACCTTTAACATTTGGCTCAGATGACCTTATAAATACTAGGTGATCACCATGAACATTTGGCTCAGGTGACCTTACAAATACTACATGATCACCTTGAACATTTGGCTCAGGTGACCTTACAAATACTAGGTGATCACCTTGAACATTTGGCTCAGATGACCTTACAAATACTAGGTGATCACCTTGAACATTTGGCTCAGGTGACCTTACAAATACTATGTGATCACCATGAACATTTGGCTCAGATGACTTTACAAATACTATGTGATCAACTTATGTTGTTTATTATCTCTTCATCTGGATTTTCCTATTCTACAAATGAGTCTTAGAAGTATGGATGTCAATGAACTTGATTTTGATTTTTGTTTTACAACACACTAAACAATTCTTAAGTTATTTAGTGGTGGCCTGTTTTTAATGGGGTACGAAAGAAATCGGTTACAATGTAAATAGGAAGAGACCACCGGCCTCCCACAAGTGAACTTTCATAAAAATCAGCTTAGGTTCCAGCAGGACTCAAACCTGCATTGACCAAAAGTGAGAGACTTTGTGGTTTAAAGTGCAATGCTCTAACCATTTGGCCAGAGGCCCCTGTCCATGGACAACTAAATGTAAGTGAAAATATGATAAAAGAAATTGCATTAGTCACAGTGGAAGTCAATGCTTTACTCATATCCCCTAAAAGACACAAAACATATGTAAATTTTTGGAGATTTTAAATGTAAACATGTCAAGTGTGGGATTCAACAAACATGAGTCTGGTATTGCAAACAAATATCTTAATTTTGTCTCTTAAGATAAAATCTGATTAATTTATTTGACAAATATTTACACCTGGTTTGTGAAAATCATCAAGCAACATAAATATTGAGTAGATTAAAACAACATCACTTACATTGACCAAATCTTGGTCTGTATTTGAGGAAGCCATCGTGTGTACCATTTAAGTAATACTGAACACTTTGTTTAAATTTGGAAATCAGTTCTTGTTTGTTTCCTTTGGAATTCCTGTAGAAGATAATATAAAAGCTGTATTAATCAGTGAAAAGAACAGTGAACTAGAAGCTTGTCATCCATGACTTTTACTATCATGAACTAAAACCTCATCATCTGAGCCTCTATCATTCGTCATCCAAGCCTCTCACTCACATAACTAAAACCTCATCATCTGAGCCGCTATCACTCATCATCCAAGCCACTCACTCACATAACTAAAATCTCATCATCTGAGCCTCTATCATTCGTCATCCAAGCCTCTCACTCACATAACTAAAACCTCATAATCTGAGCCGCTATTACTCATCATCCAAGCCTCTCACTCACATAACTAAAACCTCATCATCTGAGCCGCTTCATTCATCATTTATGCCTCTCACTCACATGAACTAAAACCTCATAATCTGAGTTGCTATCTTACATCTCTCACTCACATGAACTAAGACCTCACCATCCGAGCCGCTATCACTCGTCATTCACGCCACCCAAACACCTGGTTCTAAGACAAAGTTGTAAGAAGATTTTTATATACTACATACCTGAAAATTTTCGCCCTTTAATGACACAAAACATACAAACACCTCATCTTAAATTTACCCTTTAATCGCCACATGTCCTTACTTCGATTTATTAGCTTGAAAATATTGCTTTAATTTTAAATTTACCCTCTCATCTTAAGGCAAAAATTAAACGAGCTCAAATTCCAAGGTATACATTATATATTTCTAACAGTTTCAATGTTAAAAAATTCATTCCATGTAGGTCATTCTGCAAATGATCAGCCTAATTTTTTTAACCAACTGGCAGGATAGTAACAAAATTGTTGGTCACAAAGGCAGACCATATAGCTCGCCCGTGTTATGCTGGTTATAATTTGGGTCATATTTAACTACAGCAACCAGCATCCCCCTGCATTGTTAAGTAATGACCCTTGACAATGTGCATTTGAAGTTTCATGACTGTAGCTGCAGTACTTTACCCACAATGGACTGAAACAAAATGCTAACACAGTGCTATTCATATAGTAAATGAATAAGTCCAGGAAGCTAGAAATTTGGGCAAAAATTAAGCCACAGCAACCAGCATCCCCCTGCATTGTTGAGTAATGATCCTAGACAATGTGCAGGTGAAGTTCCATGGCTGTAGCTGCAGTAATTTACCCATAACAGACTGAAACAAAAAGGTTAATGCAGTTCTATTCAAATAGTAAATGACTAAGTCCAGGAAGCAGGAAATTTAGGTCAAAATTAGAGCAAATCAACCAGCAAACCCCTGCATTGTTGAGTATCAGTAATGACCCTTGACAATGTACATGTGAAATTTCATGGCTGTAGCTGCAGTACTTTGCCCACATTGGACTGAAACAAAAAGCTTAACACAGAAAAAGGACACCGCCAACACTGAAGCAGTGACAGCAATAGCTCTTCTGTTCTTCGAACAGGAGAACAAATAATAAGGTAGACACATAACAATCAACAGTCTTGTCATCTGCAATATTTCACATTGATTGATTCCATGTTCCTCAACATTTTGTATGCAATTCCAGTTAGACCAAATGTTAAAAACAAGCTTCCAATTGCAGAGTTTTTGAAATTCACCGGTCTTACCAGAAAAACCTGTGAATTTTACAAAAGTCCGGTGAAATCTATCTGATAACTGGTCCAAATGACTAGTAATTTTCCGTTTCATTTCAACTGTGTATATATACAGACCAGTCAAAAATTTTCTTTGTTCAGTGAAATTCCTTTACTCACTGGTCTGGTTGACCAGTAATTTTTTTTATTTCAAAAGGTCTCAGAATTATTCCTACAAAAGAACAATTCCATTGACCTTAAGGTTTTCACAAAAAGTTTGAATGTTTACCATTCAGAATACACATTTTCAGCCATTACAGCCAAATCAGATTTTAAATTTGCACCAAACAAATAAATCTGACAAGCATGTACCAGATAAACATTCATGCAAATTGCCAAGTTTTGTCAACTAGTTTCAGAGAAGAAGATTCAAAGGTAATACACGACAGAATGGACACTGAACAGCAGCCAAAAGCAAAGTGATGACAAATGAAATTGACCTATCACCAAATGTTTGACACATGGCTATCCATGTGCTTTTTTGACGTAATTCGATTGTGATGTCATAATTAAATAAGTGTTTGACAGGCCATTTAATTGTGACATCATAACTGAAAAGTTTGCCAAAATGTGCCGGTCGGACATATGGTGATAGGTCAATTGTACTATTGACTGAAGGCTTTTAAAAATTTAACATTGAAAAAAAAAAAAAAAAAAAAAAAAAAAAAAAAAAAAAAAAAAAAAAAAAAAAAAAAAACATAAAAAAGGAGAAATTCCTACTGAGGGATTTTCATACACATGTATACAAACCCATGACTTTTTACCTTCTTGTTATATTTCATATGAAATGTTACTGAACAGACTAAAATGTTTTAAATATTGATAAAACGGAAATGATCACTGTAAGGTATATGATTTTACTATTCTGGGTTATATAAATTTCAATTTGACTGACATAATTGATACTGCCAAAGAATACAACCACTTGTGACTAGGATATGTCAATCAGAGGCAGAACTATATGCAATTCCCCAAAATTTTGAAAATTTATATGATATTATCTCTGATATTATTGAGGACAAGGAAAAATGGTCTTCATAATTCTACAAAATAATATGCCTCCAATCTGTCAAATATTTGTGTTGAGACTGACAATTACATACACATTCTTCAAAGTCAACTGTAATGGTTGTCAACAAAATCTTACCTGAATATAATTTCTCCGACATCATCAAGGTTGTCAATCGTTGGTAGATTTCTGACAAATTCTACAGCTGCTTTTATGGCATTTTCTGCAGTTGACTGTAGATGAAAATCAATATTTATAATATACGAGTCTGCAGTACATCTTGATGTAATATCTTTCTTTATTTATGAATAACTGGTCATCCCCCACAAGTATGATAATAAGGCATAGCTAAAACCTGCTAGTAAATAATAAGTTGTTATTCATTGTTAATATATTTGAAGGGAGTGTTGCTCAGAATACAAAAACAAGTTGTCAGAAGAATGCAGCTTGCCAGTGGCAGCCTTCTATCTCAAATAGTCAACATATTATGTAATTATGACCATTTTAAGAAGTGGGTCAAATGGCATTGTCTAGGTCAAGAAGTCACAGTACCATCAGATAGATTGCACATCCTAATTATCAAAGCTCTACTCCTCATATTACAAAAGTTATAGTCAACATAAAAGTCAACATGTATAACATTATCTAGGTCACAGAGTCAAGAGGCCTTATGAAAATGCTGATCATATTACAAGTCATATAGTCAATTGCAGAAATCACATATAAAATTTCTACTCCTTATATTTCAAAATTAACACCAAAAGTTAATATTTTTGAAAAGTTGGTGTTATGACATTATCTAGGTCACAAAGTCAAAGGTCATGGCACTGAAAGGGATAACCATAACACATAACAATACAATGCTCCTTATATTTTAAAAGTTATAGTCAAGGTGGTTTTCAAAAAGTAAAAAAAAAAAGTAATGGCATTATCTAGGTCAGAGGTCATATAGCCATCTGAAAGAGCAGACCATAAGGATTATACATGTAAAATCTTAGTATTTATGAAGATATATAGCCAAGGTATTAAACAATTCAGTAAAACTCAAAGGTCAAGGTCATTAGGTCACTCCTCATACCAAGGAATACACATGTGAAATAGCAAAACCCTACAATATATTGTTTTAAAGATAAGGCCAGGCTAGAGTTTTAGTCCACGAATGATATGACATTAGCTCTCTAGACATTTGTCCTGACAAGCTAAAAACTACTTTAAAAAAGTCCTCCCAACTGAACAAGTGAAAATCTTTTGTCGTTTGAGTAGGGACAAATAACATGACATAAAAAGATGTTTTATATTTAGTCTTGGGGCACCCGTTCTGCAGTGTCTAATCATGACAAGTTTGTATTGGATGTCTAGGTTTCTCTGAAAACCATGGATAACAGCTTTATGATTGGTGAAATGTACTTATTACAATTGATTTTTATTACAGTATATTTGTACACTTTCAATTCTTCTCACCTGTGCAGGTGTATAGAAATGTTTATTCAAAGTCAATACTGATGTTTATTATCATTACATTCCAAAACATTGCTAAACAAGACTTTTAATACTTTTCACTCAGGTGTGTTTTCACCTGTCATACTCCTTACCTTGACAGGTTTTCCAACTTCTTGACTCTTGCTTAATAATTCGCTGTAGAATGAGTACAAATCTTCATCAGCCAAAATGTGATTACCTACAAAATATGTCAGTACAAAACATGAATATCAACAAAAGATGTCAGAACAAAACATGATTACTGACAAAAGATATCAGAACAAAACATGATTACCAAAAAAAATGTCAGTATAAAACATGATTACCTACAAATGATGTCAGTACAAAGCATGATTCCTAACAAAAGAAATCAGTATGAAACATGATTACCTACAAAAGATGTCAGTACACAAAATGTGATTACCTATACAGTTATAGAGATATCAGTACACAAAATATGGTTACATTTTATAAAGAGCTGACCTGGTTCAGTCGGTAGCGCGCTCGACTCTTGTTCATGAGGTCATGGGTTCTAGTCCAGCCATCAGCAGACAGTAAAAACAGAGGTCCCCTGTCACAGTAGGTGTCGGCATGTTAAAGAACCCTCATTGCTCAATGGCCGTAAGTGCCGAGCAGAGGCCAAAATTTGAAGCCCTTCACCTGCATTTGGTGACATCTCCATATATGTGAAATATTCTTGAATGGGACGTTAAACAACAATAAACAAACATTTTATAAAGTGTGCCTAGGTCAATCTGGGTAGTAGATCTAGACCTGTACATTTGTATACAGTTGTGTAAAATGGGCCTGGGTTAATCAGGGCAATAATGAGGTACATCTGTATACTCAGTTTTGTAAAATGGGCCTATGTTAATCAGAACAATCAGGATTTAACAGCGCAATAATGAGATACATCTGTATACAATCTTTGTAAAATAACCCAATCATGAATTCTATTTGTATACAACTTTTGTAAAATGTCCAGGCTATGTCAAATTGAGCAATCAGGACTTAACACTAAACAGTGCAATGATAGGGTACATTAATGATAACCAATGTTGTTTATGGAACAATTAAAGTTCAAATAAGTAAACTGATAATGCATTAGACAAAGCACACATTTAATTTTGGAACACACTGTATTTTTTCATATTGATATATTCTTTGTTCAGTGTTTCACTAACATCATAGACAACACATGTTGAAAATTATGAATTTATCACAGATATACTTATCTACATCTCTATAGATAATTCAGATAAATAAGACATGATACGGAAAGTTGTTCTAGAGACCGACACTTTATATAGCTCTATAAAGAACATGGAGTCACATAGATCTATATCTATACAACATGAAGTCACCCAATATAAATATAGATACATGAAGTCACAAGTATAGATTTATATACAACATGAAGTCAAAAGTATAGACCTAGATACAACATCAAGTCACAAATATAGATCCAGATACAACATCAATTCACAAGTATAGATCTAGACACAATGTGAAGTCACAAGTATAGATCTAGATACAACGTGTGAAGTCACATATACAGAGCTAGATACGACGAGTCCCAACTATATATACATTGTACAAAGTGAAGTCACAAGTATAGATCTAGATACGTGAAGTCACATATATAGATCTAGATACGTGAAGTCACAACTATATATACAAAGTGAAGTCACAAGTATAGATCTAGATACGTGAAGTCACAAGTATAGATCTAGATACGACGAGTCACAACTATATATACAAAGTGAAGTCACAAGTATAGATCTAGATACAACGTGAAGTCACAAGTATAGATCTAGATAAAACGTGAAGTCACATATATAGATCTAGATACGACGAGTCACAACTATATATACAATGTGAAGTAACTAGTATAGATCTAGATACAATGTGAAGTCACAAATTACAAAGCCAATCATAATCAATACCTATGTTGCACACCTGCTTAATCAAATGCGAAATATCATAGACATTGATCTATGTTGTATCTAGAATAAAACATATTATTACAATTGCAGATTTACATTCCTGAGTAAACAGACTCGTTAATATAAACTATTGTAACATGCAGTAGTGGCACAGCTGTTGTGTACTTGATTTTTTTTTTTAAGTATTATGTTTATATACATATTGTATTAAGTCGATTGTGTTCCAAAGAAAACAATATTACATTGTAACTTGTAAACATTTGTTCTACTTGTACAATTATGTAAAGATTTTGAACAATTATCATTATTAGAGTGATAACCAACTACACGGACATATGTCTGTCAAAAAAGTGGAGTTTTTTATTTGACCTGAAGTTAATGAAGCAAATGCCTTAGAAAAAATTCCACTTGCCCTGTTGGACAGGCAGTGGAGGTATAGTAAAATCCATATAACCTGGCATGGTGGAGTCTTGACTTGGACAAGTTTAAATTTTAGGTAATACAGTCAACTCTTGTTATAACGGAACTTGATATAACAGCATTTTTGGTTAACGACAAAAATTTCATGGGAACAAATTTACATCCATGTTAATTTGTTTGATATAACGGCATATTTGCTTTCCAGCACCGACAGCAACTATTTTGATTTCTTTTGCAGAATACATAACTGGAGTTAAAACTTCAAATTTTTTCATACAGGGTCAAATATATCAAAATGACACAAGAATAAATGTGCACATGTTTTACTACACATGTATAAAAAACAAATGCAAGGCATTTTCTAAGGATTTTATAATTGCTCTACATGTTTATATACATGTACATGTATATGTATTAAACAAACGTCATTTTGCCAAATTTTATTGGCGAATCATCTGCGAAGTATCACATTTTCAGGATTGGCAATTGGTGAAAAACAAAATTCAGATTAGGGCTAGCCCTGGATTTCCTAATATGAAATGTCACATCCTCTGGCACCTTTACCATGACAGCCAATCAGAGATGTGTATCAGATTCTCTTACAAACTCAAAATGTGGACATGGCAACATGTAAACAAGTGATGGGTAGCTGGAATTCACATATCAAATATAGATGAAATTATGTTATGACATAACTTGATGGTGATGGATTATTGAAAATAACAGATCAAGAAAGCAAATGACCAAATTTTAGATTGCAGTGATGAGAAATACATAATTGAACAGATCAACGTGTTGCAATGAAAATGTTACCGCATTGCTAAAAAGAAGAGTACAGCTTCTTCTGCTCCCGATTTTACCAAAATAAAAAGTTTTATGGCAGAATTTCGGCTTACTGTGTACCAAAATAACATTTCAGTGTATACATAGTTATCCAAAAATAATCATTAATAAACCATAGTTTTACTTGTTAAAGGATTTCCCATTCATTAAATTAAAAGAAAATCCACCAAAAGCAAATGTGAATGCTAGTCATCTCTGTAGCAAGTTTAATCTACATCTAAATTCAACATCTTTTTATTGATGTAAAAAAATATCTTACACTTACCTAACAATGCAGCAAAGACACAGAATCTGTTTGGATTCAAATCAAGATTCTTTGCAATCTCGTCCATGATGTATTCTTTGGTTTCGAGGGAGCCTTTGTATGTCAACTTTAGATTGTGTGATGAGAAATATCGCAATGGATCAAATATTGTGTAGACAGAGTCTTGTGCAATGATTCCTTGGAGTCCATACTCCCTACAGTATCCTATAACTTCTTGTGCATGATCATCCATGGAGCAAGCCACGCCCACCCCCATTTGCCGCAGAGCCATTCTTAATGCTCCTTGGAGAAAAACGGGTGGTGTCCACCATACTTTTGGAGGCGGTGTTCCCTTGTTAACTACATGTCTAAAGACAAAATTAACTTTTTTCTTTTGATCCAATTGTTCTGCATACCATTCATTTAATTTTTGGCTTTCCAACGCGCCGTTAAAAAAGACAACCATGTCCATGTTTGCAGAATGACATGCCTGTATGAGGCTGTTTAGGAAAGACGTCATGCGATTCCATTGTCCCCCACATACCCAATCGGAAAAAAATCCTCCGTATAACCTGTCAAGGCAACTCTCCGCATCCACAACGAGACAAAATCGGTCACTAACGGGATTCCGGACACGCCTTTTAGGCATGTAACCTCGGGAGATCTTTAATAAATCTACCGACACACAGGCACTTGAACAATGCGTCTCAATAAAATCTTGCAGCGACTTTATACCCATGTTTATCTATCTGTATGGCCAAATTCTTACTAATGCATTATTTAATTTATCAATAACAGATGAATTTTAAAAGAAAAGAATTAATTTCAGGACAGAAAAGAGAATTTAATTGACCTACAATTCGGCCATGTGCTCTTCCTAGCGGCTTCGGCCCTCAGTAATCATGCGTGAGTGACGTATCCCGGATGTTATTCCCAGAAACCATTGCGCAACTTTTCGACATAAATATATATATCGGGAATTTACATGTGCGTAGTACATACTTTTCCGAGCACACCGAACGGACGAGCTTTAGCAAAACAAATATGGCAGCCACTAGTACATTTCAACCAGGAACTGGAGTTGCACCAGCTACTCTAGTAGAGTTATCGGTGTCTTGTCGGTAAGTTACAGATCGCTTGAAACGACAACATACATTTTCAGCTTATGATGCAGAAGAGACAATACATGTCAATACATCGCAATTTATACTAGACATAGTTGTTTACACAACTTTTTTTTTTATACTTATAGGCCTATTTCATGATTTTACTTTTGGTTTGACTTTGAGCCTGAATGACTGAAAATCTGTGTTTTATGCATACGACCCTGATTAAACATAGACAAAATAATTATTGTTGTTGATTGGTCAGTAGTCGTGCTATACAGGCATAGTGATTGGAATTTTGTTATGTTGCAGAATTGAAAGTGCTTTGATAAAAGATAAAATTAGATTCAACAGGAATGTTTCGAAATACCGCTTTTAATTTCGCAACTTATTTTTTGTGGAATTCAGCACAAATAGATAAAATCTTGTAAATCAGATTTAAATGACAAAATGTTAAAAAAAACAGCTTCTAAGAAATAAGTATAATTAGATCTAAATTGTTTGAATAGTAATAAATACAAAATTTACAAATAAATGAATAAAGAAAAATGTTTCATTTAAGGATTGTTTTTCATTTTTGTACTTCATCGAGTATAAAGGCAATGCATTTTGGAAAAAAAGTCTGTGCAGCACAAAGTGCTGCACATTGAATTTTTTTCCATAATGCATTGCCTTTATACTCGATAAAGTCCAAAAAATGAAAAACAATCCTTATATTTATATATATTACCATTTTTCAGTGAAACTTTCGTCTACTGGATACTAAATTCATTCCGGAATACTGACTTTGCAGGGGGGGGGGGTGTTTTCATATGACGTATAGCTCAACAGCTGTTTTGACATGAGAAATAGTTCTCTTTTCTGACAGCTAATACTAAATGAAATTCAGGTTTAATTTCTTTTATTATATTATTTTGAAAGAAACTACTGAAATGACAACTCTGGAATATCTATTCTTGGACTTGAATCATCTTCATTAATATTCGAGGTCTTGGTGGCGAAGGGTTAAATGTGTCAGAAGAGAATTGAAATTGCAAATGGCTGTGCCCATGAGTATGCTGAATGATGTATTTACAACGAATTTGCGTTTGAATTCTGATATATTATTAATGGGATATACTATAGAAAGATTTAGTGTGACTTATAAGAAGTGAGACAGCTAATATTAATTTATGACAACTGAAAGTAGCCATTTTATTTGACATTTTTTACCAAGCAGCTGGGAACCACGATGACTGATTGGTACGTAACCTATGTAAGTAGGCCCATTTCACACGACCTAATTTCACACGATGCGGGTGACGAATTGTTTCTGATAGGAATATCCAGTGAAGTCAAACAAATCGACTTGTTTATCAAGAGATGCTTGACAAAGTTGTACTAGGCCTTACTTTCTTTCTTTCTGTTGTAACTATGAAGCCAGATGGTGGTCTGTGGTTCTGGTCATAACATGACCTAGATATATCGCGATATGGGCCTGTAGGCTGTACAATGTGCTACAGATGTAGTCTTGTGTTTCCGATTTCTTATTGTGATTTTATTTGTTTTGTGGTAGGCCTAATGTATGGCTTTTAAGATTAAATATATAAGAAATAAACATGTGATATTCTATTCTTTATTGATTCGTTCATGTATTCTTACGCTGAAAAGTAAAGTGGTTAACACTCGGTGCACGCAACTGTATTTACCGGAATATGATATATATCGCTCTATATACTTGCAATGAAGGGAATTGCAGTCGGTATGTAAATATTAGTATTTATCTCAGACCAGTGTGCCCATCCTGGTATGATGGTTAATCCTGAAGTTGAATTTGATTATTTATCTGTGAATCAATAAAAAATCTGCACTGCATTTCTTAATTTTTACAACATTAGAATTAACTCATAAGGCTGTCAGCATTCTTATTTTTTTACTTGTACTATATGAAGTGGTTTGTACCAAGTCAAATATTCTAAATTGAAATTGTTTATATATAATATGATGAATCTTGCTCTTAATCAGTGGAATTAATACAGATAAGCAAGAACAAATCATTAAATGAGAAATGAAAATTTCATGATTATAATTTTTAGACATTCTAATATTATTCTAATGATAATGAAAAATAGATATTTTTAGAATATTTACAAGAATACTTTAAGTAACATTAAAAAAATATGTTTTTCTTTATTACCATTGAAAGACATTCACAAAGATTAAATTGATGTAAATTTAAATTTTTACATTTCTTTATTAGTTGCGTATACAATGTATATATTAGATACTTTTTAAATAACTACATTACAAGTAAATCACAAGTAAATTATTTTAGTGTTTCTCTTAGTTACTTTTGATGATTCAATGCATGGGTCAATAATTCTTTAAATTAGAAAGGGTCATGATTTCCCTCAGGATTATGTTATCATAACACAATCATATCTAGACTGTCTGTGATGGTATCCATATTAATAGGGTTGACCTATGTTATGTATACTCTAAAAGAATATATACTGAGAAACAAATGCAACTGAAATATTTATAAAAATTATTTCAACATGATATTTTGTTGTTGTAAGTTACAATAAATACTGGTATTTATGATCATCTTAATGCACTCAGAAATAAGAAGAAATGAAAGTTCCCAAAATATATATAGATTATGCTGCATCTAATTCATAATGGAAGTAAAAGTACCTTTTTCTTTACAGAAAATTAATTGATGCTGATGTCTTCTCAAAGTCAGATCCAAGTGAGTACTTCCCTTTCAATGTTCTATTAAATCATCAACCCTGAAAAACAATGGACTCTTCTGTAAATTATTGACTTAGACCAGTCCAAATATGTTTTAGGGGTGAATGAGTTAACAATGTATTTTTCAGTACAGTGTAACCACAATGTCATTAAAAAATAATAATAATTATACATTATATCGGTTGAACCTCTTTTGAGAAACCATCTGTCTTTAGAGACCATATTTCAATGGCAGATGGCGTGGTCTCTCAAAACAGGTTCTACACTACTACATTTAAGATAGTATTTTACTAAACTGAAATATCATAACTGAAAATATGTCCTATACATGTTAATGCCCCTATCATAAAATGTGGGCCATGTTTTTATCTGTAATGTTTCATACATCATGACTTGTGTTCACTCATTTCATTTATTACATGCATATAAGTGGGAAATAATGAACATTTGTTATTACACAACTACAGTGGAACCTGTCTTGACATTTGTTATTACACAACTACAGTGGAACCTGTCTTGACATTTGTTATTACACAACTACAGTGGAACCTGTCTTGAAATTTATTATTACACAACTACAGTGGAACCTGTCTTGACATTTGTTATTACACAACTGCAGTGGAACCTGTCTTGACATTTATTATTACACAACTACAGTGGAACCTGTCTTGACATTTATTATTACACAACTACAGTGGAACCTGTCTTGAAAGATCGTGAAAGAATACCTGTCTCCTGAGACCACTTTCTGAAAACCTTTTGGTTAAATAATCCTTTAAATAAAACTGAGAGACCACCTGTCTTGAGACACCTCATTTCAGTGGCAGATGGGGTGGTGTCTCATGGCAGGGTTCCACTGTACTGATATACACTTCTCCCCTTAGAACTGATACATTGTGCTTGTATGAAAATAATATATGATATCATAAGTTTTCAACTTGATGATCTATTTCTATAGACAACCACTTTAGATACATTTTCTTCTTTTCCAGTATGTGTGTTGTTTGTCATGGATCAGTCCACAAAAGGATGGAAAGAGGTAGATGTTTTGTGAGACTCAAACATAGAAGATTTAAGTATACAACATAAAGTTTTGTTTTTCTTATCATGGTATTAAGAATAAATTGTCAGGTGTATCTGGAAACTATTGTTCTCTGTATATTTTCAAAAGAAAAATAGAATTTTCATTATTTCATATTCTCTATGTAAAAATGAAATCTTTGAAGTACATATACTGTAAACCCCTCAATTTCCATGTGCCCTTTAATATCATGAGCGGTGAAAAGTCATGAAATTTAAAGGTAGTGAAAATATATTCTGGAATCTGGATTCCAGAATCGATTCCATTGTACAAACATAAAATTGCAAAAATTAAGGGCAGCAAAATATGGAAAATCACAAAATTTGGGGGTAATGAAATTAAAAGGTTTAGAGTATCATTCAAATAAATTTTATCAATTATGTAACATCGCATTATTTCATCGTCAGATAAATAAAGAAATCCTATTGTATACAACAATAGAATTATCACTAAGATTTCAGATTTTACGTATCATAATGCAGAACAAACCATCTACCAGCTGACAATGGGACTAATTCATGTACCATGTGATACCCGATAACATTTGTGCAGGACTATTGTTTCTTCTAGTGATAGAATGATGCCAGAAGACACTATCACGCGATAACGTCATTTCAGTGGAAAGATTATGTAGAGATACGTTCCATCACCACTGGAGATACTAGTACCGCACAAATGTTATTGGTTTTCATGTGGTACTGGTACATGAATCAGTCCTATTAGAAATTTTATTTACATATTATTGTAAAATTGGATTAAAAATAAAATTGTACATCACTATCAAGGTTGTTTTTTCCCTATATAGTTGATCTATTCTTTCACAATTTGTTGTATTCCCTCCTTTTTCTTCGCTTCTCTTTCCGTTCATATTCTTGTTTGTCAGAAATTCTATATTCACATATTACATGTAGGTACATGTTTGTCACAATATACAGCTAATTTTCATAGAGTATCTTTGTGTATACACCAGGAGAGGAATTTTAGTAAGCTTTTTAGCTTTTTTTTAAAATCCCACCTGTTGTATTTTCTGATTTGCTTGATTCTATAGACATGACAAATAAAATATGTTTAAACCAATTAGAAATTTTCAAATCATTTACATACACATGACCATTTTTTCAGTTTGGAAGGACAGAGATCATTTGGAATAACCTGAATCCAGATTTTGTGAAGAAATTTGTGATGCATTATTACTTTGAACAAAGTCAGAAACTCAAATTTGAAGTGTAAGTTT
>BROG01000193.1:0-157500 GCA_030159075.1 Atrina japonica | reverse complement strand
TGGATGTGGAGTTTCTTTCAACTACATGTAGTTTGAATGCTAGAGACAATTACTATAATAATTATTTTTAATTTTCTTCAAATGAGATATAAACGCTTTTGCAAAACGTATCATTCGTAATTACAAAATATTACAACAGGATTCTGTGCACTGGGTATGCTCACATTTGACGTGGTCTTTAATACATTACGAGAAAGACCCGCGTCATGACATGATGACTTTAAATGACAGGAAACTAGAATTATTTATCAATCTTACAGGTACCATTTCAGATAAAAATATATTGTTTTCATATTGATATAGGAAATACTTTGAATAATTTAATGTTTAGTTTTTTTTGTATTACACCTTTCATTAAAGTCATGATATGTATCTAGTCAATCACATAGGAAATTGATTTCTTTGCTAACACTCGGTTTGACTCAGAACATGATGGACTCGATAGAAGAGGAAAGGGCTTAATGTAAATGTAACTGAATCAGATAAGAGATTTCAAATACGCTTTATTTTTATTAGTGGAACTCTTCAAATTAAAGGCGCATTTAGTAGTGCTTCTGGGACAACTTGTAAACAAATGAGCATGGTGGCAAATACAAATTACCACAGTTTACAATGCCCGTCAAATATTAAAGTCCAACTGAATTCAACATTCGATTATTTGTCTTTTCTGCTTACCGAGGTGCATTCTACTGCGATGCAGTGTTTAACGGGCATACTTGACCTCAATTTTTCAAGCAACTAGTACTTTGTTTTTATTTACACTTTGTAGCAATTTACCGGTATTCTCGTGCGATTTATGGTATTTTGGTTCAATGAGTCACAAAAGTGATCTAAGAAAGGTAATTCTGATAGATTGGTAGTAAAATAATAAAATGTATTATAGAGAGATCGCATAATGAATTACGATTATGTCTATTCAATACCTCTGCAATGCCTGGTATTTTTAAGACAGCTTCATTTGAAATCTGATACTCCGTCTTATTCGGTGAAATAACAGACACTGATATGACGGATGAATCTGGACAGAATACAGACAATTCTGTATCTAAGCCAATGGAATCATCAATGTGAAACTGATCTATGAACGGCTTGCCGGAAGCAATAGTAATGGCTGTGCTGTCAATCTGGAAAAAAAAAATAAAAATAAAAAAAAAAAAAATAAAGACTTCATTAGACAACAGTTATAAAACTGTGACATAGAACTCAGAGAGAGAGAGAGAGAGAGAGAGAGAGAGAGAGAGAGAGAGAGAGAGAGAGAGAGAGAGAGAGAGAGAGAGAGAGAGAGAGAGAGAGAGAGAGAGAGAGAGAGAGAGACCGTAAAGTTTGCGGAACGTTGACATCGAACGCAATTTTCGATATCTTTGTGTCAATAATTTGTCAATGAGTAGTTTACCTTTGTATATGAAATGTTCATATGTTGAACAATCCCTGGCATATCTCCATATGCTGGTGATTGTGGGATATTACTACTTAAATTTGGAAAATTAACAACGGGAAAGCCGAAATCTCGCGTTTCTCGTAAAGCTTAGTTGTTAATTGGCCGTCTGTGTCTGTAGTAAGTAAAATGTCTAAGTATGAAGCGTGTGTGCTGTACGATTCTGTTGTAGTTCGCAGGGATATATCGCATTGACATATGTATGAAAATTGTCATTATTAGTTGACAAAACGTCTTCGATATATCTAAATGTCATATTAAAGGACACCGCTTACTCTTTCTTCTTCTGATTCAGCAATTTTTGAATGAAGTCTGCTTTTATGAATAATGGATTAGTCCAGCCAATTAAGGAGCACAATTGGTTCCCATAGGAATGCCGACAGTTTGTTGAAAGATCACGTCTCCGAACATTATAAATATATTGTCTAACTTTTTTTAATATCAACTTCAGTCTATTTATGCGTAGAATCAAAGTGGTGTTGGACAAAATAAGTATCATGATAATCAATCACTAAATATTTAAATATTCAGGTACCACTTTCAGTGAAAAAATTGTGTGCCTTCAAATTTTCCAAATCTTATTTACACCGCTTCTGGAATACGCAACTGTACAATATTGCTGAAGTTTCTTCTTAAAGGCTGTCAGTATCTTGGTAAGGAGTAAAGATAAAGGTTTGGTAGAACATTTGCTGTATCTTGCTCTGTACCTCTGCTTATATGGGGTTTTATGAAGTTTAGGTATCCAATATAAATAAGGTAGTTCAAATTCAGTAGGTACACCAAAAGAGAACGTAATACGGACACGTGATTTTGAAGGATCTCGTCCTCTGACAGTAGGCTACGTGTGCATGTAGGATTACCAGAATTGACCTATCGCCAAGTGTCTGACACATGGCTGTCAATGTGCTTTTGACGTCATTCGATTGTGATATCACAATCACACAAGCGTTTGACGGGCCATTTAACTGTGACATCATAATTGAAATGTTTTCCAAAAGGTGTCGTGTCGGACATTTGGCGATAGGTCAATTAAACCATATTTCTTCTAATAAACAATTAAAGTAATGTATCTTACAATTACAAACTATGTTATTTAAGGCTTTGTCTGCTGGGACCAGTACATATTGTTCATGTTATCTATCCAGCTCGTTTACCACTTCTTGATTACTAAATACAGAGGGATAACGTGTTTTCACAGTTCCTTTAAGTTTCCGAATACGAGATTTTATCAACCATAGTTATAGTTTTCAGCCATTCAGACAAAGTGTCTGGTCTTCATGTTTGGCCGATCCTCTGGCATAATTCTCGACAGAATTCATAAATAATCTGAAATTCTGTCGCTAATTAAAGGAACTGGTTTCGCGGTATTTTGGACCTCTTAAAAAAGCGTCGACGGTGATGACATGCCTTGTTATATTTCTAGGGAGATGATGCACATGAACACGTGACGGTGTTATGTAGAAAATGGTTGATGTCTAGGCAATGCGAAACCTGTTGTAATTGAATAGCTTGATGCGATGCTAGGTATGTAGCTATATGAAATGCAAGGCGTGGTCTTCAATTAAAAATATGGCGGAACACGGCCTGAACTTTTTTATGATTTAGAACATTGCTAATGTTTCAAGCATCTATACCTTTATTTGTGAACTTAAGTTTAAGGAAAAAACGTTTCTGTTCACAACAGTTATCGTTTGAAACGCGTGTAGGCTTGAACAGTCTGTGATAAGCAGACTGTGGACTTGACAAATAACCAAACATTGAATATTATCATTACATCCAAAGATGTATGCAGTGCCAAGCTGTCGAGTCCAATATTCTTCAGTTGTCTATGGAAGGGATATTCAAGGTGGGATTGTTGGTCCAGTGGTATATCTTTTAAATTATACGCACTCTCATAGACAAAATGGAATGGTCAGGGGAGTTGAAATGTCGATAGAGTATGTGAACTTCAAATCGATGACCAGATACTCTTTTTTATAAGGGCCCCTTTGTCTCGCCAACATAAATTAATCCACACAGGGTAGATGATTAGATGATTTACAATCCATATGATATCAGCTTCTGGTATTGTAATGCTTATTTGTCGGATTGCTAGTGAATCCCTGATCAGTTATTAATACATTACATGTTTTACAATTTTTGACAGAACATTTTGAAATAAAGTATATGTTTTGAAAATTAATATAAAAAATCTCAGATACCAAAGTATAAATCAATAGAATGTCCAGGACATAGATACAAAGCCGTTAAAAATAAACAAACACGGACCTCTGGAAACCAAGAGGTGTGATCAGGTGCCATGGATGAGTAAGCATCTCATCATCAAGTGGAATCTGACAATGTTTTATGGAACATACGCATCATTATGTCTGTAACACAATTCGTCATCTTTAGACTATACAAATGATAAGTTGGTCAATGTCGCTGAGGACAACTCGAGGAGCACCAAACAATCGAGTCTTTTTATACTGGGCGCCATGTCAACCAGTATGCAGTTTGGTACTTTTTTATTCATTGAATGTATGTACTAAGCGACAAGCATCCTCGGGGACAAAAAGTTCACCAGCAGCGATACATACTCGTTGGTAAAAATATAAAAAATATCAGATACCAAAGTATAAATCTTTAGGATGTCTAGGATATAGGAACAAATCTGGTAAAAAATATGGACAAACACAGACCTCCTGATGTCAAGAGGTGGGAACAGGTGCCATGGAGGAGTAAGAATCCCCCGTCGACCGGCCACACCCGCCGTGAGTTCACAGTCAAATCAAAATGAAATACTCGGTGGCGGCGCCAGTTATTAAATTCAGACTTAGAGTTATCTTTCCTTATAGCTGTACATTATTTCTTATGAGTTAGTTCCCTTGAGCGTAAATTTTGTTTGTCTGTCTGAACCTAGGATTAAAAATTGCAGTTTTGCGAATTTATTGATTGGCGTGGTGGCAGCGGTACACCAACCCACATCTCTGATTGTCCTGATGTTAATTCAGTCTCATAACCTCCGAAATAAGTATTCTACCAATATAAACACTAATTCTTGTTCACGATTTATATTGCATATAAACAAATCAGTTTGGACCAAAGCTATGTGTACTATCAACAAATCCAATTTATTACAATGGCCACAACCACGAGAGCACAAAAACAATGGTCATAAACGAAAAACGAAACAATTATGTCATCTGAAGCATGGAGACAAAATTTACAATATACACTCCCACTAGATGCTGATGTTAAGAAAAACCAACCAATACCTTATAAGGCCTCCAAAACGATGGCGAGAACGTAGCCGAGAACACTAGACAGACTGCCGCTAAAAAGCAATGCATGCAGAGCTCATGCTTGGACAAATCGCAAATTTTTGTCCTGTGGTATCCAGGACTACTATTACAAAAATTCTACTTCTATAAACTCTGTTCTGGCAATCTAACTCTGTTTGGCAGTTTACAGGAAGTCGTTTCCTCTATTCGCTCTCTCAGTAACTGGATTTCAGGACAACAGGAATCCTCGTGCTTCAGAGCTGGACTTTGATATAGGCTTTTCGTCTTGATGAACTACACAGATGGGAACAATCTACTCCCCTAGATGCTGATGTTAAGAAAAACCAACTACCTTATAAGGCCTCCAAAACGATTCGATAAGTAGGACTAACCTGCCGCATGATGCTTGGACAAATCCTGTCCTGTGGTGACTACTATTACAAAAAATTCTACTCATAAACTCTGTTTGGCAACAGAGCTCTACGATTTCTACCAAGTTTCCTGGACTTTGATAATATTATGAAGACCAGAGGAAAACATACTGAAGTTCTCATAGGACAACCTCATGAATCCTGACAGCCTTCTCCAAGACCTGGATGCTTTTGACAATCTTGATGAAATCTAAACTACACAAGAGTTTAAAGTATTTCGTACTGCATTTAGGAAATATGACAAGGGCTCCAGTAAGACACCTACCCCAAATTCAAAGCAAATCTGACCCTTGTATAAGCAAACTGGACGACAAAAGTTTTATCATTACTTAAGCCGGTGTAGTTACCTACCTAATGGAGCCGAGCACTGACTGCTCTTGCTAAAAGCAACCTTTATCTTTTACCAACCAATTGTACAATCTGCCCTCGCACAACTACAGTACTTGGCTGGATATGGTCAGAGAGCAATATATCAGTAAGTCAACATAGAATAGGTACATTGATATCATATAAGATACCAGACACTGTGACAGGACTACGCTCCTTCCTTGACACATACAAGGTTTTAGGTCGGGTTACCCCTAAATGCAATATCAGGATTGCAGTCTAAAGACCATATTAAATGGACTGACGAGCTACGTTAACACTTTTCAAATGCACAAAAGCATTTAACATCTCACAAGGCGATCACTTTACCAACACCTAACGATGTATTATAGATTGTAACTGACGGCTCTGGAAGCATGCGAGGCATAGATTCGACCCTTTATGCAATGCAAAAGGACAAACTAATGGTTTCCCTGTGAAGTTGAGGCTCTGAGTATCGTTGCCTCAATCAAGCATTTCTCTCCGTGCATCATTCACTCAAACGTATATACAGCAAGCCTTGTGTTCAGGCATTCGAAAAACTACGACGAGGTGCGTTTCCCCCTAGTCCCAGAATCACATTCTATTTATCAACAGTCAGCAGATATGGTACATCAATCCGACATCTTGCAGGATCCGCCAACATACCATCTGATTTTGCAAGTCGCAATGTTCCCAACTGTCTGGATCCCCCGGTGCCAGATATGTAATTTTATCGCTCGGACAGAAGACTCGGTATCCGTACAGGACGTAATCAACAGTAAATTCGACATACCTTACACAACAGGACTTGCATGGCTATCGATACAGTCATAATGCCGGACTTGAGAAGGACACATGCTCACTTTAAAAAGGTATCCGCCAATCTAGGAAGTTTACTAACATCAAGGATATAAAGAGGTACCTCGGTGTTGCTCGAATCGTCCGAGATGGCCATTTGGTCGTGGATCATACAGACCCTTTAAAGCCCCATCAGAGCTTTATAACACCCAGAGCTATACTCGATGGGTTTCTCAAAGCTTTACATTTTTCACTTGATCTTCCAACTCGCAATCAAATGCAACTAGTTGTTAAACGACATTTCTGTGCATTGGATCCTCGCAAAACTATTACAAACGTGCCAGCATGCCACATGTAAACATCAATAAAGAAATTCCGTGACCAGTTTGAAAAGCAATCATCTGACGAGTCATAAGACACACTAGGAGTTTTATTTGCCATGGATATTCTAAAGCGTAATCGCCAATTAATCTCTGTTATGAGAGAAACTATCACATCTTACATTGTTCCATGTCTTATTTCTGATAAAAAAACACTTCGAGAGGATATCATGCGTTTAGCACTAGAATTACGTCCTCTAGATGGCCCACCTGCTATTATTCGAGTAGACCCAGCACCAGAGTTCCTAGCAATGCGTAATGATGAAATCTTAAATAAGTTAAAAATTGTACTAGAGATTGGACGCACCAAAAATAAAAATCTTATCGCAGATTGCTGAGCTGGAAGAAGAGTTGCTTCGCCAAGAGCCAAGTGGTGGCCCAGTCACTGAACTAAGCTTAGTCATTGCAGTAGCCTGGCTTAGCTTGCGTGTTCAATATACTGGTCATTCAGCGAGAAAGTTATGGACCCAATGCAGTCAGTACACAAACGAACAGCTACAAATTCCTGACCCTAACGTCATAAATCAAAAACAAAATATGCGGGAAGTTAATCATTGTCCTGGTACTCTCTCTAAATGGAAAAGCTAGAAAATTCTGTATGATCAACATATTTGATAAATTCAAGTTGGAGACCTTATTTATCTGTATAGTGACATAGACAAGTCAAAGGGTCGTTCTCGCTACATTGCTACTGTCATAGATGGTGAATGGTGTTATGTCAAGGAAGTTTCAGGGGGACAACTTCGCTCTAACTCGTATAATGTAAAACTTAATGAGTGTTACTTTGGGGTCGCCCCATTATTCAGACGCCCCACTAGTCCGACACACCATTAATCCGACGCCTCGTTAGTCATAGATTAGGATAGTTTTGTGTCCAAGGCCTTTCAAGTTCTGTGTTAGGATTTTTGGAATTTATAAATCTACAAGAAATATTAGTGCTACGGATATGCTATTGTTATCAAGAACATCCTATTAAAATAGTTCCCCATTCTTTATAAATGATTTTATTTTTCATTTTTCTATGGAATTGTATAAAGTTTTAATTACAAGTATCTGAAGGATAGATTTAATTTTGGTGTTTATATGTGATTAAGATGGAAGTAGTGAAGTGTGCCCGATATATATCTACGTTTTAAGAACCGACTAAGACGACATGCGATTGATTATTTGCACTAAAGTTTCGCCCACTGCCGTCTATTCTTTGAAAACATTTTCTTTGAGAATAATACGATTGCTTTGACAATCTGTAATCGGTTAATTTTTTTCTTGCCGTCTAACTCTTTCACTAATTTATTATTCAAATTTCTGTGTTTTTTATTAACTATCAAGCGTTTCTTCCTCATTAAGAGTGCTACATGTCAGATATTTACGGTGGCCGGTTTAGGACACATTAATTATTTTTTCTATCTCGTTATAACGAAAAAAACTATCGCGTTATAACGAGATAATTAAGTCGTTATAACGAGAAAACTATCTCGTTATAAAGAGATAGATAAGTCGTTATAACGAGAATGTATCTCGATATAACAAGCTAATGTAGTCGTGTTAAGCAGAGAAAGAGTGAGCATGTAATTGCATTTTAGACCTCAAAGGCGTGGATACGAATTCGAACGGAAGCCGAGAATACAAGTCGATTTGTTAGAAGACAGTACCAAATTTATCAAATAATTACATATTTGCATCTGCTTCTTGTTTTGTATATGTGAAGAAGTGATAATAAATTCTTTGAAGTTATATTTCTATTTTAATTTCTGCGAACTTGAACAAATAATTTCGAGTAAATGATGTTGTATGACATGGTCTGTTCATAGAACGAAGGGTGAAACTTGTGACGAAAAAATATGGAATGGTAACGATGGTTACCATGTTACTGATTATAGTACAGGCGCGCAATGTAACTACTTGATCTCTTTAATTCTTGATGTTCTTCTTCAAATTTTCAACTGTGATGTGCAGAAGAAGGTTGCAAAATAATATACATGTAATTAGAAGATTACAATTTTTTCTATACTCGTTTTGCACTGATGTGTAGCTGTGAAGATTATTATTAACGTGGCAGTGATACGTGTTTGTTATGAGTGCATATCAATGTTTTAGTACAACAGGCTGTATATTAGCTGGGCATGTGTTCCAGGGCGACCCATATCGTGACCAGATATAATATTCTGTACAGAAATTATACACTAAAATCACGAAAATAGAAAGTTTAGCTAAAATGCACCACTAAAACGCAACACACAAAAAATCGGTCAGTGACACAAACCGTTTAGAGCGTTCGACTTGCAAGTACAAGGTACCAGGTTCGACTCCAGTACCGGATCATACCAAAGACTTTTAAAAATGGTAGTGACCGTTTCTTCGATCACCAATAAAGTGAAAGTAAATTTAATCAATTTACACCAGCGATAAGCCTGTTTTTTTAACAGAGACGTTATTTAGTCCAATATGGTGTGAAGAACAATGCTCTGATTAGTTGGACCGCATGTCTACTTTGACATTTCATTCCCTGAAAATGTAATTTTTTTTCAAAAGCTGGGTTAAGATAAGAATTGGTAATCTATGGCGGGCCATCTTTCACCACAAACTGGGAACTTTTTGGTGTCGAACTAATGGGGTGTCGGACTAATGGGGCGTTAGATTAATGGGGTGTCGGACTGATGGGGCGTCGGACTAATAGTGTTTCGGAATATCGGGGCTGCCACGGTGTAACATCCGAAATTCTACTGTACCATGCCCCTGCAATCGTGCTGGAGGAGGAAGGTGATGATATAAAATTTGATACTCAGTTAACCACAAGCACAAATCCGATTTGCAATGCAACCAACATCCCTACCACGTTGTCACAATCAGCAAACATCGATGAGTCTACACTCATCATAGGTAAAATGACGATTCAGAGACTCAACCTCTTATCAATGTACCTTAAATAGTTGAGACTCCGTGTTCCAGTTTCGATACCTCTAACAGGCCTGAACGCAATCGTTATCCTCTCTAATATCTTCAATACTATCTACTTGAATAACATTCTCAAGACTACATTTATATGTACTTGACTATCATTCTAGACTATGTCCATAAATGATATTCAATTTTGTAACAGCATAACGTTATCCTTTTAAAGCTAAACCATTTCTTGTGACTACATGTGGTTTGCATTAATTTTCTAAGTGTGTTGCCCGTTCTCCTTTACTTATTTTCCTCAGAAAAAAAAGAAAGAAAGATACATTGCGCCAGATATTAAGTTAAGAGTTTTCTTTTCTTACTTATATATATATATATTTCTCCGTGTATTACACAACACTGCGGTTGATATGTATCATTTATATTGGTAGTAATATACATCTGTACAACGTAATATTACGGTGAATGTTTATTTATTATAATTTGTTGTAATTATATTGTAATAACACGGTGTGATATTGACACGTTACTTGTATTTATGTTATTAATATCGCACGGAGAAAAGTCATTAATATATCTTTGTGGTATATCATTGCACGGAGTTATAGCACTCATACTGAATTGTAATATTCATCACGGTGTCATTTAAAATACAGTTTATTTTGCATTCTTGTTTGTGAAACAGTCATTCTCTGTGAATGTAAATGCAGCTATTATACAGTTTTTCTTTTCTGTGATTAAAGGTTTTCTGTTGTAATGCCACAATGGGGTTTACGATTGCTCTACCAAAGCGGAGTGGCCTAAAGGAGTTTACCTATTGGAGCTAAAGTGAAGTGTTCTCATGGATAAACGTGGATAAAAATTTGTGCACATAAGATTTTGTAATTAAAATGTTGTACAACATGTTATAATGGTTATGTTTACTTTTATATTGACTTTAGCTATTAGACAGAACATGACTCAGTCATGCGTGAAACAGTGACATATCTTGTAAACATGTGGTTGAATTTCTTTTTCTCAGTAAATCATGCTAGGATGTTAAGTTCATAGACTGAAATTATTTGAATCACCCTCTGCTAAACAATGGATGTTTTGTTCACTGGATCACGTGGATACATTAACTTCTGCGGCCACATCATATATGGTCGTCGTTTTTTTATCTCTTTGTAATTCATAACATGTTACCTTTATAATTTTTGATGTAAAAATTGTAATATCCCTCTGCTAAACAATAGAATTGAACTGGGAAATTATCATTGAATCACCCGTAGTTCGAATCTTCTCTTTGGACGGAAAACTTTGATGTAGTTCCTCAAAAATTAACACAGTACAACGTCAAATGAATATATTTAGGCCCTAATTCTTTTTCAACAATATCTAAAATGCACCAAACATAATAATCCCAGATACCAAAGTATTAATCTTTTGGATGTCCAGGAGACAATACATAAATCTATCTTGTAAACATTTATCTTGTAAACATTTATCTTGTAAACATTGAACAAAATTACGAACCTCTGGAAATACAGAGGTGGGATCAGGCGCCATGTAGGAATAAGCAATTCCTGTTGACCGGTCACAAAATGAGATTTAGCGAACGTGAAGTTTTACAAAAATGCAACTACATGTATATTATTGAGGTAGTCAACAGAAAAAGGTCATATATTACCTGTACAATCATATTTCCGGAATCTGCGGAGGGTGACACAATTTGAAGGAATGAATCTAACAAAGCAGTAGATCTTGCACTTCCTGAATAGAAAAAGCTTCTGCCTCCTGTGTCAGCAGCAAAGGCCATCAAAGTGTTGTCTGAATCACTAGAAAAGGCCAATGACGTCACAACTACACCAGCTTCCGTTATGTCTTTGGACACAACCTCTATTTTTGGGTCTACGTTTTGTTTGCCGTCTGTAACAAGTATCAGTGAAGCGCCATTTATATTTGCTGATCCGTTCTTCAAAACCTTCAATTGGAGTATAAAAACGTTCATAATAGAAATATTACAAACATACTAAAGTTATAATGCTCTAGACGATCGTTTTTGTCAATTAGACATCGTCAGATGAGTTCCGATTTTAAACAGATTTTCTAAAGAGAAAGTGGTATCAGACCAGGTCAAACAATAAATGGTGCAAGTCACTACTTACCTCTATACCTAACTTCAGTCCTTTACCTATGGCTGTACTTCCAAATGGCTCATCTACTTTCGGTAAACTGGCAATGATATCGTCTTTAGCAGCCGCTGAGTTTATTTTTGTGAGCCGTTTCGTTATTCTGGCATTTGTGCTAAATTCCACAAGACCAAGCCATTTTCCGTCATTGATATCTATTTTGTTGATAAACATTTTACAGACCTCTACTAACTTGGCAATACGGGTCTAAAATGTAAAATACAATCATCAAAACATTATGAAATATTAAGATGTCATTAAACAATATATGTGTACATTGTACATCATGTTGCAAAAGATGAATCAATGTCTGTGGAAGGGGCTGACCAGTTTGTCTAGATAGGTTATTTATTTCCATACCTTCTCAGAACAAAATATTAGTTTTCAAGCTGACCAGAGACGTTTCTGCATTTTCCCCAGTTTCTTAGTTTTTATGGTAACAAATGTTAGTATAACAATTCAATAGCATTGGCAAAACTACAATTATATTGACATCCACATGACTTTAGTACATTATGCTTTGATTTCGGTTAATAAGTGTAATGTCGGTAAATTCAGTTCACAAGTATTGTATTGTAATTTAAAGTATTGCAATTTTGTGTTGGAAGGAAATTGGGTCTGTATTTTGTAGACTAATTTGCAACTGATTTATAATCGATGCTTTCTGCTTTGTCAATGCATTATTTTGCCTGAAGGAGTGCCATATATCTTTTCTTCTCATTACCTAAAGCTGCTTTGTCGGGACAAATATTTCTCTCATTTGATTTGATTTGATTTGATTTTTTGTTTTACGCCATACTCAACAATCTTTCAGTCATATGATGGCGTCCAGTTTTTATTGGTGGAGGAGAAACCGTGGTTACCCGGGTAAAGACCACCGACCTTCCGCAAGAAAACTGGCAAACATTCCCACTTAATTCGAAATGACCCTAGCGGGATTCGAACCAGAGGTGTCTCTCATTTGAGTCTGATGTTTCCGCGAATTTAGATGTCGGAGAAAAATGTTACCTCCCCATGCAGGGTGACATAAACTCATCCCCGAAGTGCCAGAACTACAGATTAAAATAATTTTGTATGAAGATGGGTACAGTCGCTATATTTTTACATTTTGAACGTGAGAGAAAAACAGCCAAACACCATTTTGAGGGAGGGATGGCCAAATCTCAATCCTCGTGCACAAAATTGTGTGCACTCGGAGTGAGATTTCGCCATCCCTCCCTCAAAGTGGTGTTAGATTTTAATAATCACTTGCGACAGGTGACCTGTAAACAAAGTTTAGGACACAAACGTCAGATACCCGCGAGAACAAAAAGTTTTTGTTAAAGGTAATCTAGTCATAGTACTAAGCTTGTACACTTCTACAATGCTGATAATTTTTTTAAAGGATACTGGTCATGTGTGTACTGTGACTTTGACCTTGTAAATATGACCGTGTGTCAATGAAACATCGTTGATCATCAAATTATTTGTGTAAAATAGTAGATCTCCCTTCAAGATAACAAGAATAAGTAAGGGCTGTAGAAACGGACAGACAAACGTTGTGTTTCTAATATACCCCTAAACTTTGTTTGCAGGAGTATAATTAATTGATCTTTAAATGTGCTGACCCAATGATGCAGATGGCCACTGTATCAAATTGTCAATGAAATTTCATTTGTCTTTGAGATGTAAAGAATCTTAATCCCAAATGGTAAGCAAAAATCGAGCTGACTAGAATTGTGGACTTTGTAATATATATATATATATATATAAATATATATATATATATATATATATATATATATATATATATATATATATATATATATATATATATATATATATATATACATACATACAGTAGAACCTGTATATAGGAGCCAGAAAATATTGGCCTTTATGTGTAGGTGACCTTTATAAACAGGTTCAATTTAGTTGAAGTATGCAGTCAAGGGACTTGAAAAAAAAGCACAATCTAAAGTCATTTTATTTCGTTTTTGCCAGTGGATGGCAGATTATTTACTTTCAAGATTTTTAGGCTAGAATATATATTTCGAAAATATGCCAACCCTCAAGAATAAAATGGTCGTCCCTTAATAAGGTGTAATACGATCATAGGTAATTTTGGGATATGGTATTTATCTTCGTCTGGCGTACCAAACAGTCTGATATGCATGCTTGTTTCTGTATTTTCAAGTTAAAATATACGAACTGTGATTAAAGCTTACATCATTTGGACAGTTTGTTCCATACGTGCTATCAGAGCACCTTCTCATACTTCCGGAAACATCCAGGACCAAAACCATTTTTATTTCGCCTTGTTGAACAATTTTAAAAACAGGATCTGTATTCTGTGAATCAGGTCCAGGCACAATTCCTACAAATGAAACACCATTAAAAACGTTATCGGTAAGTCGCGACATAATGGTAAAACGGTAAGAAACAACGTTTACATACAGCTATAGAAAACTAAATAATATTTCTAAGATTTCTTTAAAGTTATACAGATACGGAATACATACGCAATTGAAAAAGTGCAAAACCTGTTTTTTTCAAGGAATTTTCACAAATTTTATAGGGGATTTCTTTTTCGCTAGTGTATATCAATCTAAGTGTAAATTTGAAACCAAAAGTTGAAAAAACGCACAGCACATGCATCTATAAATGAACGATGACCACGTCTGCATGTCTGTGTGCATACATACATACATACATACATACATACATACATACATACATACATACATACATACATACATACATACATACATAGGCCTACCTACCTACCTACCTACTTACCTACCAACTTGCCTGCCTGCCTGCCTGCCTACCCACCTACCTGCCTACCTACTTGCCTACCTACCTACCTATCTACCTACCTATCTACCTACCTACATACATATTTACCTACCTTGAAAATCTTCGTGATCAGCAAGTACCTCCCACACACTTCTATGTTGACATAATCTATTTTGTGCAGTATTCGCTTCCTTGTTGTGTTGTATGTTTTTATCCGTGGAATTATCACAAAATTCATCAATCTAAAATCACAATACACACAAATTAGAGAACGAGGCTCATTTGAATCATGTTGTAAATTCACCATTTTGCAAATAGATATATTCTGGTACACTAAAACGTCAAACCAAAATCATACATTAACGTCTCCCTATTAGACACAACATAACTGACAATGGTTTGACAGTACACACAATGGTTTGACAGTTTGACATTACATACAATGGTTTGACAGTTTGACATTACATACAATGGTTTGACAGTTTGGCATTACATATAATGGTTTAACAGTACATACATTGGTTTGACAGTTTGACATTACACACAATGGTTTGACAGTTTGACATTACACACAATGGTTTGACAGTTTGACATTACACACAATGGTTTGACAGTTTGGCATAACATATAATGGTTTGACAGTTTGACGGTATATACAAAGGTTTGACAGTTTGACATTACACACAATGGTTTGACAGTTTGACATTACATACAATTGTTCCACATTACACACAATGGTTTGACAGTTTGGCATTACATATAATGGTTCGACAGTTTGACATTACACACAATATATTGACAGTTTGGCATAACATATAATGGTTTGACAGTTTGACGGTATATACAATGGTTACAGTATATGCAATGGTTTGACAGTTTGACATTACACACAATGGTTTGACAGTTTGACATCTCTCTCTCTCTCTCTCTCTCTCTCTCTGGTGTATATATGCATAAATATATATTATTTGCATTTATTTGCATAAAGGTGAACTCATAATGTAACTATCTTTTTCGATCTTATAATTTAAAAATCGCCTTCACAGTCCAACATTATGAAACGCATGACTTTTTTACTAGCAATGTTTCCACATATTTGAAGTATTTGAAATGTTTGCATTTAAATATTTGAAATCTCTGATAATAGTATGCCGGTACATACATTTATGGTAATTTTGTGGTCTTTGTAGCTGTGTTGGTAATACACCTTGGTCTAAACCATGTGGTTCCATCTCTAGTCAGCGTGGGTTCGAGTCCCACTGGATGGAACCGAGGCTGATTTTGTGAACATTTGCCAGATTACTTGCGGAGAGTCGGTGGTTTCTTTTCATTTTTTGTAACAGGAATCCATCCTACACCATTAAAACAAATGGCTCACACCATATAAATGAAAAATATAGTTATTATTATATTTATTATAAATATAACTGCTGGATTTGGCGTAAAACAATATTAAAACAAATAAAACACAGTAATGTTATTGAAATCATGCGCTGCATAGTAACAGTTGGCAATAAACATATCATGTCTCAGTCATTGAAATCAATGTCATTCTATAGAATTTTCAAAATGCTGACATTAACCACGAATTTTGATACCCTTGGGGCAACAACTTATAAGTAAGTAGAGCGCCTCTCTATATGAAATGATCATATGTAGAACACACCCCGGCTTATTGGATAATACGCACCATAAAACCATACGCAGGCGAAAAAAAGGAAAGTTGAAAATAGGATAGCAAAATCATTATGCTTGTCGTATAGCTGGTAATTTCCCGTCTGTGTCTATAGTAAGTAAAATGTCCAAGTAGGTAGCGTAAGTGTTTGATAAGTAAGTGTATCTTTTATTTCTAGTTCGTTAGGATATATCGCATTTGCATACGTATGCCATTATTAATTGCCAAAAACACCGTAGATATATCTAAATTTCAAATAAAGGCCACATCTAGCTTTTTCTTCGTTTGATTCAAAAGTATCTCAATGAAGTATGTTTGAATTAAGTTATCAACAATTCAGAAGTAAAATAAAAACCAACTGATGGTATAGATGAGGAATATCCCATCAGCGATGCTCGAGCGTTGGTGTCAGCAGGACAGAAAACACACGACGCATCCATAGGATTCGAAATAACAACATTACAGGTTTCCGTACTCCAACATCCATTTTTCTTGAATTCGCCTTTCACTTGGGCATTGCACCTGTAAAACCAAGGTTTAAGATAAGGTGTAATTAATGTAGTATCTAATTTATTTTACAAATTATTAATTAACTATTTTTTTTAAATGTAGGATTATTGTGTCTTTTATTCCGGCATTTCAGTCAATACATTATTTACCTCTTTTTTGCGTTGAACAAACTCAGATGCGTGTATCAGTTTTAGCCGGGCATATTGCCCAAGGCGATGACCAGCTATGAAAGTCATCGAGTTGTGCGCAATCGTCTTTTCGCGCATGTTTTTGGTCTCCGCAGTACCACCAGATTAATGAAACTACGTGCGCGATACGACATAGTGCAATAGTGCATGTATGTAATGTAAATAAAAGTTTATTAAATGTTCTGGTGTTGTTCATACAATTGTTTCAAGACGATCTAGACATTTATAGATACAGAATTTTCATCTTGTCATAAATCAAAGTAAATTGGAAGCTGGTTGTATCTTTCCGCATACGAAGAGTCAAACAATCTCTAATAGTAATACAAAGTGTTGTCCATATCATTAATCTAGAGTGCCTGGCAGAACGCGGTAAAAGACTTGTATGCGGAAAAGTTATCATGCCGGTCAAAATATTGTGAAAAAGAATATATATAATAACAGGTAAAATGTGCCCGATATGTTATTATCAATGTATTGATAAAACAACAATTATGTTTTAACCTGTCATTTGGTGATAAAAATATGATTTTTGAATACTAAAAAAGAAATAATCGGCGAGTAAAACATGTAATCAATACGACTGAAATGTACCTTTCTTATAGCTTTTTTAAAATTGAAAACGGACAGATACTAGGCCTATTTTGAAATTTGGTATATGAAATATTACGGATTTATTGTTCACCTAGTGTAACTCTCAAATGGCATTAAAGTTAATTATTTGAATAAGGACACGTTTCAACAACACCGTTTAGAACGTGTTGTTAAAAGATGTAGGCGTCAAAACGAGAAACGAACGGAAAAAGCAATATTGTATTATTTCATACAGCTAACTCAAACAACATAGACGTTATGGGGGTCTTAAATGTGATTTTTTAACTATTAATTAGACAAAAAATCGAGACTGGGCCCTATATCTTGTAGTATGATTAAATGGTAGAATGTCAAAATTGTGCGGTCGTTGAAGCTCATATTGAACGGACACAGTTAGTAAAATACTTTATATCTTAATTGTTAATCCGTGTCGATATGAAATCGTAAGTCATTTTTTCACATACGGAGACATTGTGAATATTGTTCTCAAGCTACGAGTCGATTAAATACAATGGCAAGCGGTAACTGTTGAAAGAACTGTGTTTAGGTCACTCAGTAATAAGAACTAAATTCACTATTTTTTGTAAAACAGTCATAAATAAACAGATTATGATTAGATAATAAATAAATTGAAAGACAGAGTTAAATTATTAAATGTATAAATGAACAAAATAATGAGTATTTTTTGATAAACAAATATATATATATATATATATATATATATATATATATATATATATATATATATATATATATATATATATATATATATATATAGATAGATAGATAGATAGATAGATAGATAGATAGATAGAAAGATAAACAAATAATTTAATAGGTTACATCTATAAATTAATAAATAAATGTATGTATGAAATTTTAGATAGATAAAGGCCTATGTATGAATAAAGAAATAAAACACAGTTTGAGGTTATTGATGAATCAATAACAACAACAGAATGAAAATAGGCAATATTATTACTTGTGTATCTGTAAGCCTGGCTTTCAGTACTTTGATTATTACATATTGGTCCAAGCTGGTTGAACTGAAACCAAATCACAATGACTACAGAAATATTTTAATGTAAAGTAATACTTGGCATTTTAAATCAAAAGAGCATGATTAATTATCGATATTACATACACATTTAATTCTGCAGTCCCTTTACCAGACATGTAGTATGATGGGTATTTATTCAACTGTGTATATTTTAATTCTGGATACTCATCGAACACTCCCCAACGTAAATGTGCCCATTCGTGTACTAAAGTTTTACCTTTAAACAAACGAAAAAAAGATAAATAAAAATAAATAAAATACATATAAAGGAAATTTATACCAAACTTTTCCAACAAAATACACTGGAGTAAATTTTCCTATTTCCATATACCTCGGCCATGTGCCACATTGTTGAATAAATACTAAATTTCTAATGTTTATTTTTAAAATTATATATTTGGATATAAAACATGTGGATTTTACTGACAAGAATACCAGTATTGTGACTGTTAAAACAGTCAGCATGTGATATGATATCAATTAACTCCTCACCCCCTGAAAAACAATGGATTGTTGTAAATCAGTGACTTAGAACAGTCCAAATGTATCTGTAGGGGTATTGAATTCATGATTTCCAAAACTAGTCTACTAATACCAGGCCTTCCATAACATGTATTCGAAATGATATTTATTTTATAAAAGTTCAAATTCTTCGTCTGGAAAAATGACAGTCAAGGCAATAACACCAACAATGGTACTCATTGATAAGGACAAGCCACAACTACTTGCAAGCACAATTAAAAGCACCTCAAATAATGCGAAATTTGAATCAAGATAAATTACATATGAAGAAGTAACTACAAAATAATAGTTGATATGATTGATATGAAATTATATATATATCCTCACCTTTTTCTGATCCTCTCGCCACAAAATAAGGAGTTATTGACATGTAGGCATACTTTGAAATTACACCACACTCCGTAAGACCACGCACATAGGGTCGTTCTTCGCCTACAATTTGTGGGTACTCGAAAATAACATTAGCGATACTATATTCGTCCCCAACAGTTTTTTCATACGTAGTGGCTGAACTCCAAGTGGACGGGATGACAATGGTTATGTTTTTGAAATACAGTCTATTTCTTGTCGCTTTGTATAAAAATGCAGATGCTTCTCTAAAAGTATCCTATAAACAGAAGTCACGATATTAAATATTTCTGAAAGGGTCATTAACTGTGTTTACCAAAAAACATTATTTCGATTTTCTACTTTTACTACTTGCAGGTGCTCTACAATAACATATAAGAGCTATCCACAGGCATAAAAAATCTTTATATTTTGTGAAAATAAGGTCAGGTCAAATGTGGAATGCATATGCAAATAGTAAGGTTTAATTATTCAATTGCAAGTGGATAATTGTCAAATTGGGTTTTTCATGCAATGTTCACAAAATATATAGATATTTAAGAATTGTATGCCCGTGTATATCTCCTTTTCGTCATTGTATATCAATGTAAGTGGTAAGAAAGGAAAGAAAATCCGGTTTTAAAAGCTCATTTTTGCTTATTGCTTGAATAATTTAGGAATATGATATCGACTTCAACAATATAACCAAAGACCTGTCATTCGATATTTTCTGTATGTGTTCTTGAAGTTGATATAAAGCTGGTGAAGCTTACTCCTCCATGGAATCTGATCCCACTTCTGGATTTCCAGAGTTCCGTGTTTGTTCAATATTCACCAGATTTGTATATTGTATCCTGGGCACTTTGAAGATTTATACTTTGCTATCTAAGATTTTTATAAAGAACTCTCAAATCGTCTTAGACGGTACATTTGTTTACCCCGTGTGTCTACCAGTAACTGGAAATGCAGTCTGTATTGAAAAAAAAAACCAATGTAATGAATAATATGTTCCTTAGATAATTTTTATGATAGAAAAAAGCATCGAGCACGTAGAAATATTCTTAAAAACATACGTACACATATATGCTGTTTTTTTTAAAGTTTTGAATAACGAATGATATATACATGTATATACGTGTTGATTTGTTCAGTACACGGATCTCTATCATGATACTTATTGCCTCGGAAACACCTAAACGTCCCTGTCCTGACATTTGTTAAATGTATTCTGTAGTTTCTATTCGAAGTATGTACATAAGTATACTGTCAGTCTGCAACCTACTACACCATCTATTTTGTATTAATCTTTAGTACTGTAATGAGGTATTACTGCATCATATGAGTTGGTAAATAACTTTAAATGTAACCCTATATCATTACCAGATGGGAATGTAAAATTCCTTGAGAGATATAATCAAAATGAATTAGAATTTGTACACCAAAATATACAACGCTATATCAGTAAGAAGATTAAATTTGTTCATTTTTAACCAAAAAACAATTATGCTCCAGTTTCAAATCTTCTGTACTAGGGCAGTAAGTCTTCACAGTGGCTTCAAAATGCAAGTACTGTTTTTTATTTTTTTTAGCAAAATCAAGACTATGCATTTTTAAAAAGAAATTTTAAATATAATTAAATAAAATTCAGTAAGAATATTTGACTTCTAAGATAGATTATTACGATAAACGTCATTTTACCGAATGTTGATAATTATATATACAGTGGAACCTCGCCTAAAGACCACCTTGCTTAGAGGCAAATTCGCTAATCTGACCACTTTGAGTCAGTTAGATGGTTTTAATAACGAGATTCCACCATATATATATATATATATATATATATATATATATATATATATATATATATATATATATATATATATATATATATATATATATATATATATATATAAATTACACGTTAAAATTTTATCTGGAAAAAGATGCATATCTGAAATAACGATGTGAACGATGTAAGAAGTTATTGTCATTAGCTACCTCATGTTAGAAACGTTAGGTACTTGCAATAAGCTAGAAAATTAACCAACAAATAGTGTTGCAAGGCATCGTGAGGGTAGGTACCGGCACCGAAAATTCATTCCGAATATCTAAAAAATTTTATCTTAGATGCCTAATTCCATAATTGATTGGCAAAGTAGACATTTTAAAGAAAAAATTCCGATTAAGTGAAATTTAAGTTGTATGCTGCATGACTCAGATAAGGTATGTACTAGTAGCTAGGTTTGTCTCACGTAGAGCATGTAGATTTTGTTTTCAAGATAATGACAGTTCGCCAATGACAGCAAAATGGCATCATTTATCTAAACTTACTGTTTAACCTCTAAAGCTGCCGATTACAAACACATATCTAGTAGTTAAAATAAATGGCTTTAAATATTACCCTTTAAAACTAAAACAAAGTGATACAATTCTGGGTCTTTTTGCCTTCCATATTATTGGAAATACTATTGACAATTCGTTACACAATAGAATAGGAGAGTCTTGACTTGGAGTTTACTTACATACATTTACAAGATGAAGAATGACAAAGTTTCTTTTGAAAATATAATTCACAGTACCTGTAGACGATTAAGCAACGGAACGTTTGTGTCAATGCCCCGAGATATGGCAATAGTAAGGCCTTCATATCCATTTTGTTTTATGTCTATATAACGTCTCTGCAGCAACGATTGAGTATTTGCACATAATACTGTAAAAATAAAACCATTTAGCCAGAACATCCTTCCTGAAAGAATGATTATGCTTGTTTAAATGAGTGCCCAGTGATCCCATCCTTTTTAAATAGGCCTACACGTGTAATGTTATCGATTGAAAGTACTCTTCAGTCGCTGTATGGAGTATGCCATTAATGTCATGAATTACCTTTAGTGTATGCGAAGTGCATACTAACTGTTGTGCCTACTGCATTCCATTTATCAGATAGAGTAATCTAAAGAATATTAAACTTGGTCAATGAAAAATATTTTAATGACGGCTTGTAAAAAAGAAGCTGGAAGTTCCAGTAATATTAGTAAAGCCCAGGATATATCAATGTGTTGGCATGGCAGGTGTAGGATTCACAATATATTTATATATAGTCGAATCAACTTATTCTGTCTGACACCTATTACATTGAAGTCCTGCTTTATTTCGAAATTAGTTTGATTCCCAGGCCAAATAGATATAGAGCCATTTATCTATTTATCTGTCTGTCTGTCGATCTATCTATGTATGTCTATGTATGTAAGTATGTATGTATGCATGTATCTATCTATGTCTATCTATCTTTATCTGTCTGTCTGTCTGTTTATCCATCCATCCATCCATCCATCCATCTATCTATCTATCTATCTATCTATCTATCTATCTATGTCTGTATATCTATCTCTCTGTCTGTCTATCTATCCGTCTATCTATCTATCTTTGTCTCTCCGTCTATTTATTTATCTATCTGTCTATCTGTTTATCAAATAACTATAAATAACTATCTTTCAACTAAACATTATGTACAAGGTTTTTACCTCTTACCTCTGAAGGATAACCACTTTTCTTATTGTGAATACCAAATGCCGTATTTCCACATACGAATTTTACGGTATTCATGTAATTTGTGTAAGCTGAGTTGTATGTATATTATTGTGTAACTATGCGTTTAAAATAGATCAAGGTATAACTGACAATGACTCAGTGCATAGGTGTCGTTAGGTTAGGACGTCACTGATAACTGTTTAACATGAATTTGTAAAGATCAAGCGTTCAAATGTATAAAGCAAACGAATGCATCCGCTGTAGAGTCCCATAGTGTTTTATCTTGTGCCTAGAAACATCGTGTCATCTATATTAAATTTCTATGCGACAGGACAGTATTATACCCTTACTTCTATACTTCCTATCAGTTGCCTTAAATCTCTAGGTCAATGCGTGTGCATGTAAAACATTTTCCCAACTTCAAAGACTGCCATGAGTTTCTCATCAGTTAAGATCACATGAGTGAGAAATGACGCAAATTTTATGTCCAACTTCACAGACAGATCTTGCCAATACACAGTAAGGGAAACTTGACCAAAACTCATTTGCATATTAATCGTGCACAAGAATTGTTAACAGTCCAGTCTATCGCTTTTAATGTAAATTCTATCACAACAGTATAATGGTAAAAAAAAATTGAAAAGTACAGCAAATTTATAACATCTTAAAATTCTTAAAGGACGCCGAACTGACCTTTAATAACATATTCAAAAGGTCTTGTAGACCTTTATTTTTCAGCGAATTGTTACTATATTTTCGTCATTTTAAAAAGCAAAAATATACGACTAAAACTGTGATTTGGAAATTGCAATCTTGAAGTTGAATTTATGTTGCTGTAATGCACATACATGTGTAATTTTGCGTCAAAATAATGTGTTATTAACCCCATACTGCAAAATGTGCTTTGACTTGTTCCCAATAAACAACTTAGCATAACATAACTGCTTTGATGTTCCATTAACTCGTAAAAATGATGATAGTTGATAGTATGTTTTTTCTATTGTTTAGACAATTCTATTATGACCTGTATGATTTAAAGGGCTAAGTTTGATTGCGTTTTAATTTCGTCATTGAATCCTCTAGACGGATTGTAACAAGTTATTCCTTATTCATTTTTAATTTGACTTCGTACTAACTCATATTAACACTGTGTACTCTTCCATATCACCTAAACCCACCTCAGCTTTTGAAAGAGGTCCGTATTTGTTAACGTGAATTATTAACGCCTTTGATCGGAACTCTACATCGTGTAACGTGATACGCGTCTGTCTTAGTCTGGTTAGTATGTGTCCGTCATTGAGGATCGTTGTTTAGGACTTCTGGACAAACGCCTAACTCTTTAGTATTTACACGGTAATATTTATACATTGTATTTGAAGTCTATACATATAGATATAAATCATCTGCATGACTGTAACATACACGGAGAGAGAGAGAGAGAGAGAGAGAGAGAGAGAGAGAGAGAGAGAGAGAGAGAGAGAGAGAGAGAGAGAGAGAGAGAGAGAGAGAGAGAGAGAGAGAGAGAGAGTATTCGGATTGTTAAAATATTGTAATCATTTCTAAGTAACCGCGCAGTGATGATATCATTTTACAGTGTACATATCTAACCTATTTAACACTTATAATATTTACAGTTATCTTATCAAAAATCTCGAGATGAAGGCTTAAACTTAAAAGAAAATGTATTTCTTTCCTGCACGTGACATTGATTAATGTTTTGATACGAAGTCTGATTTAAACAAATTTTCAAAGAAAGAAGAAGTTGGTTATACAGAAATACAGAAGTGAAGGCCTTAATACTGGAAATTGTCGCTTCCGTTTAATTTTTGCCATTCTCGCTCTTAGATGAAATGGCGAATCAAATATGGAAGCGAAATTTCCAAGCAAATAGTTGAAGCGCGGACATAATATATGATCTACGAGACTATGTTTCTTTAGGGAATAGTGAGCTTTTTATTAGAATTGCTTAAACTTGAAAACAGACAATTTGAATAAAGTGAACAAATACAGAAATTATTTTCAATTAATATTTTGAAAAATTGTGGATTTATTGTGGTTTGGAAAAATTAACAGTTGGATACTTTTTTGCATGTCACTGTATACCTATATATAATTAAAATTAATAAATTTCCGATGATTTCATTGGTTAAAAATCCAGAAAATATTCGAGTAATACATCAATGACGTAAACGGTAATTAAGCCACGCCCCGGACGGCACTACTTTTGTTTACATGTCGGCCATTTGCAATACACAAATGTGTTTTGCGTCACGGAAGATAAAAACAGGTCATCGTAGTGAAAGTGGTCATAAGTTAATAACAGTCGCAAATGCACCACACAACAGTAAAATCTAGTAGTAACACCCTGTCTTCCATTTCAACTGGTAATTTTGAGTCAGCCCCAAGTTCAAGTGCATTAGCATCGGTTTTAAATTCAATCAAGTACAGTCAGGCCTATTCCCTACTGTATAGCTATTGAAGTTAGGTCTACTTGTCCTGCAAAGGGCGATCCCAAACAATGGATATATTAACATTCCAGCAGCATTGAATACCATTAATACTCTTTTCATTTATTTAATAACTGTAATTTTAACTAAAGCAGCCACACATAAACTTCTCTTCCTAGATTCGTCGTGATGATGACGTTTGGTGTTGTTCGCGGTTGTCATAACGACGGAATTAAAGCGGGACAGTTTAACTTGTTTGTTTATATTATTTGGGAAAATCAATAAATAAACACTGAATGTTTAAATAAAAATACCGACTTTTTATTTGAATTTAAGTATAAGCATTGATTCTATATTTTTTCCGTGTCACTAGAAAATGACCTGAATGAAGACTGTGCACACTTTTGCGTAATTCGCTTCGACATGTGACATGGAGGAGTAAGCATCCCCTGTCGACCGGTCACGCCCGCCGTGAGTCCACAGTCAAGTCCAAATGAAATACGTGAGGAACGAATCCTCGTCACAATTGGTACAGACGTCTCAACACCCGCCAACGAAAGGTAACTCAACATTTCACTTAGTGAAACAGAGTAATCTCCAAGGGTAAAAATAAATGACGATAAAGGGTACCACTGTCATGTTGTAAATTTTGAATTTTGAGAAAATGCATGTTATTCCAAGAGTTCCCAAATTTATTTAGCAAAAACCTGCGTGAATCACCCCATTTTATTTCAAATAAGAACAATTGTGACACTGAAAACATCACATTGAATTTTTTTTACATTCTTTACCATTTATATCACACGTGAGTAGCTTATTATAAGACCTTGTGCTTAAACATCGTTTCATCAAGTATTTTGTATTTCTATGAGACAGGACAATACTGTACCCTTACACTATACATCCCATCAGCAGCCTTATATTTCTAGGTCGTCAGTTAACATCGCGTGAATGACGATAGACTTCTAAGTCATATTTCACAGCCAGATCTAGCCAATACACAGTAGGGGAAAGATACGCAACTGACCAAAAACTAATTTGCATATTAATCGTACGCAAAAATTGTAAACAGTCTGGTTAATCGCTTTTAACGTCAATTCTGTCACAAGTGTATATTAAAAATAATTGAAAAGTAACATTCTAAAGCAAATTTATAATATCTTAATGGTCATAAAGTACGCCGAACTTACTTTTAATAGCATATATTTTAACAAGTCTTCTAGAATTATATCTTTTAGCGAATTGATTTGTGTGATTTGGAAATTTCAATCTTGAAGTTGAGTTTATGTTAATGAAATTCATACACATGTGTAATTTCCCATCAATATAATGTGTTATTAACCCCATACTGCAAAATGTGCTTTGACTTGATCCCAATAAACAACTTACCGTAACATTACTCAGTTGATGGAACATCAACTCGTAAAAATGAAGAATTATACCGCTGGACTATCTCAAACTCAAAATTTGATAAACTCAAAGTCCATTAGAATACGATAAATTAGATATACAAATGGTCTCAACATGAGAACACCCTGAACCTAAATGTGCTTATTCGTGGATTAATTTTTACCTTCAAAAGAAAACTTTTTTATGAATTATGCTTCAATGAAATCGCTTATATATATATATATATATATATATATATATATATATATATATATATATATATATATATATATATATATATATATATATATATATATATATATAGATATATAGTGGCTATGTGGCAAATTGATGTATAATAACAAATAAGATATATACACAGGCATAAAACTTCTAATACAACTATATATTTTGTGAAACAAAAATGTCAGGTCCAGTGACATATGCATATACATATAGTAAGGTCGAATGAACCATTTGCAAACGAATAGTTGCCAATCTTAGTTTATCGGGCAATTTTCATAAAATATATAGGAATTTAATAATGTTCATGCCTGTGTATATCTCTTTTTAGTTATTGTACATCAATCTATTTAGTGAAAAAGCTGATGCCCCGTTAAGTTTTAATCATTATCATTACCAGCTGATAATTTTAATAAATTGTGAAATTAAAAAAATCACAAAAATATGCAATAAAGTTTCTGTAGGAAGTTAAAAATGTATTTTCTTTATCATGACTTATTGTACATTGATATTTTTTTTTTTAAAAAAAAAGATGTCTCTCCTTTTTTTTTTAAAGTGTCTATTTCCTTTCTTTCTATTCTGCATCCTTTATTGTAAAGATTTTATTCCTTATAAAATCTATTTTTCTGTCCGCATATCTTAAAGAATTGATGATAGTGTTAATATATGTCAACGTTGTGTATGAAAAAGTGGAACATATATTTGGTACAATGTCCTGTGATTTAAGCAAAGTTTAATATTTTTGAATGATTGATTATTCATCAATTGTAACTAGCTACATGATACAAGGGTCGTCGTGCGCTACTTGCTAGTAGGAAAAACTCTACAGGTAGCCAGCTCGGCTAGATTGCAATTTGATCCCAGAAGCCGACATAATAAAATTGCTTAAGTATAAGTATAACGAAGAAGTGCCGATGGATATTGGAAACTCCAGGTCCATTAGAGTACGACAAATTACATATAAAAACGGTCTCAAAACGCAAAACAATTCCAAAACATCCCAAATGGATCGGGACCAGGTGTCCCGTAGGAGTCGGTATCCCCTGTTAGCTGCAGGGTCGCCAATGTTCCATAGAAACCTCTCGAGTTCGGTGAAAATGTCACGCTTGGTGATAACTCAATTCTGAGAATTTTACTGCGGCTAAACCTGAAATTAGATTGTCTCAGTAGGCTTGGTAACAAGCATTCTCAAGTCAAGAGTAAATTCTTAATTTTTATGGTGCCGGGTTCAGATAAGGTAATTACTAGCAGCAACATTCATTTCACCTTGAGAATGTTTCCTCTGCTCCCAACGGAAATGGCAAAAACTGTAATAGGCCACTGGCAACAAGAAAGGTTTTGTGCTCAAGAAACAACACGTGGTCATTTATCTATGATTACTCTACAACCACTTTAACTGTTGATCGCTGACTATATATATATATATATATATATATATATATATATATATATATATATATATATATATATATATTTTATATATATATATATATATATATTATATATATATATATATATATTGGACGCTTACAATATAAAACACCTCAGATGCCGAAGTATAAATCAATAGAATGTCCAGGACATAGATACAAAATGGACAAACACGGACCTCTGGAAACCAAGAAATAATTTTGCATCTTTACTTGCAATGATTTTGACAATTTATTTTACCGAATAATTGTTATTGTATTATTTAAAATTTTAAAACTTTTATTTTATATGTAAGCTGATGATTGATTTGAAGCAGGTGCTTTTCTGAGGTTTACCAGTTACATAATACGTAGTAATAATCTACATCCATAACATGGCTTTAGAAATCTTCAAACCTTGTATTACTATTATGTAATAACCTTGTGGTAAATATTGATTTCTAGAATGCGTTCGTTTAAAATTTGTGTGAATGTGAGAAATGTTAGATGATTTGGAGAATATTATTATAGTTATTAGGATGATGGTAATTTAATACCTCACATTTAAATGCTATATATTTTAGCAAATGTAAAGAATGACGTTACAACAATTTTTACGAGGATATTTTACTATATTCTACTGTTTCATTCATCATCATATTTCTAAACTGAAATTCCATTTCATACTGTAATTAGAACTTTAAAGTGTTCTTAATTGTTTCCAGACTAAAATCACAACACACATACATACGCGCGAGCTCTTTCTCTCTCTCTCTCTCTCTCTCTCTCTCTCTCTCTCTCTCTCTCTCTCTCTCTCTCTCTCTCTCTCTCTCTCACACACACACGCGCGCGCAAACACACACACGGAACTTCTGAACATTTTAGATCTGCGATTGGTCTATTCGAACTGCACATTAGTCATTAACCACATGACTAACTGTCTTGAAGTATTTCAGCCCCGAAGGATTTCCAGGAAAAGCCATAAAGACATTTATCAGAGTTAATCTATACAAATAAGAAAATTAGTACAAACAGAACAGAATATTTGGCAATATTTATCAAGCTAATCCAATTCACTCATTACATAGATTATTGTCAATATATTGCTTTATAATTTAAGATATCAAAATTTAATTTAAGCATTTACTGATACAGTGTAACTTGTTTATTCCGAATTGCAGTGGGACAATTACGATATTCGGAATATACGGAGTTCGGATTGTAGAAGATATTGGTTGAGCAGAAATAGCATAAATATATGTCATATTGTGCTCCGTGTACTGTTTTAAGTGAAAACAATTCAATTTATTTGCAGAGCAGTTATATATTTTGGTGTATTTACATAACAATCATTTTATGTCTCATTATATATTTATTTATTTCAACATTAAATGGTCATAGGCTTGGGGTGAGTTAAGAATTGATCGGAATACATTGTGCCAGTTAAGTAATTATGCGATTAGGACAAGATTCGGAATACAAGATATCAATCAGTATGCAAGAAACAGTAAAATGTGTTTGGACCAAACTTTTTGATCAGGCTAAAGCGAATATCGGAATACTGAAGATACGCAATACAAAGATTATTTTTTATATAAATTTCCAATATTAATCTACAAGGGAAAGGCATTATCAAATGTATAGGGTGGTAAGTTAACTATAATAAAAAATACATACGTGGGTGTGTGAAATCACTTCAATATACAGGATGCAAGAAAAATAAAAAATTAGTGTGCTTTTCTATTAGGGTAAAATAAGTTCTGAATATAGATTGATTTGTGACACATGTTGACATAGGCTGTCTAAAGTAAAGGCTTAAAGTAGCACATGTTAACATAAGGATCTTAACTAAAAATTTACCGAGGTAAAATTAGCATATGTTGACATAAGGATCTAAATTAATAGTCTACCAAGCTAAATTAGCACATGTTGACATAAGGATCTAAACTAAAGGCCTACCAAGCTAAATTAGCACATGTTGACATAAGGATCTAAACTAAAGGTCTACCTTGGTAATTTAGCACATGTTGACATAAGGAATCTAAACTTAAGGCCTACCAAGCTAAATTATCACATGTTAACATAAGGATCTAAACTAAAGGTCTACCTAGGTAAATTAGTACATGTTGACATAAGGATCAAAACTAAAGGTCTACCTTGATAATTTAGCACATGTTGACATAAGGAGTCTTAAGTGTAGGTTTAATTATACACCTGAATTTAGGGAAAACTGACAATATAGTGTTGCCTTGTCGCAGAACTCATTCAATCTAAGTATACCTATATACAGTCAAACTTGCATTAAAAGTACCTTTGTATAAAAAACACCTGCCTGTAAAGGACATTCAAATGTAACCTTTTAACTTTTTATAATAAACCTCTTTATAAAAGCCATCTGTCTATAACATCTATTTTGCCTGTTTGCTTGACTGGCCTTTATATACAAGTTTGACTGTCTCATTAAATATGTACACCTCTTGTTGTCATTAGCGTTCGAGCGTATTTTTTTCATTCAGCGCCACCACGCGGGTTATCTTAAATCATTATTTTGGAAATAACTGACGAATGTGGAGTTCTGATTTAATATAAAAATAGAATACTCAACATTTCAATGACAATATTTTGCTACACTACAAATTTGCAGTCAAAAGTATATTTCGTAATCGTATCCCAGGATATTATCGGATGATAGCATTATGGAATACTCTTTTGACTGAAAAGGTGTACGAGTGTTCACATATTGCATAAAAGATGGCTACCAAAGGAATATCAAGAAGTAAAAGTCGTGCCTCATGCCCCTTTTACAATACAGTCGCACGTGGAGAATCATTTATATAACACATTTTCTTTAGACAATATACATGTACATCTATTTTGATTTGGAACTAAACTGATGAAGTCTAATTTACAAAAACCTTTTTTTTAAACTAAAACGTTGATGTTATGCTTATAGTATTTACATATTTTCAAATATAACAGACTTTGGTTCTTTATATCTATAAACGTCTTTAAGCCCGTTCAAGGTCTGTACACGTTTTAGAAAAAGTCGTTTTAAGTGGATTTCGAGTGTAGACTAATCATATGGCAAAAAACCATGAAACCTTGGTGACTACTTAAAATAAATTTACTCAGGATTTGGGAAACAAAATCACAGTAGTTCCATGAACAAATCTGTATTACTGAAAGAAGTAAAAAGTAGCAACATATCAAATTCGAATCAGTATGCTATTTTACACATTTTTATTATTTATTAAAGCGACATAAGCTGTCGTCAGTAATAATTCATCTCATATATATAATTATATATATATATATATCATGAGGAGACAACCTGGTGGTTACAATAACAAATGCAAGCGTGTAATTACAACAATCTTGCCAAACGTAACGCGTTATATTAGTGTTTTTAGACCGCCATGACTCTGACAGTTTCAAATTAACTTTCAGAATTTTTTACGAAGATTTCCGAATGTCAAAGAAGCACGAGCGATTTAGAGCTGACATATATTTTATTCTTATTACTTTTGCATTTAATTTTGTATAGCATCATCATTTCATACCTAAAAGTTGGTCTTCTCCATGTTTGTCCATTTTTGCCGGATTTGTATCTGTGTCCTGGACATCCTAAAGATTTATATTTTGGTATCTGAGATGTTTTATATTTAAAACATTCGTTTCTGACACTGTCCATGTGCTGGGTATATGGGGTGATCTCGGCCTATCTTTAACTCGTTCCATCGTAGTCTCGGCTTTAACATTATTGGCACATATCAATTTCGGCCAATAACAAAAGTACAGACTAATTGACAGAGGGAGAACTCGGCCAATGTACCATTACTTATCAAAGTCGTCCAGTTGAAACAAATGCTACAGGTAAACCGAATATTGATTATGAAACAAGACTAGACATACCATTTTTTCTTCCTAAACCCAACGTATGGCGTACATTTCACATGCGTCCATAATAATTTTAAAGTTTTGGCGCCATGTAAATGAGACAGATTCCCTACATCTTGGGCCTTTCCATAAAAGATCTCTCAGTTTTCTGTTACGCACAATGTTGAGATCACCTGTCACAACATTGCCACATGGAGCATACATGAACTGAGATGTAGAACAGGTACAAAGCGGAAGGTTCTGGGAAAGGCTTGGTAAATTGAGTTGCTGCAGACGAGTTTTGTAATTAAAAAGTTTAGAAGCAACTGAACGCGTATAGCTGTAGGAAATACATGGTGAATCTTTGTATTGGGAGTATGGAGGGATCTTACTTTGGACAGATTTTTGGTTCAAAATATTGCTTATATTCAAAGCGTCAATGCCATTATTGGCAAATTTGACCTTGAGGAATGGGCAATTATTCGTTTCTTTGTGTTCATTAGTCTTGACAGCTTTGAATAATCTGTTGAATGAAACGTCCAAAATGATACTATGAAGTCGATACTCTGCAGAACTAGTATCAGTAAAACATACTGTCATTGTACAAGTCATGTATTTTTTTTCAACGGGAGTGAGTACAGTTTTGTACGAATTTGATGGATACCTAATTGACGATTGACAAATGGTAGAAGACCATCGAATGAGAAAGTATGAATCTCGGGCTTATTATATTTTCTTGAGCCATGGCTACGATGTCTTCTACTGGTTCGGTCAAATAGATTTAAAACATTTACTGATTAGTATCCAGGACTGGCAAGATTCCATACGCTATCGATAGAATAATTGCATACATATGGTGCACCAGTTCCCAGCTGTCGAATCCAGTGTTCTTCCCGTTTTCGTCAAAAAGAGGTGCTTAAGTTTTTTGTTGTTTTTTTTGTTTTTTTTTGTGGGATGATGTATCTTTTCTAAAATACGGACTCTCAGAGAAAGGATAGAATGATCCGGCAGATTGAAATGTCTGTATAATAACGGGTTACCGCCATGATTAATCTGGAATCTATGCACGGACATTCTACTTCTCAACTTTCCCTTGGTTTCACTCACATATAATAGCCTACAAAGAGAACATTCAAGAGCGTATATTAAATTGGTAGATAATTGTCCTCCGTAGTGCGTAAAGATGATAAACTACAACTACACGTTTACTGGAACTGTACAACTCCAGCGGACATCGCACAATTGTAAAACATGAGCTACGGATAGTTTTCAGTTATCTTGTTTTTATTTGGCAATATTAGCATTCATTTCAGGGTAACATGAAATATCAGAAAAAATTATTTTAGTAACCTGATAATTATATTCATATGAATGCTAAAATCGCATGCAGATCACGCGATAATAGCTTTACTAAAAAAAATGGACAACAACGTAAATACATAGGATTTTGATTTGTTTCAGGTATTTGAAATTTACAAATATTTCACTAATAATTTACAATATAAATAACATCCTGTATTTGAAAGTTAAATATAGAATACAGATAAGCCGGATATAATGCTGATACTAGCGAGTGAAGGACCGAGATCACCCTGACCGAATTACGAAGTACATTTGATTTGGCGAAATAGTTTATCTGAAAGATTGCACACTGAAATACAGTCGGATTTTTTAAGGTACGGGAAGACTTATAAATTCTAATGATTTTTTTCTATTAATAAATTCTAAAAAATAAGATTTTTTACAACGTTTGATGTGTTTGATTTTGTATTTTAACACACACTTTATCATATTCTCGTCTATATGTAATGGGACAAAAAATCAGCTTATATCGCTTACTGATGTAATGAAATAATTATGTTTTGTTGTAATAATTGATTCCGTTTGTAGCTATTCGGTATAGTGTTAATTATCTTTTTAATCTTGAGAGCCATATTTCCAATCCCATAAGTTAACATTGAAATATTCAATGTTGGTTTCTACAACATAATTTAACTACCTCTTGAGAAAATGCTGCAACTACAAGAAAACACATGTATTATCTGAATCAATACTTTTGGTGAACGAGTGAATCGCGCTAATCTGCAACAAATTTTGGAAGGAAAATCAATAGCTAGTGAGTTGACAATACATGTCTATTTCAAAGTAATTTGATTATCAAGTATAGTTAACAACAGTGTTACTATCTTACTTAATTTGACTAGCCAAATGGGAGTGTAGCCCATATCCTGAAACCTCAAGGAAAGTTTAGATACTCGAAGTTATTAAAGTTTAAAATGTGGGGGTACGATCATCGCAATCTTGGACACTAGGAAATTCAAATAAACGACCATATTACAGGTGCGTTGATTGATTAGAAAACATGAATACATGTTTATTACTTTAAACCGAACTGATATTGATAACGTATAAATATCTTTGGAATATTTTGACAACCATATCGATTTTTATCCGACTGATGCTGAAATAACAAGATATAAGATCTAAAAGACCGGTGCTATTTTTCTAAATGGGACTCATGTCATCCAAAATCTTTGATGGCATCGTGAAAAACGGAATGAATTTTTAATTTGCGTACACATGTAGATAAATAAAGGGCATGTAATATATACAAAACCACACAGTCAAATGTTTCTGTCCGTGATGATACGGATAGAAGCATTTGTGTAGTTCTGTCTATTTCTAGTATTTTCATGATGCTATGCACATTACGTTATTCATTGCTCTTAAGTTAGTTACAATAAGCCATTATCAGTTTATTATTTAGAATACTCTTAGAGGTTTCCTGTTATCAAATTCTCAAGTTTATGTTCATGAAAAATAATGTGTTATCTTATTATCTTTCGCTTTAAATATCCAATTCAATGAAAACAGCCTCACGAATTTACGAATTTACAAGACTTAGTGCTAAAATCATCAAGTTCCTGAAAGCCGTCATCATTCTTTGAAAGTCATTAAAATGACGCAGGGTCAGTGTACCAGTGCTCGATCAAAACAGAGGCATATATGTCTCTGACCACAGGAATATGATCTTTTGTTTTGAAAAATTTAGTTGACGGATATCATTGACAATAGGAAGCTTTCGAGTTAGCCCGGATTACCGTTAAAATCCTGCTTTTATTATCGCCAGTTGCGTGATTATAGAAAAATGTTCCTCAGTGTTATTTCCGGTTTCGATAATATATAGATAGGCCCCATAGCACAATTGGTACCCGATACATTTCAGTAATTTGGCTTCCAACTAAATAACCCACTGTGGTATGTTTTAAGGGTCTCTTGGGTTTTCTTTATACAAAGTAAATCTAATGCGCTAAAAAGTAAAAATATTTCAATTTACTTTACACACGTTGAGAAGGTAAATATGAAAAACGGAAGAATATATGAATAACAAAATCGAGAAGGCGTGAATAAATGCAGGATCATAACGTTAATCCGGGCTAACTCGAAAGTTCCTTATTCCGTTGGCTATATCATCTGCAGACATAAGCCGACGAAAACATGCGAAGAAACACGAAAATATCTGCTTAGGGAGCGGTTATTGTGTAATGAGTAGCGTACAAATTTTTACCTTGGAGAGCCAGTGCTTGACCACCCGTTTTTTCGTAATAAAACGGGTAAATGAGACTTATATATTACTGTATTATATTGTTATATCTTTTATCTAAATAAAATTTCAGCAAATAATGCTTATACTTTCATTACAAATAATGAAATAAAACTAACTTACCATTATGAACCTGTGTCTGTGACTTCGCTCCTTCCTCTAAATTATGTTAGAAAATAACAAAAGACCATTGTCGGTAATAGTCTAATAGACTCTATTGACCTAAATTTGCATATTACATTTAATATTCAATTTAGTTATTCAATTTAAGGAATGAATGAAATATGTATTTGAGATCCGACATTATATAGTCGGTGAGCAAGAAACGAACTGGTCCCCACCGAAACGTTTCCTTTCATCCATGTTGTTTACAATGGAGTTGGTCGGAGATTTCCGGTCAAACTGATATCATTAAAGGATATGCTCAAATAAATAGAAGTAATAAGTTTTGTTACGTTTTACATAGTTACAATATTTATTAGCCAGTTGTTTGTGTTTTCAATTTTTTTTCTGAAACGGCAATGATAGGCTATGGACACTTTTTATTTTGTCGTCTGCTACGTTCCACGCGAACTAAACAACTCTTTTTTAAAGAAGGAAAAGAAACAACGACATGACGGAAACAAAATACGCAACAATTGCCTCTATTTTATATCAACTTTAATTTTGAAACAAAAGACGAACGATTCTGGTCGAGCACTGTGTTGGTCGAGCACTGGTACACCGACTCTAGGTATAATTTAATTGTGACATGCCAATGATTCATTTACGACTGAATTCCAGTGGATTTGCCATTATGATTGTAGGTGTTAATAGCGTGACAAATATTTCACAGTGCAACAAAACATGAGTCATAACTGAAGTGCACGTGTTCGTCATTTTCGTTGAATTCTGAATGGCATTATAAAACATATCATAGTTTGTTTTGTTATTCATACATATTTATATACTTAGACCCGGCGCCATCAATTTCAGTAAAACCCCAGTTCAACCTTTAATCAATTGATTTGACAACAGTTCTTAAATTTAAAAAAAATCTTCAGTGTTTCAGAGCAAAAACGCTTTACTGTTTTACATTATTACGTGCGTAAATTTAGATCGTGTATCTATGGAAAGCCAAATGTGTTTAACAAAATATATATACTCCTAGAATATACATGTCATTTACTACAAATAGTTAAGTGCAAATGCACTAAAATAAATCAGATATAAAAATACATTGTATATCAGTAGGCCTAATCAAACATCGACATTTAGATATAACTAGGACACTGGTCATGACGTCGCACATTTTGGAACTGGTAGGGAAAACAGAAATTTGTAAGATTACAAAACACGTGTTTTTGATTGAGTGTTTCAGTTTTATTTTTCTTGCTGGGTTTGACATGTCGGTTGTATACTCAATGTACTCAGGCGTTCCGAGTCAGTATTTGCTTATTGTAACTAACAGAATGTGGATTCTGTGTATTGTTATCGATAACATATAAACATTTATTTATATCTTTTTACAAGTAACCATATTTGTTACACTCGGAAGCCTCATTAAAACTTCAATGGAGCATATTCATCGTATTTAACAAATGAAGTATCAAAGGATCATCGAAACTCCCAAGTCCATTAAAATAGAATAAATAGTATGTACAAATGGTCTCAATATGAAGAACAATTGCAAATCTCAAACAGAATGGAACCAGGTTCCCGGAAAGAGTCATCGCCCAATGTTAGCATGTCACACCCGTCGCAACTGTCATCTCGAGTTCGGTAAATTTGTCATCAGTTAGTTTTCGATTTGATTGACGAAAGAGGGTCACTGTATATGGTCGTGTTCCAGAACACTATACAACATTCCTGAGGGGGATATAACATTTCAAATGACTTAAATTAGCCCTGTTATATGGCCATTTTATTCCAGAATTAATTATGTAAAATTATTAATTGTATAAAAATACTAATTATTTATGCGTTCGCGTGTAAAAAAGAGCATACCTTTAAAGTTGTTATTTACTATGCTTTTTCGTAACAAAAGCATTATTTAAACATTTAAAACGGCTGCGTATTCGAAAACATTTTATTGGTTTAACCCTTTCAACCCTAAGTTTCTAGATAATATGCTCTTTTCTGTTGTTTAGACTGGTCCATCGTGGTCTGTCGGGTTGAAAGGGTTAAAGCAGCATTAGCGGCGGCTAGGGCGTGATGTGATTTTTTCTTTAAGTGGTAATAATATAGGCTTATATAAAGATAAAAAAAAAAGTTCTCATTAATTACACTTGCACATATCGGCTTGTATAAAAGTTTTATGAATTTGGAAATAATAAATATTATTAGTCGGCATGTATATATATATATATATATATATATATATATATATATATATATATATATATATATATATATATATATATATATATATATATATATATATATATATAGCATGGTATTGTGGGCAATATTCATACCGACCTCACATTGGAAAGTTCGTAGACATACGTAGTCATTTGTTTTCTTCCTAATGGGATAAAACGGATAATACGTATTTCAAGTGAATTCAATATACCCGGATTTTCTGTTTGAGGAAAACACAAAATAAAACGCTAAAATAGTCCGATTACTTCGGTGTCTATTTGTACTACTGCTGGTCAACTCGTACCCATGTCAAATTGGCACCGAGTGATTTCAGCTCTTCGGAAATATGGAAATCGGCACTTAGTGTGGTTGAATCGGCACTTAGAAATCACAGTTTTTGCGTGTGTTAATTAGAATCTTTGAAAATGTTCATAACGGCACCAATGAAGATTCTTTCAAATTTGAATTATTGAATGAACTTACATTCCATACCGTTTTTTTAAGTTTAAACTGTTATTGCTAATTGCTATTAAAACATAGTTTGCCAAACAGGCGTTCGGAGGCACCATTGCAATCAATTCCTCATTTGAAAAATTTGATAGTGTTCTGAATACCACTTTCTTTTTAGAAAATATATCTGTTGTAAATTGGAGCTCAATTGGAGATAAAGTCGCATTGACAGAAACGATCGTCTTGAGCATTATAATTTTGGTATAATGTTTCTGATATTCAACAAGAATTTTCAATTTTGAATGGTGTTTTACGCCACACTCAGCAGATTTTCAGCTATATGGTGACGGCCAGGTTTTCATAGTGGTGGAGAGAACCCGGTTAAGATAACCCGGTTATAATGTACCCGGGAAGAGACCACCTGCCTTCCTCGAGTAAACTGATAAACTTTCTCACAAAAATCTGCTTAGGTTCCAACGGGAATCGAACCTGTGCTGACAGGAAGTGAGAGACTTCATGGTTCAAAGCGCGATGCTCTAGCCACTCGGCCACATAGGCTTTGGACGCCATCCACTTCCGTCCGTTTACAGTCACGCTAAGGTTTATATGATTTCATCGTACCGATGAACAATAAAACTATAATACAACAATATATTTTTGACCCATACAATTGAGATTGAAAAATTTGAGGAAATCGACTGCAATTTCCAAACAGGCGTTCATTGCAGAAAAATTTGATAGGTTCTGACAGAGCTCATTGTAAAGTCGCATTGACAGAAACGATCGTCTTGAACACAAGTTTTCAATTTTGAATGTGGTCACATGACAGCCGGCCATGTGGTGACAAATAACCCGGTTACGTTTTCAAGTAAACTGGCGTAGGAATAACATAAATATTTAAGAAACCCTTCCGTCCGTTTGTCAGGTTATTTCATCGTGATGAACAAATTATCTATTTGTCGTCTCTGAAATTTCAACATATGAACGAATCAATAAAGAATAGAATATCACATACATGTATCTATTTCGTATTTATTTATTTAAACTTAAAAGCCATATATTACCACAAAACAAACAAAAACCACAGAAAAAAATCAGAAACTACATATGTAGTACACTGTACAGGCCCATATCGCGATAGATCTAGGTCAAGTTATGACCAGAACCATAGGCCACAATTGTAACTTGTCTGTTGAACAGAAAAAAGAGAGTTGGGACTAGTGGAGCTTTGTCAAGCATCTCTGATAAACAGGTCGCTTTGCTTTCATCGGATATTCATGTCAGAAACGATTCGTCGTTCACATCGTGTGAAATCAGCTCCATCTGGCATTTCATCTCCAACCCTTGCTAATTCTGAAGCCTATCTTGTTTCTGCACAACCTGCATTGTCAATGCCGAGCATTAGTATTGCCCATAGGTTTCTCAGTAATGGAGTTATTGACGGGATACTGAATTGACCTACATAATACATGGATCTATTGTAGGCCTACACGGGTTTTCCATAACGAAGGTGTCGATAATTAACTTTTTAAACAGACCAATGAAAGTCTGTTATTTCAGAACATTTCTGCATTTATCATGTTCCAATTGATTTGAAGGATTCGCTGGTAGGCTTTATGCTGAAATACTAACGAAACAGTCATCACGGCATTCCACAGCTGATTTGTAAAAAAATCAAATTAAATGGCTACTTTCGGTTGTCATGACCGAGCATTAGTTGTTTCTCTTCTCTTAAATAACACTCAAACTTTCTGTGGTATATACTCCATTGAATAAATATCAGAATTCTAATGAAAATGCCTTGTAAATCAGCGTGTCAACAACGACCTATCGCTAACCATATAGTAACCGCCATTTGCATGGGCAATTCTCTTCTGACACAGTTAAACGTCCGCCACCAAGCGGTCGACTATTAATAACCACGAACCATATCCGTGAATAAGTATTCACGATTTTCCATTTCACTGGATTATTTTAAAATGATATGAAAAAATTAAAATATACCTTAATTCCATTTAATATTTCAGGGCAGAAACGAAAACTACTTCTCATGTCAGTCAGCTATTGAACTGTTTCGTCAAATGTAATACAGTCCCCACCCTCGTAAAGTCAATTATATGGAATTAATTTAGTATCCATCAGACTAAAGTTTCACAGAAAATTGATGAAATCTTCGTGCTGCGCAGAATTTTTTCCATGAGCAATTGTTTTAATACCCTATTGTTTAAAAAAATGAAAAACAATCCTGAAGTATTTGACCTCGCGAATTTAGCAAGCATATGCCTTCTTCAGGATGTACTACAAAAAGTGAAATGGGCAAAATCGATGTGCTAGTTAGATAAATGAAAATCATGTAACCCTAATATTATTTTTATTGCGACTTTTTCTTCGAAGACGCAGCCGTCTATCCATTTTAATACTTATGATTAGATAAAAACATGTGTAAATAGCAAATTTGCATTAATTAACATGCAATGCGAATTTACTTCTGGAGTAAAAGTTGGACACATGAATGGTCTCTTTAGGCTCTACATCAGTAAATTTACTATGCTTTCATTGCCCGCAGTTGGTTAGCATGCAATTTTGCACTTGGGTAAATTAGTTTTGCACCACCCCCGAAGTCAGTGCAATACGTAACTTTATTTACTTACGCAGGTATGTTTACTAAAGAGTGCAAACCTTGCCTTCCTTGAGTTGTGATAGATCATTTGTAAAACAAAAATGTGAGTATAAGTAATGTGTATATTATAATTTCCGGAGGTATTGTGATATTACTCCAGGCGATTGAAAACCTCGCTATTTGTGCAATGATATATACGACAACTGTTTTGATCAACGCGGCGACCTAGTGACCTAGTTTTGCTATTGTCTTGTGTGTGTTATACTGTATATCAATACCACTGTGGAAAGAATGGTAAAAAAATTAAATACCAAAGTCTGATCAATCTTCAGGATGGTTTAGAGACAAGATATAAATCTGGTGAACGTTGTATATGCTGATCATTTTGTGCAAAAGAGTTCTTTATGTCACCTACACCCGAATAATCTTAAAATCCCGCTTAAAAATATTCTGAAATTGCATTGGTTTCAATTGCGATATCTCACCAATTATAATTATCAAAAATAATAAAAATGTTATAAGATACGGTTATGTGTTGCAACGCATATCAGCATCAGGTGTCCTATATTTAACAGCAAACGAAATGAGTCTTTACAGCCATAAAGCCCAGTTCAAATAGTTAACCACTTTCAATTAATTACGTTATATGTAAATGCTATGTATCTTGTTTAATCTTTTGATAGCAAATGTGCAACTTATAGATATTCATGACTCGTTTATGTAATATCCATGATATTGGCGAAACAGTGAATGTAGTGTGTAAGATTTATAAAATCTACCAAAATACGTTATTGCTAAGTAGCTTCATTAACGATATATGCAAGAGTATATATAACTGTATGAAAAACTCTTATAAAGATTAATTGCTTGTTTCATTCTACGCAGTAAAAATCCAATACAACGGGTCGTTTATAAGTTTAAAACGGGTGGTACAGTGACCCCAATTTCTATTTCGCTAAGTATAGGTATATTTCGTTGTATAGACAGAATGGAGTTAAATTTGGTATTTTGTTTAAAATATTTAAAGCGATATAAGCTGTCACAATGATTATTTTTGTCCCCTGACATATAGTCGAGAATATGATAAAATGTGTGTTCAAATGCATTACCAAACACGTGAAACGTTGTAAAAAATCTTCTTTTCGAAGTTATTTCTTATATTAGAATTTAAGTTTTCCCGTACCTTAAAAATCCAGCAATGACCTTTCAGATAAACTCTTTCGCTATATCAAATGTACTTCGTAATTCGGTCAGGGGATCTCGATCCTTTACGTGGCCGGACTATGCTAAAGTCAGCCGATTTTTATGTATTTTTATATTTACTTTTAAAAAACAGGACGTGATTTTTATTGGAAAGTGCATGTATTACGTAAAATATATGCTTTTCACCGATATTTAAAATACCTGTAGAAAATCGAGTAAATATATATGAATAAATATATCAGGTCACTAAAAGAATTTTTTCCGATCTTTAATGTTACCGTGAATGCTGAAATTGACATAACTGTGAAAAGTATGCATACCTCATGTTTTACAATCGTGCGCCCATGTACAGTTGAGTTAGGCAGTTCATGATCATATGATAAAGCCGAGAATGCGATGGGACAAGTAAAACACGGCTCGAGATCACCCGATATACCCGGCACGTTGACAGTTTCAGAAAGGAATGTTTTAGGTATGAAATGATGATGTACGAAAAAAACCGCAAAAGGTAATAAGAATAGAAAGTATATTAATTGCAAATAGCACGTGTTTATTGAACACTTGGTAATCTTCGAAAAAATTACCGAAAAAAAGTTAATTTGCAATGCTCAAACAATAACTGATATTACGGGCTACGTTTGGCAAGGTTGTTGCAATTTTACATATGCATTTGTTATTCTAACCACCAGATGGTGTTTTTGGAATATATATGAGATAAAATGGTACATCAAATGGGCATGTAAAATTTTTCACATCGACAGCTCATATCACTTTAAAATCAAGGGATTTTGTTATGGGAAAGCATTTCGTCAGGGTTTAGTGGAAAGCTATTTAAAACATTTACAACTTGTAATCGCGTGTTATGTTGTAAGAACCAGCATTTGAATTTTGCATAGTATTATACGCCACACTCAACAATTTTCAGTTATATGGTTCCGGCCACTTTTTATTGGTGGAGGGGTGAACCGGTTACAGTGTACACGGAAAAGACCACCGGCCTTCTGCAAGTAAAACCCAACTTAGGTTCCAGAGGGGTTCGAACCTGCGCTGACCAGAAGTGAGAGATTCATGGTTCAAAACGTGATGCTCTGACCACTTGGTCAAGGAGGTCCTTTGTAAGAACCAGCAAATATTTTCATAGTTACAAAAATATCCAGGACGTGAAACTACCCTTCCTTATCTGTTTTTTTACGATTTATTTTGGGGATTCGTTACGCGAATTTTGAATAACATAAATGTTAGATTAACGGAGTGTTCATTTTAAACAAATCTTTGGTATAATCTAAAAATTCGTTATTTGAGTACAATGAATGCAAACGATAGTGCGCAAGTTGTGAGAATCATCAGAATCCCTATATGTAAAGTTTCGTATATTACGATTTCGTAATATTATATTTTATTGTATTAAGTTTATAAAAATACATTACGGCATAGTTTCTAGTTAAACACATAAAGGAATAATTTCAAATCATCTTTGGTGTTTGATTTCATGTAACATCTGTGTAACTAAGTATTTCTGCAGGTGGCTGTATACATCCACACACCGAGCATACTGCGGCGTGTATTTATAAATCGAAGAAATATTTGAAATCATATACTTGTGCAAAGATTGATTTGTTACTGTATTGTCAAAAGTACAAAAAATGTCTTAACTCCAAAATATAAATACTGAAATAAGCCTATCAGCAATTTGATTAGTTAACATGCGGCAATCTGAACTACTTTTATTCACTACGTACGCAGACTTCATTCATCTGAGGGTTAGTGATGATGTAATTTTGGTGTGAGCGATGTCACTTGAAATTGAATGATAACGATAGAATAAAAAATGTTCTGTAGATAATGTTAAAATTTTGATGTATTCAAGTTGGTAATTTTGATAAATTCAACATATGATAAAGTATACTTCAATGTCAATGATAATTTAAGATGTAGGCTAAATGTATGTATCAAAATATAAGCTATATTTACCATATGTTTGTGCACTTACTTCTGCGCTAGTATGTGCTGTTTGGAACATTTTGGACTCGATAGAAGGAGAATATAGATTCTCATCCCCAGTCATCAGAAAATGCCGTTTTAACTGTAATATGATAAAAAGAATATGTCACGAGTTTCCATTCAACTCACATTTATGATATTCGATACAAAATGACAAAATGGAAAATTCAAAAACACATATCATTAATGTGGTATGAATGGAAACTCCTATCCTATAAAAGATATATATATATATATATATATATATATATATATATTCTGGGAATTTAGGTATGAACTATAGTATTTCATCTGTATACTAAAACCGATAATATACAATCATTTCCATGGGGGAAACCTATGGCGTTATGATAGTGTGTAGATTATTTTTCGGAATTCCTAATTTCGAAACATTAAAGATACATTGACGAATGTATTTCAGTTATCCATTATCTCTCTTTGTATCATTTTCCTAAGTTTTACTATTTTTTATAAAATGAATTGCACGTATGAAACCAAATTTATGGTTCAATGCTCGCGTACGATTAAAGAGTCGTTTTCACTTAGTATTACACAGATATCGTGTGAGAAGCATCCATCAGAGAATGGTTTGTGCTTAATTATCACCATTCACCTTTCTGATAGTTCTAGAACCTGATAACTACAGTGAAACTTGTATCTAACGGCCTCTTTAGTGATTTAAGAAAACTGGTATTTATAGGGATGTTGTCTTTATACAGAGGTTGATTTATACACAAATGGTACTATTGGGGACAGCAAAACAAAACGGTCTTTGTGACCAGGTGGTCTTTATACATAGGTAGTTGCTAAAGCAGGCTTACTGTACTTCAAATCACACCAAAAACAGGAATGAATCAGCTATATATAAAAATTGATGCCATAAATTACTACGATTTAGTTAGGTCTGACAGTATTTCTGCCTTTACAATCGTTTAATCAGGTGAAGGTGATATTAATTCGAATTTAAAGGGGCATTAGTTGTGTTAACAACAAATAATTATTTCGATTTCTTCTACTATTACAACTTGTACTTCATATACAATACCAAATTAGAGCTTTGCATAGGCACAATAAATCTTATATTCCTATATGTTTTGTTATATTAAGGTCAGGTCCAGTGTGACATTCATATATAAATAGTAAGGTTGAGTTAATCAAGTGACAAACCTTGGTCTCTCAAGCAATGTGCATAAAATATATAAGAATTTAAGAATTTTATGCCTGTGTATATCTCTTTTTGTTATAATTGTATATCAATCTACGTAGTGAAAAAAGGAAAAAAAATAATAAAAAAGCTAACGCCACTTTAAGCTGATAAATTATTGTCGATGTCATAGTGGTGCAAACATTTATCTCTTGGCTAAATTGCAGAAAATTTGCGATTCACTCTGAAAACTCATATATCTCTCTCTCTCTCTCTCTCTCTCTCTCTCTCTCTCTCTCTCTCTCTCTCTCTCATACACACACATACAGGCACAATATCAGCAGCAGCAACAACAACGTCTCTCTCATACATACACATACAGGCACAACAGCAGCAGCAACAACAACGTCTCTCTCTCTCTCTCTCTCTCTCTCTCTCTCTCTCTCTCTCTCTCTCTCTCTCATACACACACATACAGCAGCAGCAAGGACACAACAAGTGACATTTTACATGAATCATACATTTCCATTCTATTGACCTATTAAGCATTATAAAATTTCAAATAATATCTGCTTTAAGACATAAATTTCGTGATATTCAAATCAATGACCAGTTTTGCAGTTCTAATAGTACAATCTCTTTCTTTTCAGCAAAATCTAAAACCAAAATCAGAAACGTAATATAAAATATATTATTTATTTACGTATATTTATATCAGTCCCAGCTGTGTCCAACATGATAAGCAGTATTTAGGAAGATGATGTAAATTTTTATTAAACGTCAAACATGAATTGACCCTACATCTAATTTTGAAATAACACCTAATTCTTGGAAACGAACACATATGTTAATGTTGGGAATTAGTATTCATCGAATTGTTTCAAATTGTATCTCAAATTAGACTGCAAGAGAGGGCAGTGCGTTCAATGCAAAATATCAACTTAGTTTCCAGCGGAGGTTTAGCCTGCGCTGACTAGAGGTTAGAGACTACATGGTTTAAAGTGTGATGCCCTAACCTCTAAGTCACAGAGCCCCAACACTGACTAAAGGTAGAGACTCCGTGGTTTAAAGTGTAACGCCCTAACCTCTAAGTCACAGACCCCCAACACTGACTAAAGGTAGAGACTCCATGATTTAAAGTGTGATGCTCTAACCTCCAAGTCATAGAGCCCCAACACTGACTATAGGTGAGAGACTTCATGGTTTAAAGTTCGATATTCTAACCATCCGGCCTCAGAGACTCCAACTATGAGTAGAGGTGAAAGACGCCATAGTTTAAAGTTCCATGCTCTAACAATCCGGCTTCAGAAACCCCAGCACTGACTAGAGGTGAAAGATTTCATGGTACGATGCTCTAACCACTCGGACTCAGAAACCCCAGAACTGACTAGAGGTGAAAGATTTCATGGTACGATGCTCTAACTACTCGGTCTCAGAGACTCCAACACTGACTAGAGGTGAAAGATTTCATGGTACGATGCTCTAACCACCCGGCTTCAGAAACCCCAGCACTGACTAGAGGTGAAAGATTTCATGGTACGATGCTCTAACCACTCGGACTCAGAAACCCCAGAACTGACTAGAGGTGAAAGATTTCATGGTACGATGCTCTAACCACTCGGACTCAGAAACCCCAGCACTGACTAGAGGTGAAAGATTTCATGGTACGATGCTCTAACTACTCGGTCTCAGAGACTCCAACACTGACTAGAGGTGGAAGATTTCGTAGTACGATGCTCTAACCACTCGGACTCAGAAACACCAGCACTGACTAAAGGTAAAAGATTTCATGGTACGATGCTCGAACCACTCGGCATCAGATGCCCCAGCACTGACTAGAGGTGAGAGACGCCATAGTTTACAATGTGATGCTCTAACCACTAGGTCACAGAGACCCCACATTGACTAGAGGTGAGAGACTCCATGACTCCAAGTTCGATGCTCTAACCACCCGGCCTCAGAGACTCCAACACTGAGTAGAGGAGAAAGACTCCGTAGTTTAAAGTTCCATGCTCTCACCACCCGGCTTCAGAGACTCTAACACTGAGTAGAGGTGAGAGACTTCATTGTTTAAAGTGTGATGCTCTACCCACTAGGTCACAGAGGCCACAACACTGACTAGAGGTGAGACACCAGGATTTAAAGTTCCATGCTCTAACCACCCGGCCTCAGAGACTCTAACACTGAGTAGAGGTGAGAGACTTCATGGTTTAAAGTGTGATGCTCTACCCACTAGGTCATAGAGGCCACAACACTGACTAGAGGTGAGAGACTTCATGGTTTAAAGTGTGATGCTCTAACCACTAAGTCACAGAGGCCCAACACTGACTAGAGGTGAGACTCCGGGGTTTAAAGTTCCATAATCTAATCTCTCGGCCTCAGAGACTCCTACACTGACTAGAGGTGAGAGACTTCATGGTTTAAAGTACGATGCTCTGACCATTTGGCCACAAAGACTCCATTAAAGCATAACAGAAACAGTTTTCATGACGTATGCAATTACAAAACGTTTTTATTTCAAGTAGTGCTGATTATGTAATTTAATTCTTCTAAGTAATTTGATTTATTTTCCGTTGTTATATATAATTTGTTGTATTCTAAAAGACTTGCAGTTTCAAATATCCCTTTTTTATACTAAATTCCCCGTTTTGGTATTATAAAGCGTTTCACCAACATCATGAGTATAGATGTACTGTATGACTACACAAAATGGCCACATCAGAGGTGCATGTATCTAATACTAGTCCATATTATTGTCGCAATATTATTTTAGCAACTAGCTATTTCAAACCTACTAAACCACCCAAGGAGGCAATTTGTATGGTTGTACAAACTAGTTTGGGTTAAGGATAAAACAAATGATAAACCAGTTTTGCTTAGAACCAGTTTAAACCTGGTTTCTGGAACAAATGGAAAGTTTACAAAACTGGTTCAAAACTAAAACCGGTTTCTGTAGAACAAAGTTTAAGTGATAATTGTGTCCAACAATGTAAAGCGATTAATATACATAAGATTTACTGTATGTTGAAACGTAATCAATGGGCGTAAGAGTTTATGACTCTGGTTATACTTAATGACAGTGGCACATTAAAGAGGAAATTCAGCAATACTGTACAGTTGCTTATTCGAGAAGCGGTATAAATCACATGTTGAAATTAAAAACTTTAAACAGCTTTTAGAAAATTTAAAGACTCGCCATTTTTCTAAAATTCGCAGTATCAAAACATACGGCATTTCTACTTTTTACACAATAATTCCACATGAAAATTCAAAAGAGAGACTTTGGTATCATCGACAACGGTTTTTTTTCACTCAAGATGGTATCAGAAAAATTTAAAATCTAGTCATTGGTTATCATGATACTTATTTTGTCTAACGCCACTCTGATTCTACACATAAATACACCGGAGTAAATGTTAAAAACGATGCTGTAATTTCTAACAGACAGCAAATTGTCGACATTCCCATGGGAGCCAATTGTGCTCCTTTATTGGATGACCACTCTCTGCGTTCATACGAAGTAGACTTCATTCAGACGTTTCTAAATCAAAAGAAGAAAAAGTTAGTGATGGCCTCAATTTGACATTTTAATATATCGTTTTTCAATTAAAAATGACAATTTTCATATACCTGTATATGTTTGTTTGTCAATGCGGTATATCCCAACAAACATCAAATTAAAGAAATTAAATTACAGAATCAAAAAAAGACGCTTCCTACCTAAACATTCTACTTACTACATACACAGATGGGAAATTTACAACCAGGCTATACGCGACAATTTCGACTTTCCTACCGTCAATTTTTCACATTTAGGTAGTGATATTCTGCAATCATTTGCCTATAACGTTTATATCTCGAAGTAATACAACATGCCAGATCGTGTTCAACATATGGATATTCCATATACAGAGGTAAACTACTACTAGATGAGTTCTTGAAACAGATATCAAAATTCGCATTTGATGTCAACATTCCGCAAATTTTACAAATTAAAATATATTATTGAGTGCTGTTAAGTCGTCCATACTGATTGTGTAGAGGACTTATTCATGGAAAACCAGGTTTGAATTCGTAACCGGTTTGAAATTAGTTGTAAACCAAAACCTAAACTGGTTTATTTGCAACAAATTAGCCCTTTATTAATAATGGCGTATTATTTTCTGAAAAAAAATCAAAATACTGAGAAGTATTTAAAAATAACTTTATAAGTACTATTTGAAACAAAAACGCTTTTTAATTGAAAAAGTCGTGAAAACTGTTTTGCGATGCTTTCATGGTGCCTCTGTGGTCGAGTGATCAGAGCATTGTACTTAAGACCATGAAGTGTCTCGCCTCTAGTCAGTGTTGGATCTCTGTGGCCGAGTGGTCAGAGCATCGTACTTCAGACCATGAAGTGTCTCACCTCTAGTCAGTGTTGGATCTCTGTGGCCAAGTGGTCATAGCATCGAACTTTAAGCCATGGAGTCTCTCACCTCTAGTCAGTGCTGGAATTTCTGTGGCCGAGTGGTCAGAGCATCGTACTTAAGACCATGAAGTGTCTCACCTCTAGTTAGTGTTGGAGTATCTGTGTCCGAGTGTTCAGAGCATCGAACTTTAAGCCATGGAGTCTCTCACCTCTAGTCAGTGCTGGATCTCTGTGTCCGAGTGATCAGAGCATCGTACTTAAGACCATGAAGTGTCTCACCTCTAGTCAGTGTTGGGGTATCTGTGTCCGAGTGTTCAGAGCATCGAACTTCAAGCCATGGAGTCTCTCACCTCTAGTCAGTATTGGATCTCTCTGGCCGAGTGTTCAGAGCATCGTACTTTAGACCATGAAGTCTCTCACCTCTGGTTAGTGTTGGAGTATCTGTGTCCTAGTGGTCAGAGCATCGTAATTTAAACCATTAAGTTGCTCACCTCGAGTCTGCATAGGTTAAAACTCCGCTGGAACCAAAGTTGATTTGTGAGGAAATTTGCAGTAAACGCCGTGGCCCTCTTTCACACTTTATCATCCCTTGTACTCTAATTGGAGATCCAATTTAAAACAATTACATGAATGATACTTTTCACGATAACATGCAAATCCGTGTTCGTTTCCAAGAATTAGATGTTCGTACTTTCTAAACTGTATCAAAATTAGATGTAGGGTCAATTCATGTTATGATACAAATTTATCAAAACACATCAACTTTTAAAACAAATTTACATTATGTTCTTCAACCATAAATACTACTTATCATGTTGAGGCACCGCAGCTAGGATTGATAAAAAATTACGTAAACACGCCATATATTGTACATAGTAATTACGTACGTATCTGAGGTTGATTTTAGATCTTTGTTACTTGTTTTGTTATTAGATTATCTGTGCAGAACTATGGTGATAAATTTTGAATATCACCAAGTTTTGTCTTAAAACAAATATCTGGATTCTATAAAAATGATAACGCACAATTTTTTGTCAGTAGAAATAATATAAGACGATTTTCAGGGTCAAAGATTATGTTGTCTAGTGTATTATCAGATTTACCAAACTGATGTCTGTGTGTTCCTAGTATATTAAAACTTTAAACGTTGAATGCTTATTTTTTATCTTCATCTTGAAATCTTTAGGGGATGGTTCATTGATATTTCGTGTTTCTCTTCAGTACGTGACGGCTACAAGACTTACATATGGTAAATGTTTAGACATTTTTCACACCATTTGTACAGACTAGTTGTCTAATGAATGAAGACATAGCTTATATTTAGTGATAAAAGTGCAAAAACTATTTATAAAGATTGCATAATATTAAAATACAAGCAGAGGAATCAAAACAACGACTGCAAAGATCACATTCAATCAAAATGTTGAGTTAAACATGAATATCGAGGAAAGATGAATCTCGTAGATCTGATGCCAAATTTATAAAATGAAAGATGGTTTGATTTTATCTTGGATTTAGTGTGAAATATGTATATCAAGAATTTAAATATTTATATAATGAAACGTTAAGATTAAATACACTCTTGACAGAAACGATCATCTTGAGCATTTGTTTATTGTTATGTAAGTGTGTCACTATATTTGTATGTGGTATGCTAGTGTGTCACTCTGTGTTTCTATGTAGTATGTAAGTATGTCACTGTGTTTCCATGTGATATGTAAGTGTGGATGTAACTGTGTTTCTATGTGGTATGTAAGTGTGTAGCTGTATTTCTGTGGTATGTAAGTGTGTCACTGTGTTTCTATATGGTATGTAAGTGTGTAACTGTGTGTTTCTATGTGGTAAGTAAGTGTGTTTCTTTGTGATACTGTATTTTTATGTGGTATGTCACTGTATTTCTATATGATATGTAAGTGTGTTACTGTGTTTCTATGTGGTATGTGTCTCACTGTATGTTTCTATGTAGCGTGTAAATTTGTCACTGTCTTTCTGTGTGGTATGTAAGTGTGTCACTTTGTTTCTATGTGGTATGTAAGTGTGTCACTGTGTGTTTCTATGTGGCATGTAAGTTTGTCACTGTCTTTCTATGTGGTATGTAAATGTGTCACTTTTTGTTTCTATGTGGTATGTAAGTGTGTCACTGTTTCTATGTGGTATGTAAGTGTGTCACTGTGTGGTATGTAAGTGTGTCACTGTCTTTCTATGTGGTATGTAAGTGTGTCACTGTGTGGTATGTAAGTGTGTCACTGTCTTTCTATGTGGTATGTAAGTGTGTCACTATGTTTCTATGTGGTAAGTGTGCCAGTAAGTTTCTATGTGGCATGTAAGTTTGTCAGTCTTTCTGTGTGGTATGTAAGTATGCCACTGTGTTTCTATGTGGTATGTAAGTCTCCCACTGTGTGTTTCTATATGGTATGTGTATTTATTTTATCTCTAAATCACATTGCTAAATATCGAGGAGTTCAATATTATGATTTTTTAACTTGTAATCCATTTATATTCAATCAACACAGCTCCAGTCAATACTTGAAGTTTGTTGGCATTATGTAATTTCCACTCAATGTTTGCCAAGCACCAATAACAATTTTGTACATATATTTTGCTGTATGCCAGTTATAAGTTGTATTTATTTTATGGACCTGATTGATGATTTATAAACATTATAGACAAATGTTTAATGTGTTTTCGGTGTTTATTTAGAAATTGAATCGGATGATGTTTAAGATGAGTATATTGATAATTGTGAAAAAAGAAATCAAACTCGGTGCTTAGCAAACTTTGAGTAGGCTAGTATATTATACAACACTGATATAGAATTGCACTTCAGTCTCAAGTCGATTTGTTTTATGTATTTTATGTATATTCGTCTTGTTTGGCATTTTTCATTTCCCAAGTATAGATGAAGTGTCGCAATTTCTTTTCAATGCCACTGCTGTCGCGAAAAGCAACCTGTATATTTCATTGTTGAGCTTCTTTTTTCATTGTTGTTTTATATCCCGCCAAGACTTATTAAAATTATATGTCACTAGTATTAGGTGAAGTGCTACAAATTTTGGTCTGTGGTATGGACTGACGCCAATGCAGTGAGGGTCATTTTACGTGCAACGCCTTCTGTGTCACGGAACCTCGGTCCGAAAACCCCATGACGTAGTTTCAGTTTCACTAAAGGCCGTAAACGTATGCTTCCACGCCAAGCTATACGTGGTTAAGTGTGGAATAGTAATTTGGTTCAGAAGTGAACTCGTATGCGTAGAAAGAAAGATACGACCTTTCAATTAGTGAAACTCATTTTAGATGCAAGTTAATTACGACTATGTCTGCATTTACGTCTTCACGTAAAGGTACGACCTTTTAGTAAAACTGTCTCCTGAATGAAAACCTAATAAATATCATATTCAATTTTATTCATGCTGTGAGAATAAATCAGAAAACATTTAATTAACAAATAATTTACTGAACATGTGACTATAATTAAACATATTTAAATGGCCAATAGCTTCGTTTACCAAAAACCAAATGATTTCGATTTTTTCTACTTGTACTTGATGTTCAATAATAATTAAGAGCTATACACTAGCATAAAAAAATCTTATATTTCAGTATATTTTGTGAAAATAAGGTCAGGTCCATCTTCCCAAGTCAAGGTTTTCTGATCCACGTCGTTCCTCAAACACCTTTATTTAACACATTACATTTCATTTTTGACGGTCACTGGTGGCGACATCTACCGCCGATCTAAAATTTCACTTAGATTGAGCCTACACTGACCACCGAATTTAGCCAATGAAAAGACTCGATACATAGCTTGCACGTCGCCATTATTCTGTGTTAACGTACTTTCCCTCTATCATGTGGCCGATGCGTGATCGATTGTAGGACGCGTTCTGACTGGTTCAGAGAACGGTTCCTGCCCCTGAACCAATGGGGGGCCTCCGTGGCCGAATGGTTAGAGCATTGCGCTTTAAATCACAAGGCCTCTCACCTCTGGTTCGAATCCCGCTAGGGTCGTATCGAATTATGTGGGAAAGTTTGTCAGTTTACTTGCGGAAGGTTAGTGGTCTTTACCCGGGTAACCGGGGTTTCTCCTCCACCAATAAAAACTGGACGTCATCATATGACTGAAAGATTGTTGAGTATGGCGTAAAACAAAAAATCAAATCAAATCCAATGGAATTCAAAGCCACGAAGTCACGTATACTGACGAACTCTGTCAAGGTATGCGAGTAATGGGGTGGGTCGAAATACCTTGACTTGGTAAGATGGGTGTCCACTTTGGTATGCATATACAAATAGTAAGGTTGAATTAACCAATTACAAGTGAATAAACTGGGTTTCTCAAGCAATTTTCACAAAATATATAGGAATTTATGAATCGTTATGCCTGTGTATATCTCTTTTTGCTATTGTATATCAATCAAATTAAAAAAAATAAAAAATGAAAGATTTTTAAAAAAGATAAAAGCAACAAAAACTAAAAACAAAACTAAAGCAAATGCCCCTGAAAAAATAAACAATATTCTAGTAGTACATTAGTAGTAACCTTGGTAATGTATTTTGTTCATGACATTGGTATCCACCCTGGGTATACGAATTCACTGATATTTCGGTAGTTCTTTTCATTCCCTGATCCCCTTTTAAACAAATGTTGATAATATATTGTTGTCCCATTCGCCAACCATCCACTCCACCAACTAAATGATCCTACTGATATTATTGTATGGTTTGTTAACGACATTATCGCCATATCCACTGCAGGAATATTGCCCTCCATAAAATGAAATTTTGGTTCATTACGAAAAACAGTTTTACACCACTTAAAATCGTCCGTTACTACCAGGAAAACTGTTTCTGCGTATTTTTTACGGTAATAATTTATGGCGTTTTTGAAATATTGCTCTGTTGCTATAGTTCTCCCAACTCTGGCCTCGGCGATGTAATCTCCCCTTCTAACATGTATTCCTACCAGTACGGTATCCGCAGTGGTACGAAAAGTGATACTTCGTATACGTTCTACTGCTTTCTTCAATATGTTGGGTTTAAACGTGAATAGTTCCCTAAGGTCTTCTTTATACTGGATCCAATATCTCCAGGATTGGAAATATCCATTCAGGAATATATCACGATCAGAACTAACTTGGTTTTCTATATTGGAATCGTATGAACAATGCCATTGATCTGTTATTTTTGTTTTAATTTTTGAACAATGATTCCGTGTAAGTCCTAGATATGACAATGAGTTAATGGGTAAATTAAAAATTTTGGTCATTGGATTACTCTGCTGGATAAAGAAATTTAATCCTTTCTTTTTAGCTACGGCATAACCAGCAGCAAATTGAAACATATTATTGCCCTGGCGTCCCAAATATGCTACACACAAAATGTGTTTTTTATTTACTATATTTTTCTGTAAAGAAGATTCAGTCGGAATAGTAGTATATGAAGTATTTATAGTCTTTTGTTTCGGTTTTATATGTGAAGAATAGTTTTTTGGAAACACGGTAATTTGTAAAGTAAGAAAGTCATTGGTTTGGATGTAGAATAAGCAGCACACCAGATAGGCCACTAGACAGATACCTGAAATTGTGAAAATATCTTCAGTAAATATTAAGTTTAACCAGACACATGTCTGTTTACGCAATCAATGTATCTATTTTAATACATAATTCAACACTTTTTAACACACACACACACACACACACATATATATATATATATATATATATATATATATATATATATATATATATATATATATATATATGACATTTTGCTGTATTCTATAACATAAAAATCATCCTCCTGTTTCTGAAAAGAACATAAAATCTATTTACTTTTGTGGCTGACTTTTCACCAAATATTTTATCTAGAAACAAAATCACGGGTCTTTACCAGACACATAAAGTCCCGGGTCCTTCGCAGACCCTTAAAGTTACGTGTCCTTCGCAAGCATGTAAAGTCACTGATCTTACACAGATACTTAAAGTCACGGGTCTTTCGCAGATACATAAAGACACGGATCCTTCGCATATACTTAAAGTCACTGGCCCAGGCTTCGCAGACACTTAGAATCACGTGTCCTTCTTTGGCACTTAAAGTCACGGATCTTTCGCAGATACTTTAAGTCACGGGTCTTTCGAAGATACATAAAGTCTCGGATCTTTCGCGGACGTTTAAAGTCACTGGCCCTCTGCAGACACTTAAATGCACTTAAAATGTACTTAAAATCACGGATCTTTCGCAGACGCTTGAAGCCACGCTTCTTTTTCAGACACTTAAAAAGCACGGGTCTTTTTTAGACACTTAAAGTCACGGATCCTTCGCAGACACTTTAAGATGTTTTTCACAGATTGTCCTATGTAGGATAACGTCTTTGTTTTCGCGGAAATTTGTGTTTTATTTTCAACAGCATAAATAATTAAAGAGTCTTTCTTTACGAGTACTACAGATACAGCCATGAAACTTCACATGCACATTGTCTAGGGTCATTACTCAACAATGCAGGGGGGTGCTGGTTGCTGTGGCCTAATTTTGGCCCAGATTTCCAGCTTTCTGGACTTAGTAATTTACTATATTAATAGTACTGCGTTAAGCTTCTTGTTTCGGTCAATTGTGGGCAAAAGCAACCAAAAGCTTGAAAAATTCATTGAAATGGAGAATTAACTTGCATAAGGGTAGACTTGCCTTGTCGATATTTTATAGATCTTTCAAGATAATGTGCAACAACAGTAGAAAACATGCGAAATCCATTTAAAAGGGGAACAAAAGAATAACCCCTACAAGGGTTAACCTGAAAATTTAATTCCTGTTACTTTTTTGTAGATCTTTGCATTCTGAAGTTTTGCTTCTTTCTCTTTCTCTCTACGTATTATACTTTTCAAGACAATATGACAAAACTCTCAAAAACATGAAAAATTCATTTAAAGGGGAAAAAACTCCCATAAGGGGCAACCTGACAATTTCAGCCCTACTGACGTTTTGTAGATCTTTGCATGCTTATATTTTTATATTGCAGGTGCCAGTGTTGAGCTGCTCTTGATCTGTGGCTTGACCCCCGTACAGTTGAGGTGCCGGTTTTATATAAATTCGCACTATCTGTATGTAATTCTATAAATAATAAAGTCAAATAGAATTTAGAACATAAGGCCAATATTTAGGTATTAATCCACCGTTAGTTTAGACAGTAAACCATTGGAAGTATATCTACGTGAAAAAAAAATACGAACTAGAAAATTTATTAAAACTTGACCCTGGGAATTCTGTTGGTAATTCGTGCTATGTATTTATTAGTTACATAATAAGCAAATAACTAGTATCCTTTGTCGGTACTTCGACGATTCTGACCTATATAGTTTACTGATATACTAGTGTCCAATGACATATGTGTAAATTCTTTTTAGTCATGATGCATATAGTAATTTCTTACAAAAAATATACATATAAAAAAATTATGCCGTAGGACACTAGTATAATTATAATGAACAATACAAAAAGTAATAGTTTTACAAATAGGGCCTACTCTTCAAATGATACAAAGGGAAAATGAGCTGAAATATATTCGAATAATCTGAGTTTTATAGCATTAAATCAGCAAAGGGACAATAAGCTAATTAAAAACTTACTTGTAGAATGGCACTGAATCTATGTCATTTACAAGCGATGTAAATGTGAATAGAACTGTCATCTTTTCGTAATTATAATTACAGGATATACTGAATACAATATCGTAATACTCACCGACTACTATACGAGTAAAATTCGTTTTTATACAGTCCATTATTGTTTTAAAAATTCACTTTTGAAGTTGCAGTAGATCCATTTATTGAATTTAGATCGTTTCTAACGTGTTGGTATTTCGTATTTTCACTCTGGTCAGTAGGAAGAATTTAAATCTTCGATGAACATATTAAGAATGTCTCTGGACAATTCCACATTAAACTGAAATAGGTTATTCAGTGAACAGCTGGTCAATCAGATTTTACATTACTTAGGTTATATAAAAACATGTCAATTATATTGGAAATACCTGCTATTGACAGAGCATGTACATGTACCCGTAATTGTGGTTTGTATATATAGAGAGCGTAATTAACGTGGCGTTAATGAATTATTTAAATGTGAACACGAACATGTTGAAACATCTCACACGCCGTCCAATCAAAATAACATGAACCTAATTTATTTATGTTGACACGTTAAGCTTACCTTTTGTATTGAATGTCATTAGGTCACGGGCTTTACTATTGATTGTTAAATACTGTCCGCTAGAAATCTTCTACGAATAATCGGGACCATGTTTGACAGGTGAGCCCATTTGCCTATTGTTTTAAAGGGCCATCCGTTTTTCTGCAGTCGGGAAACAATAAACAAGGTGACAAAAAAAATCTATTGAATCCTACAAAAGTCCAGCAAAATTTTAATTTACTGGACATAAATATGCTCCAAATGGTCTCCGTGGCGTATGAGGCACTCTTGCATATATACGTCGCGCAAAAATATCAACTTCTTCAACACATTTTCATAATCATAATCAAACTAAGAAAAAAAAACCAAACAAACCAAAAACAAAAAAACAAAAACGAAAATTTCTTTACCGATATGTAGGACAAACACTTTTATTAAAGAGAAATTAAAATGAAACAAATCATAGTCATAAGCCAAAATATACAGTCAACAGATGGTGGATCCAATATTTCAAGACAGAGGGAAGGAATAGTATTCATTTAATTGATTTGTCCTCCGGTTGCTTTGCATTTTACATCAGCAAAGTGTGTACGATCACAAACTGATCCTGGACATCGCTGACGTCTCTAAACCGCCATGGTTGTTTCGAACGTTTGCACGTTAAATTGCCTTATAGTGTATTCGCCCGCCAATTACGAAATGGGAATGAACGTCCGGACGATTTTGAGGCGACAGAAAGTATGGATAATTTTCGTTTTATCATCTTGACATAGTAATATTGCACAGGTATTTATACTTCAATAAAAAAAATCATGTTTATTCAAAAAAGTTTTAGGGTGACCTGTACTATAACCGTGTCCGATGGAGTTACCCAGTGAATACGACAGTATTTACTGTTATAATGGATTTTATAATACTTAATTATGAAAATTTTATATAACACATACATACATCGATTGCATCATGTCACAATCACAAGAGGCTTGCAGTCGATCATCACAGCTCATTAATCTAGTCAGACCATTTAAACCAACAAAGAGCATCTTAAAGCTCATTTTAAGCTCTTCTACTTGTAAATATGATGTTTCATTGGAATGGTATTTCTTATTTTAATCTAAACTACTTGTTTTCGGTAACGGTTCCCTTCAGTGGCTTGACCTAGTTCTCGCCGTTTGAATATATTCACACTGCAGTAAACCTTGTCAGTGAAAACATTACGTCACGACATGACTGATTTGAGTAAGATTCAATTCTTTCGGTGAAAAGAAAAAAATCACAAACTATACTGGGGAAATGCTTTCAGTACTTACTAGTTTTCTTATCTTCGAAATCACAGGATAATTTTCTGGTGCACAAGACGGAGACGTCTTCCGACAAATCGAAAGTGAAACTACGTCATCGAAACTTGAACTGCGCAACTCCACCGGACGCACAGCTATATATATTGGGCAGCACGATTTACCCAAAAAGACCCAAAAAGACCCAAAAAACACCCAAAAAGACCCAAAAAACATCCAAAATGACCCAAAAAACACACAAAAACATTTAAAACTTAACAATTTTAGCAATCTTTATATAATATGATGAATACTTTTTATGACTGTAGATATTTTTGACTTTGATAATGCTGTTTAAATCCGATTTCACGATGTATTTCTGAAACCATGTTATAGTCAGCATGACATTTTAAAATGTGCCAAAATGTTACTTATATGGGAGGTAAAGACGTTTAATACATATTAAATCATCATTTTCCACATTACATAGAATTTTATAATATAAAATTTGACATAAAATATGAAAAATATTTCAGGAATCGTGAAAGCAAATAATTGAAAGAAATTTGGCTCTTCATTTTACTAAATGACAGTGTCCGTAAGTTTCATTAGAAGTGATAAATGTTGATTTTATTTTTATTTTCTAGCTGTCTATGAAATATTTATAAAGAAGAAAATGCATTTCAAATGATTATTAATGCAAACTTATTTCGATTTAATTGTTTTTGGGTGTTTTTTGGGTCTTTTTGGGTGTTTTTTGGGTCTTTTTGGGTAGTTTTTGTTTTTTGGGTAAATCGTGCCGCCGTATATATTGGTGTGTTTATAATAGGAGTACAATAATGATTATAATATATTGGTTTATGTATTGGTCAAGCAAATCGAACATTAGCAAATCTGAGATATGTTTTCAAAAAATATTCGCATATTTCAACTTTGTATGAATATGAATGAAAGAAAGAAATCGACAAAGATTTGAGTGTATTTAATTTAATGAATTTTGATACCAGATTTCACAACTTTATTTTAACCAAAAATGCACGTCTTTGGCTTAATATGGATTGATATATTTCTAGTAATAGGACTCTGGCCCATTTTACGAGAGGTCGTAAGCCCTGAATCCTAAGTCTAAGTCCTAATTGTCATGGGAATGACCAATCAGCGATGCGTTGCCATGGTAATTAGGACTTAGGACATACGACCTTTCGTAAAACGGGCCCCTGGAAACTTAAAAATTGAAAAGAAACCACTACAGTAAAATATCTATATTTGTGTTCCTTGACGAAAAACATTTTTTTTTATTCACAAGGCCTAATACGGGTTGCAACAATAATTACAAAAATAGATTAATAAATGACCGATAAATGATAAAATATTAGTTCTAGGTGTAATATAAAACATACAGATAAAATTAAGAGATCTCAATATGCATCAAATGCATAATAATGTGTGTAGAGGCAACACACCTATTAAATTTGCACCTTTTGGACCCCCAACAGGTGCTCCATTTCATAGAGACCCTCAAATCTGTTTAAAAGTTTGAGTAAAAGTGAATGAATTGCAACTTAGGTGATAAAAAATGAGAGAAATGACTTATTTTATGGCTTCATCCAACCTACATGTGTCAAATGAGCATTTCTCTATACTATAGGACAGACACCACCAAATATTTTCCGGCCTCAATGCTAATTTACAAAACTTCAGATCACTGTCACTCCCATGTTTATTAAATCTGGGTCAAATAAGTACCCTGTGCTGAAAGATCAATATTTTTGATAACAAAATATGCAATCAAAAGTATAGGTTGCCGTTGCATTTTTACTTCAGATTCAACTCGTAGTATTCCGCACCAAAGGAAAATATCTATTCTCATGTGACCCCTCCCTTTAAATTTTCAACCGTCAACCCTATAATTTCCAAAGTACTACCAATATTCATGTATCTTTTTTATCACCTTAATTTCACTTATTAATGATAAAACTAATTTTTTTATTTAATGACCAATAAGATCGCTGGGCTCATTTTACCCTCCGCTCAACGTCCAAAATGTCTGCGCCCGTGTTGTAAACAAAGCAGCTGTTGAAGGCCTACCGTATCCTAATCTTTATTAAAGATTAATCGGGAATTTTCCTGAAATGCTATTGTTTCGTTATTATGAATACGAACTTCATTTCTAGGAATGATACATACGTTATACTAGTGTAAGTATGTATGAACAGTGGACGTCAACCGTAAATGAAAACTGTTCAGAGTCAATTCCTGAAACCGAAACTGGAGGAAGTTCCACTACATTCAATAAATCGGCAAACATAATAAATGCATTTGGCACGGACAGCAGAGATAGTATTGATGACTTTGATACGGAGTTGCATCCTCCCCAAACTAAGAAAAGGAAAATTCATATGAACAGTGAGCAGTGCCACTCGCATGCATCATCATCGGGTGGTGGTAGTGCACTCACGAACCCTATGCAAGTACAAAAGTCTTCAAAAGTTAGTAACAGAGGTCTTTATCCCAGACAGCCAAGAATTAAAAAATTGAAAGGAAAATCACATTTTAACAGAGAAAGTGATACTGAACAATCTTATTGCAATGTATCAGCTGTAGCTAGTATTCAGAACACAAATAATGTCACAGTATCATTGAGACAGCCTGATAGTGGTTTTGTTTCTGCTTCAAGTGTCCTTAAACAGAATAATGCACCAATATCATCATGGCAGCCAGAGATTGGAAAGAAACTTACTAAAAAAAGTAAACAAGGGCTGGTTAATTTAGGACAAAATTCGATCACATCTTTTTTTAAAAGTGAATCCAAATCTATGAGCAATGGAAACAGAATGGTGAGCACAGGACAGGAGATGATTGAAGATAACAGTGGGGGCAATAAACAGAATGGCTTTGTATCAAAAAAGGGTAAAAGAAATTTACATGGCCAGGTTGAACCAGGACAAAATTCAATCACCTCGTTTTTCACATGTGAAAATAGAATAGTAAAAACACCCCAAAAAGTGATGGAGGTAAGCAGTGGGGACAATAAACAAATTTGTAACAATACTTTAGCAAGTGAAGACAATGCCTGCAGTTTGATAGAGTATGGAACTCCAACAAAAATGTATTGTCCCATTAAAAAGTTAGCAAGTTCGAGAACAATATATATAAGCGACAGTCCCTGTTCTAGTCAAACTACTGCAGAATCATCATCTACAAATGAGGCATTAACTTCACAGTCACAGAAAGTTATTAAACAGCTATTTGAAGGTCAAAAAGCTTTAGGCAATGGATCTGTTGTTAATAATAAAAAGAGTAAGGGAAAAAGGACAAAATATAACACTAGCAAAAATAAATTGCCCCCAAAATCCTTGACATCTTTGAATTCTCATCCACAACTTGACTTGATGAAGCGACATCATGATTATGAAGATCTGAATTCATCTGATGATGATGTTTTGTCATCTGCAGTAGAAAATGCTTCCTCACAGAAATTCGGACTTTTCGGATCATTCGACCCTTCGTTGAGTCATTCTGATATCAACTATATTGACCGTCTTCCAGATGAGGTTCTGCAGTTGATATTTTGTCATTTGCCTTTGCTTGATCTTTGTCTAAATAGCAACAGAGTTTGCAGAAGATGGAATAACATAATATCACATGAAAAGGTATGTTTATATGTGTACAGACGGTAAAATAACATAATCATTCAGGTTATGTGGAGGTTATGACAAACACAAATAATGCAACGTCTTTTTTGTTCTTGATGAATTTCATTTTTAAGTCTTCAGTATTGCTATTATAACCTGTATGTTGCAGTCATTCCTTCTTTAGTGTAACTGTAAATGGGCTACAATGATTTCTGTTACATCCAAGTTCAAACATGTATTTTGTGGCCTGCATGTACATACATTGTACATATACAATATACAGTACATGTATTGTACATCTTTGATTCACAACTTGAAGGTCAAGCTGAAGGTTTGATATCCCCTTAGTGGGTCACACTGTATTATACATACATTATGTATGTTGTACATCTACATATATAAATATATAGGTGTATTTAAGATTTGAAATAAAAAATGGGAATGTTCCTGTTGACCCCACCCCCCGCATAAGAATTGAAAGTACATTTGTACTACAACTGCTTGTAACAATTCTTTCCCGTGAGACTTAAAACCAAGCTTTAAGGTCCATTTTGATTGTTATGACATGCATGTTATACAACATGATGATATCCATATAACCTGACAGGGTGGAATAGGAGTCTCTTGAACTCTATCTTGAACTCTATCTTGAACTCTATCTTGACCTGGATGAGTTTAAGTTATACTATAAGTACATCACTACATGTACACTGGAACAAAGCATAATGACATTAAAATTACATTTGTCCCTTTACTTGTCACAACACCTACGGTTGGTTGTTTGTTTATTGTTGTTTAACATCCCACTCAAGACTCTTTCACTCATATGGAGACGTCACCATATGATTTTGAAGGGCTTCATATTTTGCCCAATGCTGGGCATTTACAGCCATTGAGCAGTGAGGGTTCTTTAACAATGTGCCAACACTTACTGCGACAGGGGACCTAGATTTTCACTGTCTCATTTGAAGGACAGGACACTTACCTGTCGCCTGCTTGACTCGAACTCACGATCAAGAGTTGAGCGTGCTACCGACTGAGCCAGGCCGGCTCACCACACCTACAAGTATCCTCGAAGGACCTTATTTCTACAGGCAAAAGTGTTCCATTGCTACGAAACGTTTATCAAGAAATTTCTGTCAAAACTTGTCAGTGTAGCAAAAACCTCATTAGGTGAAGTATCTATCTGTGTAGTCAGTTTATTTTGAAAGACATTCTTATTTTTTCTATTCATGAAACAAGTTCCTCTCAGCTATAGCTGGGCGCGGGCATAAGTGGATCCTAATTTCGACAATAACATCATATAATGTTGTGTACACAATACAGCCAAAACAAAACACGTGATTTCCATTGCTTTCTGTCCATGCTTGGCAGACGATAAAGCTTCAAGTTCATATAGAGAGTGATTTGATTCATTTATCGTGTTATTGAATTTCACCGAATGAGGAATAACTAAAAATACGTTTTTGGAGCATGCTGGTAGAAAAAATATAATTTCTCTCCTGCTTCCAGTGCATTCTCAAATATATTATGTCAGGAGGAAGCATATGTTTATTATGCACACTTTGTGCATTTACATATATGATACTGCAGGATTAGATGAAATGTAAACAAGAAAACCACTGTCGAAATTAGGACCCTGACAAATTTAGGACCCTCGAAGATACATGTGTCCCGTGAGGAATTTTTTTAATAGTGTTTTATGTCACACTCAACAATTTTGCAGTTGCATTTACATGTATATCGTGTACATGTATGGTGGTGGCCAGTTTTTAATCATTGATAGGGGAGGGGAAAATCCGGTTACAGTGTACATGTACCCAGGGAGAGACCATGGGCCTTTCAGTGAGGAAAAGAACAGTTTTCTTGTGAAACATGTCTTAAGCAAAGAGTAAGTAGAATCAGTGATATATAAAGCTATATATATATATTGCTGGTAGAATTGACCTTCAAATATATAATAAACAAAAGGTTTTGCCCCCCCCTCCCTCCACCAAGTTAGGTGTCTGTGAATCTGACAATATGTATATGTACATGCAGAAAAAAAAATCCTGTAACGTATTTGCATAAGTCCTTATGTACAAAATAACCCAGATGGAAATGTGGCACTTCACCCAAAGCTAGTTACATTTTAGCTTGAACAACTCACCAGGTTTAGATGAAGTTGCACAAATTTTGTCCTGTGCTAAGAACAGTTGACTACGCAATATGTAAGAGATTCTTTTATGTTCCATGCCTGCTGTGACAGGAGTTTGAAATTTAAAAATTTTTCCTTAATCTGATGATTCACTCATTCCATGCAGTACTACAATGTACATGTACATGTATCTATCTAGAATTTTGTTTACAAAATAAATCGTTACCCCTGTTACATTGTACATGTACCCTCGCACCTGTTATGATTGAATTTAGACTTCCCTTGTGTTTGTAAACATGTACACGTACCACATTATCTTGCTAGATATTTACATAATCCATCCGCATTTCCATCTTAGTTCCTGAAGTACAAGAAGTTGTATCATAAACAGAAGAGGAATGTTGGACAAGTTCGGACTGAAATTCTTAGATGTATGTCTCAGAACCAGATGTGTAGACCATCAGAGTTCTTGACTGGACTCATCAGGTTTGTACAAATGTATATATACCTGTACATGTTATTGTAAATACATGTTCATTATTTGACCCTGTCAAACCTTAGTATCTGAATGGTAGGCTTTTTTCTATTGTTATATACCATTTCATATGTGTACTAAGGGTGGAAATTAAAAGATTTTTATAATGACTTTTTGGTTATACAGTGAGCTCATTATATTGGTATCATAATATTCATAGATTTCAAAATGGTATCTACTAAAGACATCTTTAACATAGACGAAAATGGCAAATACTCAGATAAAGAATAAAATGGATGAGTAAGCGGAGGGCAGATTCTGATTCTGACTGACTATTTGCAATATGTCTGAGGATTATTTATACAGTAAATTACAACTATATAAACTATCAGTAGTCTATTTCACCATTGTGATTGTCTATTTCATTGCCATTTTACTATTGCGACAGTTCTATTGGATGGTGGGCTATTGCATTGATGGTTCGATGTATTGTTACACCCTTCTTTTTTTTAAAGGGAAAGATGTCCCGGTCAAAAAGAGCAAAGCTATTAACTTGTCCACCCCCTAAAGACACATTTGGACTGGTCTAAGTCATTGATCTACAGAAGAGTCTGTTACTTTTCAGGGGTTGATGAGTTCATTAATGTACATGCAATATATAATATTTACATACTGACTGTTATTTCCTTCATTGCAAGTATACAGAACGACTGTATTCATATCTCAATTACACAAGTCAGTCGTCGTGTGACCCAAGCATTTAATCGCTTTACTTTTTGGCGTAGGAATACATAACATTTTAGAAATCCTTTCAATGACCATGTATTTGTCGGACAAGTCTTCTTTGAACATATGAATGAATCAATAAAGAATAAAATAACACACATTCATTTCATATTTTTTATTTAATTTTAAAAGCCATTCAGTACCAGAAAACAAACAAAAATCACAGAAAGAAATCGAAAACACAAGACTAGGCCTGCATCTGTAGCACACTGTACATGCCCATATTGCACAAAAATTTGCTTCGTAGTTCGTTGCTTGTAAGTTGAACAGAAAAAAAGGAGAGTTAAGTCTAGTGCAATTTTGTCAAGCATCTCTGATAAACAGCTTGCTTGCCGTCACCATATATTCCTGTCAGAAACAATTCGTCACTCGCATCGTGTGAAATCAGCTCTCATTTCACCTCAAATCCTATAATTGCTAGGCTACTTCCGAGGTCCATCTTGTTTTTCACAACCTGTAATATTAATGCCGAGCATAAACAGTGTTCATAGGTTTCTCAGTAAATTGACGAGATACTCTGCATTATATAGTTAGACCTATCGTGTTCGCATTATAAAATATATGATCAGCTGGTAAATACTGAAGTCTGAATTGACCTACATAACAACATATGGACCTAGTATACTTAATACTTAAAGGCCTACATGGATTTTCCATAACAAAGATGTCAATAATTATCTTTTAAACAGACAAATAAAAGTTTGTTATTTCACAACATAATCTGCATTTGTCTTATTTCAATTGATTCGAAGGATTTGCTAGTGGGCTATCCTATAAAGTATACTGAAATACTTATGAAAACATCACCGATACGGCATTTCCCAGCTGATTCAGCGATTGGTAAAAATGTCAAGTACAGTAAAATGGCTACCTCCAGTTGTCATGAATGAATATTAGCACTCACACTCAAACTTTCTGTGGTATATTCCACTTATGAAATATCAGAATTCAAATGAAAATTTGTTGTAAAAAATGATCTTATTTTGCTATCCAAATCGCACATGGTAGGCCTATAAGCCATTAGCGCACAGCCCATTCAGGCAGTTCTCTTCTGACACATTTAATTTCCCAATACTAATTGGTCGAATATTAATAATTGCGAACTAAATCTGAGAATAAGTATTGAAAATTGTCCATATCACTAGTTTCTTTCAAAATGATATATAAAAAAAGAAATTAAACCTTAATTTCATTTAGTATTTGCAATCAGAAAAGAGAACTACTTCTCATGTCAAAACAGCTGTTGAGCCATTACGTCATATGAAAACACCCCCCCGCAAAGTCAGTATATTGGAATGAATTTAGTATCCAGTGGACTACAGTTTCACTGAAAAATGGTAATGTATATAAATATAAGGATTGTTTTTCATTTTTTGAACATCATCGGGGTATAAAAGCAATTGCTCATGGAAAAAATTCATTGTGCAGCACTTTGTGCACTTAAATGATTACAGACGACATTGTAGATGTACTTTGAAATAGACAGTTGTTGGGATAGAGCAACCTGTAAAAATGATAAATTCATGGAGTTCAACTACATGTACGGGGTTTTCACTTACGCATGATTTCTGTGACCCTGACACATAAAATCTTTTCAGGATGCAAAACATGAATATTAGTGAGTCCCTAAGGAGGCACAAAAACTCTGTCATTTTTTTTTAAACCTGAGACTGAAAATGTGTGCCTTTGTTTTCATGTATTTTCTTGAATTCATTGACTTTTGGACTTGCAAATTTAACAAAGGACTCAGGAATTTTATTCTGATGGGTCCCTAGTTCTCACTAAAATAACATCCTAGGGAAAATCCTGTATGTACTTTGTATTTCAAAGTCAATAATTGTAAAGCAGATATCATTTTTAAAATTCTTGAAAAATTTGTTTTCAGGTATGCCAAGACTTGTCACACACTGTCGCCTTCAACCAATGACAATGTATTAAAATGCTTACAGAAGCATGCTAAGTATTCATGGGCAATTGCTTTGATAAAAGAGAGACTACCAGAGCTTCTTACACAAGAGGTAATTTGAGAACTGAAGATGTCATTGATTTGATTAATTATCAATTTCTTTATTATTTGTATGTTTCTATTTTACCCTGTTGTTTAGACATGATTCATGTCCTTGAAACATTGTCTATTGCCTGTGTCAGTTTTAGCTCACCTGGTTTGAAGGGCTGATTGAGCTATTGCCATGGCCTAATGTCTGTTTTCTGTTATCTTCTATCCATTAAATGAATTCTTCTCAGGAACCACTGGACAGATTTCAAACAAATATGGTCCTAGGAAGGGGTTTCAAATTTGCAGAAAAGAGGCTAAGACCCATACTAGGGATCCGAAAAAGGACCAGAACTTGGTTCATCTTTAAAAATCTTCTTCTCATAAACCAAATTAATCAGTTTTCTTCCAAATTTGGAATATTTTATTGCTAAAGCTGACCGTGCAAATTAAATGGAGTTCTGACAACTGAAAATAACAAAAGTATTCAGTTTTGAAAATGTTTTAAAACTTGCCCTCTTAATTACATGTATTACTACCCAGCATTCCACATTAATCCATCTATGTTTCTTTATTCCGGAAACTATACCATAAAGTTGTATAAAAGGTGTGCACTGGTACAATTAATTTTCATTCTGCACAAGACTGCTGTGGTTAAGACTTCCAAGCTATGCATACAAATACAACATCTACAAATGTACCTTGTAGACTACTAGTTTAAGTCATATCCAATCTATAAGATGCAAATTTTTGGAGAAGAGCCACCATTTTTACTGATATTCCTGTAATCATATTGTTTTGGGTTTGTCTTTAATAAAAAAAAGTTTACACTTTCCACATTTGTAATCCTATATATAAGTCCAAACAGTGGGCATCAGGAGCTTGTTTCTATACACATGTAAATTTAAAACTCTGGATGGATCATAAACCAGTATTAAAACATTCAAAAGATGTTATTTTATTAATTTTACATTTACAGGTACCCAATCCTTGCAGTCTAATTGCAACTCTTATCGTAATTTCTAAAAATGTTGCTGATGTCCAAGAGATCATCAAATGCCTGTCTGTGCCACATTCCATGTGTACATCAGCAGATTTACTAGAATGTTTGTACCAAATTGCTACCCTCCTGTATGCCTTCAAGCTTGCAAAGAATAGAGATGTGTGGAATGGGTAGGTATACATATTTGTCAATTTGATGGACTTATTGTTCTGTAAATACAGTCAGAATATACAGTACAGTATGAAATGATCTTATGCTAAAGTTGTAGAAAACACCAGGAGCGAGGCCTCCATAGCCGAGTGGTTAGAGTATCACCCTTTTAACCATGATGTCTCTCACTTCTAGTCAGTGCAGGTATGAGTCCTACTAGAACGTGAGCTAATTTTGTGAGAAAGTTTGTCAGTTTATCTGCCAGTGTTATCTTTCCTGCTTAAAAAAAATGTGACCATCACCATCTGACTGAATAATTATTGAGTGTGGCCTCAAACACCTTTTACTCAAACAAAAAACACAATTTGTCTCTCTATCTGTTTCTCTGGGTGCAGTCACATTTTGACATGAATTATCTTGACTTTGTTCTTGTATATGATACTTTTGTGAAACTTACAGGAAAGGTTCATTTTGATGAGGTTCATCACCCAGGGAAGATCAAGGGTCATGTTCAAGGTCTTACTTAGGGTCAAATGGTGGTACAGTCTTCTCTCAAAAGGATTTTTTTCAATCTCTGCATACTTCAAGCTCTTATTTTTTTCTATATACCCACAACTTGTTTTATACAATCTAAATAATTGTCAACCATTCTGAATTGATCATTTACAGAATTTTTTTTTTAAAAATTTGATCACTGAATTGTTTACAGTGACCAAATTTAAGATTTAACATGTTTAAGTGTGATGAAAAATTGGTATTTTGGGGGTCACAGCTTTCAGTCTTCCGTCTTCTTAATCCACTGACCCTAGTAAAAGCATAAACACACATGGGTACCATGGCTTTAGATCAAATTTTACCAAGTTATTTAGAGTTTTCAAAATAAATGACTGTTTTTTTTCAGTAATGAATAGAACAGTAATGGTAAGAATCAAAATTCGGGAAAGGGCATAACTCTTTCACATGTAAATATCTGTTATATATCCACAAATGTTCCAGATTATTCATTCTATTAATTCATACATTCATAATAAATAAGTATGCAGAAATTAAGAAATATTTGATGTTCAGGTTTTTGTATACCCCAGGGTACCCTTCTTCCCCTTAAATCCCTTTGTACTTGTCCCTGTTCTAATGTATGGTCTGACTGAAAATATTTTTCAGTTTTGGGAACAAGAAGATAATCTCTTTCAAATAAATTTAACTTGTCAAATAGAGGGGATGGAGGTAACAACGTCCCTGAAGGTAGACAGTATAAATAATCTGGTAGGAGTCTTCACCATGGATACCGAAGGTATACAGAGTCCACAAAATAATAGATACAAAGAATTCCAAAAAGGGGTTTGTGTCCAACACAATAAAAACTCTGTAAGGTTGAATAAATTGTATTTACGTAGAGCTTGTAAACATGTAAACAATAAGCTCTACATAAATACAATTTATTCAACCTTACTGAGTTTTTATTGTGTTGGACACAAACCCCTTTTTGGAAATTTAACTTGTGTTATAGGGTGAACCACCCCGTTAATAAAATCTCAAAAGATTATCATTATGACCAACATTCAGCAGTATTTACCAGAGTTATGGGACTTTAAAATGTTCACAAATGACATAGCTTTCTGTGGTGATGTTGTGTTTCCTGAAATCATTTTGTTTAATTAACACCAGGTGATCATGGTGACTCTGTGCACCAGTTTTAGTTTTTGACACAATTTTACTTTTAAGAGTGTTGAAGTAATTGTATGAAGATTTATATATTGTTTGTGTTAAACACCAGGTATTTTTTCAGAGACATCTTATATTTATGATTTCATATGTACAAAGTTAAAGGCATGGATCTATGAAATTTTAAAATATTATTCTTAGTTCGCCTGCTTAGCCAATCAAATTTCATGGATAGCTGAAATTTATGAAATTTCTTAGATCAGAGTAATAACTATGTTTTAATCAAAGATGGTGGACCCAGGCGTATGTATGTACATGCATGTTTGTGGTACAGTAGAGATGATTTAACATGCTGCATGCCAATTCAAAACCCTTGCTTCAAGCTCGTGTTTGTGTATGCTAAAAAATTGTACTCAAGCAGTGTGATGTGTAATATTTTTCATTTTCTATTGAAGAATGCATTATCGACTGTTCTATGCACTGTACCTGTATGAAAATAGTTCCTCAGTAAGTTACAAAGATATACGGGGTGCTGCATCACTCAAATCGGGACAACAAAGTATGGACAGATACAGGTAACACAATTAAATTTCATGTTTTCTAAAAGTATATTTATAGGTAATATTATTTTTTTGTTTCTACATGTACAGTAAAACTTGCTATAGTTATCACCTCTATATAAGGATCACCTGTCTATAAAGGCCAGTTCTGAATAATACCATGACTGCATACATGTACTTCAACTAAACTAAAACTGTGGATAAGGTCACCTGCTCATAAAGGCCAATATTTTCTGGTCCCTTGGGTGGCCCCTAAATACAGGTTTCACTGTTTGTTGAACTGGTACATGTGATAACTGAAAAATTATCTTATTTCCACATGTCGTGTGTTTATTTAAATTTTGTAGCATAATTAAGAGAAATGATAAAAAAAACTTCTTGGTTTAAATACAAATTTAATTTGTCAAATGTATGTACATGTATATGGCTTTAAAGAAGTGTATTTAGTTCCTAATATTTGCTGAAATAACTTGTATGTTACAGCCGGTCTGACTGCATAGTACGATTAACTCATGAACAGGTTCGCATCGTAAATCACAACTGCCAGCCTGGAGAAATAATAAAAATTGTGGCATTTGCTGGTAAGTTTAAATCATGTGGTTCCAGTTGCGATCAGATTTTAAACATGCTTGTTGTTGGTTATAAAAAAGATGTACAATATACCCAGTGTCCGTTTTTTGGACAATTCATTTCCTCTGAAATTTTGGTCTCTGTCTTTATTACTGTATAATAATAGTAATAAAAACCAGCCAACTGCCCATATTTTAGAAATAAAGATAAATCATCCTATATCATACCATACCATCGTTTACTTTAAACATTAAAGTGACCATAGTTGTGTTTTTTTTAGGTCACCTGAGCTAAAGACTCAGGGTGACCTATTGAGATCGTCTTTTGTCTGTCGTCGCTCGTTTTGTGTCGTTAACATTTACACATTTTCGACTTCTTCTCAAGAACCAGTAAGGCAATCTTAACTAAACTTGGCATGTAACATCCCCATGTGAAGCTGCATAATGTTTGCAAATTCAAAGGGACTAGGACCCATAGAGGCCTGGAAAGGGGCTAAAAAGGACCAAAACTTGGTACAAAATTGCAAGGCAGGGTTTTCCCTGACGCAATAATTCTGCGTATTTACGTGTAAAAATCCTAAATGACGCCTAAAATAAGATCTATTGCTTCCAAGTGGACGCATTAAATACTTGATGTCTTTCAAGATCGTTTGGGTAAATAAACCAAGAATGCGACCTATTTCTACCAGTTTGCTTCTTTTTTATGTCCTTTTTAATTCTTATGTTCTAGTGCAATTCCACAAGAAAACCAAGAAACTGAATTCATCATTTTATTTACAATAAAACAGGAAAATCTTTACCTCTAATATAGATCTAGAATCAACAAGACAACATCGATCATCACTTTATGGGTACTTCCAGAAGTATAAATTAAAGAAGGGATACCAAACCCGACTTTCATTTGAATTATGGAAATTAAAAAAATAATAATGAAAGTACTAATGATGGTTATATAAAATGATTTATTTACACAAATGTTTATGTAAATCATACATATGATAAAGTACTTTAATACTTGAAATGGATAAAATAGATATAATTTTCAAATAAATAAATTTGAGGCATCAATTAGTATGCTACATGTATTTAGTAACTTTTCAGTTATGCATCTATATTTCTAAAACATGTAATTGTATTACAATTTATAGATTTTTGATATAAAATTTCCATATGATTTCAAATATAGTTAAAACAACTATATTTTATTTAATTTCATGTTTATAGGTTTATAGGAATATCTGTAATTATCAACAAAAATGCACATTTGACATTTAGTTTAATTCTGATCGAATTGAAGTGGACTACAAATGGACTCCTAAATTACAAAATGGACTCCTAATTTTGTAGTTTTGGGAAGTCCGTGGACTCCTCATTTGAAAATCCCAGGGAAAACCCTGGCAAGGTCATTGGGTCAAAGATCAAGGTCACAGGCACCTAAGTAAACTGAAAATATAAGATTTTTTTTCTCAAATTTTCCACATTTTTGACTACTTCTCTAGAACCATTGGGCCAATTTGAACCAAACTTTACAGGAAGAATTACCATGTAAAGCCGCATTAAGTTTGTGAATGAAAAGGGGCTAGGACTATACATGGCCGCCATGGCTAAATATAAAAGTAATGAGTTAGCAGATAATTTTGAAAGGAGCAAAATTGTTCAGCATGCAAAAATCCACAATAAAGTCAACAGGGCCAAATTTGCTGGTTTGACCCTTATGGAAGTTATTTCCACTTTTTACAATTCCTCATTTTTTTTAACAATTTTGTCCTATTATCTTGAAAAGTATAATAGATAGAGAGAAAGTGAAAGAAGCAATGTTTAAGTGGATTTTTCATGTTTTGGGCAGTTTTATCTTATTATCTATAAAAGTATAATAGATAGAGAGAAAGTGAAAGAAGCAAAAATGTTCAGCACGCAAAGATCTGCTAATAACTCGACAAACTTGACTCCAAATTTTTCTCAGATGACCATTAAGGCCCATTGGGCCTCTTGTTTTTTTCAAAAAATTTTCTTTCCTTTTTACTACTTAGATTAATATTCAGTAACAAAAAGAGATATATACACAGGCATAAAAATTGAACCTGACCTTTTTTTTCACTAAAAATATAGGAATATACGCTTTTTAATGCACATTTTTATTGGTTTACTTCGACTTTTCATCAAGGGCTATCCTGTTAGCAGTGAAGAGGTCATGGAGGTTGCATTTGTAAAATATAGTCCAACTCAAGAATTCAACTTTTACAGAAAAGTCAAATATTTTCGTGTAAATGAAATTCAGTCTAGTTTGAATAATCATTAAATGAAATATTACATAATTCTACTTACTACTGCCTTTCTAAATTGAACAATACCATTTTTAGTTAGTTTCAACAAAACGTCATCGATCTATGAATAAAATATGGAATTTGATGATGGATGTTTTGGATGTTGAGCCTACCTTGAGAAACTGAAGTATTACTCCGCCATTCATCATATTGATATTGACAGCTACAAGCATACAGTGATGTAAAAAGAAATAATTACATATCGCTGATACCAACTTGAAGCTAAATCAATTTCTGTTGAACTCTCAAGATTATGTATGTTTTCTAGTCCATGGAAAAATGAAAATAAAAGCAGAATAGAGCGGAAAGCATTGAGTAGGAGGTGCTTGTTATGCAAATGGCACATGAAATTCATTATGAATAAGTTCCTGTTCATTTTGAAAACTATCAAATTAACGTGTTTGTCACCTAATAGCTATACATAACCTGCCTTAATGAGATTTCTGATGCATATTTCCTTTATTTTTACACCCTATATGGTGACCACATGCCTTACATAACTAGTGACTGCTCAATTTCAGCAGACGGTCACTTGTATACTGTGTGTATTGATATCGCAAAGGTAGGTGACTCGAACATTGAATTTTACAATTTCCAGTTCTTGTTTCCATGGAAGTTGGGGAAAATCACCATGTCCATCGGGTGTTTGCACAGCATTATCACAACTTTTGAAGTTAATCACAATTAGATTTGGATGTATAAACCTAAACTTTTTGTGTAATTTGTCTGTTCATAATGTATTTCAAACAGAAATGATGTTTTCAACAAAAAACAAAAGACTTATCAGTTGCCAAAAGCGTTGGTGTCTGTGAAATTGATGATAGATTGTTTTGCTACATCGCGACTTTAGGCCCGAACTATGTTGATGAAAAATTATTTCTTTAACAATAAACATTTGTCTTTTCACCCCGTATACATGGTACATTTATTTATATTAATCAATACAAGATACAGAACATTGTTTATTTAGTCTAGGCAGAGTATATGTTCGTGTATCTCGGTAATAGCTCTAAATAGGATTGTTTACGTTCGATATTACAACCTTAAAATTTGTTTTAAAACACAGCCATTTTTCACTATGAAAAAATTTATTTTACCAGTTCCCAGTGTCATGTTTGGTTTAAAGTTAAAAAGGTTCCATAAATGCTCACGTTTTATTTTGAAATGAGTGTTAATGCACAACAGACATTTAATGTTGGTGTGGAAGATGCAACAAATAAAATTAGGAATGTTAAATTATAATTTATTTAGAGGTATTCCTATTAGATAAGCCTTCGTTGGTTCAAATCGTTTGCTTTCAATGTTTTTATCGGATATTTATTTTTACCATCATTCAAAATAACAACCCATTTCAGTACTTTCAGTACTTTGATTTGTTTATTTTATCCAATTTTATCCAAATCTTGTAGTTAACAGGTACATTTGGGATATGCAAAGTCTAGCATATAGGAATATAAAATTCTATGCCTGTGTTTAGCTCTTATTTGTTATTGTACACCGAGTGCATGTACTGTATGTACAAGTAGTCAAAGTTGTAAAAATTGAAATCATTTTGTGTAACACAGCTGATGCTCTTTTAATTTATTGGTAGACAGATAATCAAATATAAATTTTTTGTCATTTCCAAAGTTCCTATGTATATCTTATGTCTGTAAACTAAGTGAGGAAAAAAGTTGTAAATATAAAATTTTAAATCTATCCTTGGAGATCACCTGGATTAACAGTCCACCTTTCCTATTCGTACATGATGTGTATGATCTTTTTGGCCTCTTCCCCTGGATGGTCTTGTATATCGGGTTAAACTCTTTGTGCTTGTTGATAGCTCAAAAGCTTTTAATTATGTTGTTTTTAATGCTTGTCTGTAATCTATATTTAGATCATTAGTTCTCTTGAAAGCCATAATTTCTTTTTTTTTCAGAAAATATAAATATATATTTACTTAACTTCATAAGTATCGATTTTGTCAATAATTGAAATGTGAAATGACATTTGCATATTATTGTTTATTTTATTCAAGTGGGTATGTAGGAGTAGTAACTCTGGTTTTAGTTTAAAACTAATATGGATTTTTTTGTTGGTTTATTTTATAGGAACTGGTAAAACTACAACACTGGTAAGATATACACAGATGAGGCCCCAAATGAAGTTCCTTCTTGTTGTTTATAATCGGTAAGTTTAAGTTTGTGTAGAATCAGTAAGTTTTAGTTTGTGTATAATCGGTATGTTTAAGTTTGTATATAGTCAGTAAGTTTAAGTTTGTGAATAATCGGTAAGTTTAAGTTTGTGTAAATCGGTATGTTTAAGTTTGTGTATAATTGGTAAGTTTAAGTTTGTGTAGAATCGGTAAGTTTAAGTTTGTGTAGAATCAGTAAGTTTAAGTTTGTGTAGAATCAGTAAGTTTAAGTTTGTGTAGAATCAGTAAGTTTAAGTTTGTGTAGAATTGGTATGTTTAAGTTTGTGTATAATCGGCAAGTTTAAGTTTGTGTATAATCAGTAAGTTTAAGTTTGTGTATAGTCAGTAAGTTTAAGTTTGTGAATAATCGGTAAGTTTAAGTTTGTTTATAACATGTATAATTGGTTAGTTTAAGTTTGTTTATAACATGTATAAATGGTTAGTTTAAGTTTGTTTGTTTATAATCGGTAAGTTTAAGTTTGTTTATAACATGTATAATTGGTTAGTTTAAGTTTGTTTATAACATGTATAATTGGTTAGTTTAAGTTTGTTTGTTTATAATCGGTAAGTTTAAGTTTGTTTATAACATGTATAATTGGTTAGTTTAAGTTTGTTTATAACATGTATAATTGGTTAGTTTAAGTTTGTTTGTTTACATATAATTTTTTTCCAGATCAGTGTGTGATGATGCAAACACCAAATTTCCAGCGAATGTGACATGCAAAACGGGTCATGGATTGTCCTACTCTTTCTTTGGCAGGCAGTATGTATTCAACCACTATATTTGATTCGCCAATAGACTTTCAGGGTTATGGGTGTGTGACGTCTTAATTAAGAAGTTGGTGTCAAAGTTTAATGAAAATATACTGTGCATAGCACACATCTCTGATGATTATCTTAATCACCTAGCATTGCGAATTGACTTTTCATTGAAAGAATAAAGTGTCAGAATGAAAAGCCTATGCATGTATTCCTGTTTTATCAAATTTTGTTTTACAGACACATTTGTATGTTCAATATGTTTGAGATGTTTTGTTGAAATTAAAATGTTACTGGCCTTTTCTTAACTTTGCGATTTTTACTTTTGGGTTGTATCTACAAATACAGGTGTATGATAATTATCAAAATTTTCCAAAACTATTTCAATGATATCTAAATTTCCACTGTGTTATGCCCTTAAGTCCCAGCATCTTGTGAGGGGTTAAATGTAACATATGCATGCAATTGTGAGTGCTGAGTCTTGAATTAGTGAAACTAACAAGTATAAATTACAGCTTAATTTTCACATTTAAATATATATATAATTTAAAAACCCTTTTTTATGCATGTATTTATTATATCTTATAATATTAAGAAACTAATTTTTGCTGTGTATTTGGCCAGAGACTTTGGATACAATATGATACAATATTTTAACTAACAATGCACAATATATTAGATTTTGAATATGCTTCATAATTTTCATGTAGAGATAATGAAAATAAAACAAAAATGAGTGTTTTCACATTTGATTTTAACAAAATACTGAACAAGGGTCTGTTTGATCCCATAAACACAACTCTAAAATGGACTGACATGATTGAGTGGCAAGATTGAGACTTAGTTATTTTACATCCAAAATGTAAGAGCATCAAAATGGATTCAAACAGACTTTTATTGATTTCATTACAAGAAACAGAAGAACTGAAATTTCTCTAGTTGTGCCAACATTTACAAAAAAAAACCAACAAAAAAAACCATGTTCTTCATCTTTGGCATGTGTAAATATACAAAATAATACATTTGTTTCTATTTGTATCATCAGTCTGCACAAAATTGTTGTAGCGAAAGGATTTAGGGCGAGCTACACTTTCATGGAATCTACCCACTACAATGATCAAGTACAGTCTGATGATATGGATAGAAACATTTGTGTGGTTTTGTATTTAAACATGTCCCTTATTTATTTGATTGTGTACACAAATTTAAAATTCATTCCTCTTTTTATGTCCATCCATAGGGCAATATTTACTCATGTCAATAACACTAATTGTTGTCATCAAATATTTTTGAGGAATGGAATTGATTTAGAAAAGTAGTTCCAAATGAATTACCATATCCAACTGCAGAGCAATACACACATATTATTACATATTATATAATATTACATATTGCATGGACGTGTTGACATCTACATTATAACTGTATGATTACACATGCATGTAATAACTGATAAATAAATCCATAGCATTATAACATTTCTGGGCAGGTTGAAAAAAAATATTGACAAAAGAAGAGCAAAGACTTTGGAAAAAAAATAGCACTAAATAAACCCAAAGAAATCTAGGTTAAATATATAAAATGATTTGTGATATCAGTCTTGGTATTTTACTCTTTCTTATCTAGGTACAAGGCTGCTGGAAAAATGAAGTTTGATCTGAAAGTTTACACCGTTTCCCAGCTTCTTCCATCCCGCAAGGGAGACAACTTATTTATCCGGGCAAAGTTTGTACTGGATACCATCAATAATTTCTTATCATCTGATAAAGAAGAGATATTGGTGGAGCATGTACCAAACGAGCGCCTTGATGAAAGTGGTGTTAAAGTTACTGTGGACATCACAAAGAAAGATGTAAGATACCTTTTTTATTTTGATGATATGCATGATTCAAAAGGTTAAAGGTTAATGTATAGTTCACTGAACACATGACAAAGATTCCTTTTGTTGTTGTTATTGTTGTTATTAGGGGGGATCTGTCACCTTTAGTCAGCAGTTTTTGTCCCACTGGAATTTGAGCTGATCATGTGAGAAAGTTTGCCCCTTTAATTTCAGAAGGAAGGTGTTTCTTCGCAATAACTTTATAACCAGATTTTCGTTCTGGTCACCACCGCGTAACTGAAAAGAGTGTGGCCTAATAGGGTTTAAACAAACAAAGTTTTTTGTGTGTAAAATATCATGAATATTTAAAGGGGCATTAGCTGTTTTCCTTTTTAGGTCACCTGAGCTGAAAGCTCATGGTGACCTGTTGCAATAGCTTTTTGTTTGGCGTGCGTCGTGTGTAAACTTTTCACATTTTCAACTTCTTCTCAAGAACCCATGGGCCAATTTTAACCAAATTTGGCATATAGCATCCCCATGTGAAGCTGCATAAAGTTTGCGAATGAAAAAAAATAAGACCCTCAAAAAGGACCAAAACTTGGAAAACACAGCCAGTGCTCCTTAAATCCAAACTCAAAATATTAATGTGCTCTTTTCTTGAGATTACAGTCAAATTTGCCTTAAAATCCACCTCTGTATAAAGTTCACATGCCTTTAACATGTATAATGACAATTCAAACATAACCTTTGTTAATTTTTTCAATAATGGATAAAACCACTTTATCTGTCTTTAACAAGGCCATCTGTCTTTAACAATTACTTTTACCCATTCTCTTGAGTGACCTTTACGTACAAATTTGACTGTATATCTGTAAAATTAGATTGCCAATTAGACAGAAGTGATATGGATGAAAATAAAAAGGATTAAAATTGATTTTGAAATTACTTCACAAAAACCTTTGAAGTTGAAGAATTGTTGTTTATTTTGAAAGGTTTTGTACAAAGTGACAAACCGTTCTTTTTTTAATTTGAAGGAAAATTGTATGCTAATAACACATTTAATTAAATTGCAGTTGTATGTCAAAGATGCTGATTATCTGTGGAAGAGAATGGTTGATCTGAATGATAAAGATGTACCAATGACACACGATGGCTACCTTAAACTGTATCAATTGTCTAAACCAAATATCTGGAACTATAACTGCATCTTAATAGATGAGGCTCAAGATCTAACACCAGGTAAGATCTGGAACTTTGACTGTATCTTAATAGATGAGGCTCAAGATCTAACACCAGGTAAGATCTGGAACTTTGACTATATCTTAATAGATGAGGCTCAGGATCTGACACTAAGTAAGATCTGGAACTTTGACTACATCTTAATAGATGAGGCTCGGGATCTGACACCAGGTAAGATTTGGAACGTTGTATCCGCAGGAGGCTGAAACTATGTCAATAAAAAAAAATCTAGTATAAGAATGTGTCTGTATCATATTTATTATATATAATATAGAAAGGAGTCCATAAGATAAGATAAGATAAAAATGTAAACAAACAGATTGACTAGCCTGTATCTAGACTCATAAAGGCCCAACAATTAAAAGTCAGGTATCTGTACACAGGAAATTATTAATACTAATGTTCTCTTATACAAAATTTTGCATAAGTTAGGGCCAGTGATTTTCCCTTTCAAATTTGATTCAATTCTGTTTTTCAGTTTTGGTGAATTCTGTTTTTTCTGTTTTCTTAAAAGAAAATGAAGTAAAAACATACTTTAGATGAAATAATACTTTCAATAGTCTACCACACAAATTTAATGATAGATTTAAATAGGGAAGTAAATAAAACATATACGTGTATATGCAACACTGTATATTTTTATAATTTTAAAATATTTTATAAGTAATTTGTAAGTCTGTAGGCATGTAGGTAAAAAGTTTTGTTGCAAATTGTAATTTCTGATTCCTAATTTTGGCTTGAATTTATCACGTGATTTATACAAGTCTGTGATGTTTTATTTGGGTGTTTTTACTTTAAATAAACTTACAAACTAGATCTACATTATACATATACATGTATTTTAATTTTTATAGTATTTTAATTTATTGTATCAACACTAGCGTAATCTATACTAATTACTATGCTGACAGAGTTTGCAAAATTACTCATCACCATTCTTATAAAAATCCCATGGAAACTGATCAACCCGTGCTGTTGTATTTATTTTTTAAATGGGAGCAAGTCTCCTCTTTTACATACGTATGTCTTCAGCCATCGTACCTCACTGTCAAAAACGTCAAGATGTAAACACATGTTTATGTTTGTAATAAAAGCCGGCTTTCAATCAAACGGTTTGTCGTCAAAGTTAGGATGGATTGTGCAATGTGAAATTTTACTATAACATATTTGCCAACTCTCCCAATTTCCATGGGAGACTCCCAATTTTGGCCCTGTTTCCCGAACTCCCGATCATTCTTTTAAAAATCTATTCTTTCTCCCGATTTTTTAAATATTTCCTTCCAAAAATGATAAATGTCCTGAAATTTGAAAAATGACACGTAAGTTTTCCACCACATGAAACAATACACTGGTTTTAGCAATGTGTTGTGAGAGTGACTATATGCTGTCATGGAGCACCAAGGGCAGCCACGATGCCTCAAATTGGGAAATAAGTTATCAAACAATAATTTCTGGAATTGATATAAATTTAAACAGAACAAAAACAAAACATATTTACCAGTATATTGATTAATTTCCACTGAAAATGCCTCATTACAAGGAATGTTCTGCCGTTTTTCCAGCCATTTTTCTTTGTCTGATATGGTAAATTATCAGAGCAATACCAAACCCAATCAATGAAGGATAGATTTTCTCTAAATATGCTTTGAAAATTTTAAAATGATGTCAGTAAAATGAACAAAAATGAATTCACAGTAAAAGCATTGATTCCATTGAAAATGCTTGACAACAAAGATTATTATGTGATTTTCCCTTCAATACTATACAAGTAATACATGTAAAATATATATATATTTTTTTTTCTAAAAAAAAAAGAAAACAAACAAAACCAAGATTCATCTATATAATAGGTTACTGATGTAATAAAATTCACATTTGAGGTCCATATTGATTGAAAACAACTAATTGACAAATTTTAATGTTTATATTTATACAATATTTTAATTTTTATATTTATATACAAGAAATAAAGTTAAAAAAAACAAAACTTTATAATAAATTGTAAGAAATATACACTTAGTGAAAAAAGAAACTTTGAACACTGGTCGTGCGCAGTCTGGCTAACCACTGGAAATTTTTGTTGCGCGTTGTCTCCCCCATGAAAATTTTCAAATGTTGGCAAGTATGCTATAAATTATAAAAATTGGTAAATATATTCAGAAATTGAACAAAGCATTATGAAAACCCAATTCAGTATATCAGATTAAAGTTATTTTTGTTTTAGAATAATACGGATGTCAGTCAGTACTGATGTTACGACAATGGAAATGATTGCCCTTATCTTTCGATGTGTAAATGAAGACTAAAAAATAAATGGGATAAAATAGTAATTGGTGTAAAATAGGCTATGTGATGAAATATTGTTAATAAACAAAGAAATGAAGTTTATAACACATGGATATAGCACACTAGTTTCACAATTTAATAAATTGGAATTTTTTTAATAGATTTTTAAAAAATGCAAATTCCTCTTCAGATTGCCAATTTTGTGATTCTGTCTGCAATTCTGTGATCACGAAAAATCACTGGCCCTAATAAGTACATGCAATAATTCAAAATGCCCTCACTTTTCCAATCAATCTACGGTTTTAAAATTTGAGTGAACTGCCATTGTGGGTCAGGTGACATTTCGTAGGGCTGAATATGAATACAGTCTCTTTTTATGTGTTATTTTATTATTATCATTAAACACAAATAAATATTTCAATTTTATATGATAAGTTTGATATTTTCAGATATTGATCAGAAAAGTGAGGGCATTTTAAATTATTGCATGGACTTAGGCAAAATGTTGTATTAGAGGACATTAGTATAAATAATTTCCTGTGTACAGATACCCGACTTTTAAGTGTTGGGCCTTTATGAGTCTAGATACAGGCTAGTCAATCTGTTTGTTTACATTTTAATCTCCTTTCTGTATTATATATAATAAATATGATATAGACACATGCTTTTACTAGATTTTATTTTATTGTCATAGTTTCAGCCTCCTGTGGTTGTATCTTAATAGATGAGGTTCAGGATCTGACACCAAGTATCTTGATAGATGAGGTTCAGCATCTGACACCAAGTAAGATCTGGAACTTTGACTCTATCTTAATCTAACACCAGGTAAGATCTGGAACTTTGACTATATCTTGATAGATGAGGCTCAGGATCTGACACCAAGTAAGATCTGGAACTTTGACTCTATCTTGATAGATGAGGCTCAGCATCTGACACCAGGTAAGATCTGGAACTTTGACTCTATCTTGATAGATGAGGCTCAGGATCTAACACCAGATAAGATCTGGAACTTTGACTGTATCTTGATAGATGAGGCTCAGGATCTGACACCAGGTAGGATCTGGAACTTTGACTGTATCTTGATAGATGAGGCTCAGGACCTTACACCAGGTAGGATCTGGAACTTTGACTGTATCTTGATAGATGAGGCTCAGGACCTTACACCAGGTAGGATCTGGAACTTTGACTGTATCTTAATAGATGAGGCTCAGGACCTTAACAGGTTTGACTGTAACTCGTATCTTGATAGATGAGGCTCAGGACCTTACACCAGGTAGGATCTGGAACTTTGACTGTATCTTAATAGATGAGGCTCAGGACTTACACCAGGTAGGATCTGGAACTTTGACTGTATCTTAATAGATGAGGCTCAGGACTTACACCAGGTAGGATCTGGAACTGTATTTTGATAGATAAGGGCCAGGATCTGACACCAGGTAAGAAGTGAAAAATTGTCATATTCCAGATAAAACACAAAAGAAGAAGTAAATCTAATATTCTTAGAACTATGAATTCCTGTCTTTGAGCTGTTGGTCTGTGTAAGAAAATATGTCTCCGATATTTTAAATGATTTTGATGTTATATATAATTAGATTTTCATTATGATCTAATTACTCCTCCCAGTTTATGTTTTGAGGAGGCATGACTTTTCCTGTGAAAATGTGAGGTCTGGTACATATATATGTTCAGTAATAAATGTATGTTTATAATTTTTTTTATAACTTTACCGTAGCAATCACAGACATCCTGATGTCTCAGTCACAAACTAAAATACTTGTTGGAGATCCACACCAGCAGATCTATTCATTCCGAGGAGCTGTCAATGCTATGCAGCAAGTCATAGCTTCCCACGTTTTTTACTTAACACAGGTAAATGAGTATATCTAACTCAGGTTTGTTTAACTTAACAGAGGTGTGTTTATTGTTGTGTGGTTTAACAGTGTACCTAGTACCTGGTATTTCGGTACCAGCTGATAATCTTATACTAAAGTAATATTTCACACTGATAATGCCATTTAAATTTCAAAGTTTTCTAAAGCTAAGATAGTCATCTTTTTTACAGTAATTACTCTTAGACGGATTTCGGCTATACTTTTAGATTTATTATTTGGCCTTGTATTATACCATTTTCACTTTAGAAAATTCATACATTTTGAATTGAAGCTCAACTGATGAAGTCTAATTGACAGGAATGACTGTCTTGAGCATTATAACTTTAGTATTATGTTTATAATATTTATTAATGCTTGACCTAGCAGAGGTGTGTTTATCAATGCTTGACTTAGCAGAGGTGTGTTTATCAATGTTTGACTTAACACAGGTGTGTTTATCAATGCTTGACTTAGCAGAGGTGTGTTTATCAGTGCTTGACTTAGCAGAGGTGTATTTATCAATGTTTGACATAACACAGGCGTGTTTATCAATGTTTGACTTAACACAGGTGTGTTTATCAATGTTTGACTTACAAGATGTGTTAATCAATGTTTGACTTAACACAGGAGTGTTCATCAATGTTTGACTTAACACAGGAGTGTTTACCAATGTTTGACCTAATACATCATGCACACTCGTGTTAATCAATGTTTGACTCAACATAGGAGTGTTTATCACACTGTTTGACTTAACACAGTTTTGTGTATTGTCGTTTAATTTAACACAGGTCTATATATTGTTGTTTGACTTAACACAGGTGTATATATTGTTGTTTGACTTAACACAGGTGTATATATTGTTGTTTGACTTAACACAGGTCTATATATTGTTGTTTGACTTAACACAGGTCTATATATTGTTGTTTTACTTAACACAGGTTTTTTTCTATGTTTATCACAGTTTCATGAATTGTGAATGATTAAGAATTGTTTGTCCATACTGTTTGAAACACCTAGGCCTCTTATTATATTGTATTTGTTTAAAGACTTAACACAGGTAAATATACAAGTGGCTGCAACTTGTTTAGATATATTAAAAAATGAAAACCAGAAAACGCTGGTAGGAAATGGACAGCCTTGTAAGTAATATTTAGCAACACAGGTCAGTGGTGTAGTTATGGTTCACACAGAACTTGATGCTTGTTGTCCTTGACTTAAAACAATAACAGAAAAGTCTATATATTAGTTATGTTGCTTACTTAACACAGTTTTTTTGAAAAGTGCTAAAGTGATTAAGCTTCACAGTTTATGTCCTATGAATACAGACGAGATGTGAAAATGATTAAGAATCTAGAATTGATCCATTATTTGAACATACCTTTCAGAATAGGCATGACCCTAGATAAACTTCCCGTACAAATGTGCTTCGTATTTTGTCCAATTTTTTCTGGATATATTTTCTTCTCTAAAAAAGATCAGTCTTGAAAAAAAAAAAAAAAAATCAACTTGACTTAGCATATTTGGAATTTCCATTTGAGTAAATCATTTTTGTGATGCTGTATTGCTGGAACTCTTTAAAGAGTCTTTAAGTAGAAGTTTTAGTGTTGACTTTTGTTACAGTCTTTAGTGTTTCTCTTTAGATTCTTTAGTGTTTAGTGGACCTTTAGAAAGTAGCAACAAGTAGGCTTTAGCAACTTGTTTTAGAACTATTTATGTAAAAATTTAGTGAAAATCAGAGTGGAACGCTGTGTTTAGGAAAGTGGACTCTTTAGCTCTTTAGTAAGTAATATTTTAGCAACACAGTAGAACTTTTGAGTGAACTTTAGTGTCAGTGGAAGTCTTTAGTGTTAACTCTTTAGTGTTTCACACAGAAAACTTGTGTTTAGTAAAGTCTTTAGTGTGGAAATCTTTAGTGTTTATATAGAGTTAGTCCTTTAGTGAAAAGTCTTTAGTGTTTAAAACAGTGTTTAGTGAAACTCTTTAGTGTTTAGTGGAAGTCTTTAGTGTTTGGTGGAACTCTTTAGAAAATCTTTAGTGTGCTTGAATATAGAGTTAGTGTTAAGTAGAAATGTGCTTGAAAATAGTGTTTAGTAAAGTCAGTGTTTAGAAAAGTTTGCTTGAATATAAGTCTTTAGTTTTAGTGGAACTGTGCTTGAAAACTTTAATGTTTGGTGGAACACTTTAGTGAAAAGTCTTTAGTGTGGAAGTCTTTAGAAGTAACTAGTGTTTAGTTTTTTAGTGTTTACTGGAACTCATTAGTGTTTAGTGGAACTCTTTAGTGTTTAGTGGAACTCTTAAGTGTTTAGTAGAAATCTTTAGTGTTTGAATAGTAGAAGTCTTTAGTGTTTAGTAGAAGTCTTTAGTGTTTAGTGAAAACAATAATAGTCCTTTAGAAAAGTGGAACCTGTGTTATAGTTTTAGTGTTTAGTGGAAAGTGCTTTAAGTGTTAGTAGATCTAAGTGTTTGTGGAACTCTCTAGTGATGAACTCTTAAGTGTCCCATGACATACTTTAGTGTTACGTAGAAGTCTTTATGTTTAGTGGAAAGTGTGTAGAAGTTTTAAAGTGGAACTCATTGTTTATCAAACACTTTAGTGTTTAGTGGAACATTGTAAAAGTGGAATTCTTTAGTGTTTTTAGAAGTCGAAGTGGAATTCTTTAGTGTTGTAGAAGTTTATTTTAGAAAGTCTTTCGTGGTATTTTGAAGATTGCTATTGAACAAAAGCTCTACCCTGTCTATTAAGCCAAAAAATGCTCAGCTTTTGATTTCCTATAGGCAAATGACCTTTCAGATGACAACTCTTTCCCCCCCCATTTTGTATCACCATGTGCTATCGTAATTTTTCTCGAGGGGGCGTCAATTTTTTGATAGTATGACACCTGTGCTTCACTGGGTATTAAAAAAATTAGGGGGTATGTTGAAATTTTTTTTTTCTCTAATAAAAGACAAAATACACATATTTCTTGAAAAAAACATAAAAAAATTAAACTCAGACCCTATGACGTACAACCGCAAAATATTTGGAATTTAAAAATTCTGATCCACAATTTTGAGTAAAACAGGTATACATTTTTTGCAACTGTTTGGGGGAAGGTATCTGTAAAACAAAATCAATGCTGGACTTACTACTTTCAGTGCCCTTTTAGTAGGAAGTCTTTTTGTGTATGGCAATTGGGTAAAACTCTCCTTAGTGTTTATTTTCACCAGTCCTATCGCATTTTTGGAACTCTTGTTTTTTCCATCGAACAGTGTTTAGTCATCAATAAACTGACATCGAGTCTTACCAGAGGGTGCTTTAGTCAGGATGGGCCTCTGATCAGTTAACACTTTTATGGGTCACTCGGGATGACTCTTAAACATCGTGTTTAGTCCATAATCAAAAGAAGTTCAACATTAGTTGTACTTCGTCAGTAGAACGAGGGTTTCACATTCTGGTGACATTTTGGCGACTGGGTGACTTTTTTGGCTGTAACAGTGTCACTTTGTAGGGTGAGCCAGAGCAACTGCTTTTAGGGTGCCACTGAAAGTTACACAACTTCCATTGGAATTGTGTTTCCACCCTGAGAAAGCTAGCCAACAAGTCTTGTGGAGTGTGTTAGTGGTACAGCAAAGCCACAACACAATTTTTAGTGTTTGCGACAGCAGAGGTCACAAAGAAGTGACTTTAGTGTTTCAACTGGGAACGCAACTCTTTTTTGTTGTCTGTTCAGTCGATTAGAAATAACCCTGTTGTTTCCACTCGTCTTTCCATGTTTGGCTAGGCGATGGCACCTTTAGTGTTTCATCTGGAGTGTTGAACTCTGTTCGTCCGACAGTGTTTACGTAGAAATGCCATATTGCAAATTTCGAAGTTCCAAATCACTCGCAGAAAGAACCTTCGAGTTCCCAAAGTTTTGAGTGGAACTACAAAGCTTTAGTGTCTTAGCGAATGCGAACTCTTTAGTGTTTAGTAAGGGTTTCAAGTCTTTAAAGTGTTCTAGTGGAAGTGGAAAACTTATGCGAGAGTTTAGAAGGTCGCAAACTTTCTTCGCACTCGTGTTTCTGTCTCAGTATGATGGAACCAAAGTCGATTCTAAGTGGATTTACTGGCTGAACAAGGATGATCTACATGTAGTCGTTTAGTGAGATCTCCGGAACAGACGTTTTTGTGCTTTACGTGTCAACAGGCATTACTGTTGGAAACTGCTTAATCAGTGTGTATTCGACAAGAGGGGTGAAGTCTTGGTGCTCCCAGTTACACTGCTTCAGGATGTGACACTAGCGCCTTTGTAAGAAAAGGCAAGGTGCCTTTGAAGATTTTAGAGGCCAACCCAGAACTTGTGAGTGTCGAGGTTGGGACAGCAGCATAATGACCAGATCTTTAGTGTTTAGTATGGCAAGTCAGACTACTCTGTGAGTGGTTTAAGTAAAGAAACGCAGGGCATTATCATGGATTCTTGCAACAATGTCGACATGAGTATTGCCACCCTGAATCTCTTGCATATTTGGCGAGTTACCAAACGTATGTGTGGATACATTCCCATTTAGGATCTTCCAGAAGTGGACTTAGTGGATGAAGCAAGGCTTTCGAGTGACTTTAGTTCCGAAAGAACTCTTTCTGTGTAACAGGAAGGAGGCAGAGGAGGACACAAGTAGTGAGGAAGACGCCGAGTTCTCCAACCTGCTTTATGGAACGGACGAGTGAATTCTCTGGAGGATAGTTGAAGTAGGTGAGGATATATATGTTTGCAGACAGTAATCACGTAATTCTCAGTTTGTTGACCGTTTCAGTATTTGAATCAACCCATCTTTAGTGTTTAGTGTTTCGATTTGAATCTCTTAATCTGTTTAGTATCAGAGCGTTGTTTCAGTGTTTACTTCTGGTAGCAATTCTTCTAGTTTTTAGTGTTGAACATTTAATTCAAAGTGTTTACTCTAGTAGTGAAAGTGGTTTAAGTTACGTTAGGTAAACATCGAACTCAGTCTGTTAGTGTGTTACCTGACGTCAACTTGTGCTTTAGTTTTGTTTCACTAGGTAGTAGAAGTTTGATACCAAATTTAGTGCTTTACTAACATGTCAAGAACTTTTGCTAACCATAAGTTTTGGGGACATCAGCTGAGGTCGATGATCTTTAGTGTTTAGTCGCCAGAAAGCAAACTTTGTTCTGAGTGTTTCAGAAAACCATACCGACAAAGTGCCTTTCGGGGTACACTAGCTTTACAGTTTAGTGGTTTTTATATTTTCTTGTAGTGGCATTGTGAGTCAGAAGTCGCACTTTGAGTGATTTAAAATGTAGAGATCATTTTCTACAGAATGATACGTGGTAATTTTGATTATCCCATCACAAGAGATTGCCTATTGATTTTTAACCTTTGTAAAAACGAACTCTTGCCCCAGTCGCCACAGCAAAATGCTACTTATCGGAAAAAAACATAGCCGAGCCCTCCGCCTGACGTTTTTATATCACTTTTCAAGGTGTCACGTGACATTGCGTGCGCACTCGACTTTTGATTTAAAATGTGCAGAGTGAGGTCCAAATATGTGGGTATTTTGTCTAGTCCCATCCAAGCAGAGTAAAGTGTCAGTCGCGAAACTTTGGATATAAAATCTAAACGCCCCGCTGTCTTTCAAAATACTTCTGATATGATAGAGAAAAACAGTACAAAATTCCCTCTGGGGGGGGGGAACTGAGGCTCCGGCCTAAAACTGTTTTCACAGTAGGTGTCGGCATGCTAAAGAACCCTCACTGCTCAATAGCCAGTAGCCAAGAGCATAGGCCAAACTTTGAAGCCCTTCACTGGCATTGGTGACGCCTCCAGATGAGTGAAAGATTCTGAAGTGGGACGTTAAACAACAATACATCCAACCAACAATCTATATATGGTCTTTGGTTTGACTTTCAAGACCTTAATAGCTTAAAACAAATCTATTGATAATGCCGGAAAAATTATTTTCATTGGCTTAGTGAACCATGGTTAAGAGAATTGATTGATGTCAGATTAAGTGGGGATGTAAAATAAGCTTGTATGAGCTTTGTTATATTTGATTACTCTATGTTTACAGGTAAAATCACAGGTGAAGCAGTTGGTCAAGTAGCTTTACTTGCCAGGTGTAATTTCACACTGTTTACTGAAGCTGTGAAGAAGTGTTGTTACAGTGAGAGTGACATCAAGGTTGCATTTGTAGGGGTAAGTACAGACATGTACAAGAATTCACAGTCTACTCTCCATGCGGCTCAATTCGGAAATTAGAAAATCTATGATATTTCGAGAGGAACTAAATTATAGTGTATAGAGGCTTCAATGGCTAAAATAAGCTCTCCAATAATAAAAATGTTATCTCTCATCATTATCTATACAAATGATTGAGTGAAAATGATTCAAATAGAGTATGGGTGGTAATTCACAACGTTGAAATAATGACATCCGCTGTGGAGGGAATTCCTGCGTGTGATCAGTCACCTCAGTTGTGGACGGTTCCAATTTCCAACAGGTAGGCTACGTAACATACTATCGATTGCAAAATCAGTTTCAGCAGGCTACTTGAATGAACTGCGAAGATACGGAAGTTAAATTATATATAAATCATGAGATTTTCAGAATGTTTTAAACACGAAGTATGAGTGATGAATAAATAATGATAAAAGAATTGTCACCCGACACTCCCCTATTAACTTGTTGACATGTACAGTTCTAAATATGGTGCCGACACTGCAGTGTGAATTAAGCATGGGAAACTGCCTACCAAATATTATTTCTGGGGATATTGGATGCTTAGTTTTAAAAATCCAGGATTGAGTGCTGTATTTAATTATTAAAAAACTTTCGTAACTGGGAGGAATTGAATCTTCTGTTATACATGTCATAAATGATGTAATAAAAGAATCGTGGACGGTTTTCAGATTTCCGAAGTGAACCACGCGAACAGTAGATGTTTTGCCACAACATGTGGTGGTCCAACATGTGAAATATGCTCATTTCAAAGGTTGCCCTGTGTACCGTCAAAATTGTGTTTTTCAAAAACCTGGGCTTTGGTTATTTTTTTGTGAGTTGAACATAATAATATAATAATATAAACTGAAAACAATTGTTATGATTGAGAAGCTTATAATTCCAACTTGTTCTTCATGGGTATTATATAATTTATAAAGAACCTAGGGATTTTCCACCCTATCATAGTGGTCCGAAATAAGGACCCATTCCTAATGCATTTCTTCCCAATTTGCAGTCAAAATTGTCCCTTTGAAGTCAAATATTCAAAAAGATTAGTGTATTTTTTTATTTCCCAATTTCAATAAAATTTTACTGATATTCCCAATTATAAAGGCCCAGGCCCCATTCCCAAAACTGTGGAAAATCCCTGTAATACCTGTAAAGCATCTTAGACAGTATAGATATTTTTATCCCCATGCTTCTTGATTGGAGAAGCAGTTTTCAAAACAACGCAGTGAATGAATTTTTTTCTTCTCTCTCGGTCAATAGAAATATTTTATGATAGAAGAAAAATAAAATTACAGCGGAGTCTTGCCTAAAGACCACTTCACTAAGGAAGCCACCTGACATGTCTTTTAAAAATTGTTCTTCTTGTTTTTTCATGGCAGCATGTTTAAATAGCATTACCCTAGCAAAAACTCATCTCTATGTAAGACTTGTTATCCTACGTAAGACTTAGTATCTCCTACATAGGACTAGATACTAAGTTTTATGTAGGAGATGATAAGTCTTATGTAGGAGATATTTTCTAGGGTGATACTAATACGCTGCCATAGTTTTTCAATATTTTAAGAATTAATGAGAAAAGAATGAGATTTTCTGATTTCCAAAATGGTCTCTATGGACAGTAGGTAAGCATGGGCATAGACCATCAAAATTATATGTTTAGAGTCTGCATGTTTATTAGGTATAACCTATCTCTTTTTAAGACATTCTTCTTTTAGTCATCAAGTTTACAAGATATATAAAATTTTTATTAATACAAATGACTTAGTTGCCATTAAGGACACAATTCCTAGCACATTTCCTCTTTCCAGGGTATAAATGGTTTTGGATTTCCAATGTTAAAGGATATCTACACTTTGATGTTGTCACCAGAAGACAGGGCAAAAGGTAAGACCATATGCATATCGACATCTTTGCATGGTTCTTTTGAGTCACTTGGGCTTACCTATTGCTTCTATTACATGTCATAGCATGTTTGATATGTACATACTTGTCATAGGTAAAATTTTGAATATTTTAATCTTCAAAACTACAGTGGAACCTCGCCTGAAGACAAATCACTTAGGAGATCACTTGGCATGTCAGACCACAAGTTTTTGTCTCTTGATAAATATTTAATACATACACAATCTCACTTAAGAGATCACCTCACTATAATCAGACCACTTTGAGCCAGTCAGTTATGTGGTCTTAATAGTCAGATTCCACTGTATTTGTCTAATATAAATATATCAGTTTGGATATGTAGAAACTTTCCATATTGAGGGTAGGCTGCAGAGGGCGCCATTCTATCTATCTGTCACCAAAATGGCATCCATATTGACAATTAATGCACTCTGACAAACTTTCATTTGTCATATTAGTTTTTACATATTGAAAAAACCAAAAAAATGAGAATCAATTATCCCACGTTAAATGAGATTGGTCTTATCTTGACGGAACATTGAAGTTTAAGGTAGAAAAGTAAAGTATAGAGCATATCTAATTGATAAATAATATGGTGTGATGTCATGTTATAAATGAGGGTACATCTTTTTGTGATGTCATATGAGAAACTTGCTTTATAGCTGATATAATTAAATGCCATCTAGATTAACACTGAGTTAATAGGAGACTACTGCAGGAAATGTAAATATATACTGGTACATTATAGATCATGTGATGTATACAAAACTTGAGGTACTTGTCATCATGGTAAGCACAAGGACAATTGAATATTTCTAGTCAATTCTAGACTTCTTCTAGAGTTGCAAGTGGGAAATAGCATATATGCTGTCTCTACCAGTTTAACTAAAACATGTTTGAAACATGTTGGGAACCCCTTTCTTTTAGCAGTTGCTTCTATTCCTGTACTGCTTTGTGAGTATATGTCTTAAACTTGTTCACAGGATAATGAAAGTCACAAGGCATTAAAGGGCTCAAAATGGGATCTTGGAATTGACATATTCTCCTAAGATTTGAGGCCTAGGGTGTTAGAGTATCATGCTCTAAACCATGAAGTCTCTTACCTCTAGACAGCATGGGTTCTAGTGAACCTGGAGCCTATGCTGATATGAGAAAGTTTGCCAGTTTTGCAAAAGGCCAGTGGTTGCTTCATAGCAACTGTTCTCTCCTCCCACTAAAAACTGGCTGCCACCATATGACTGAAAAATTGTTGAGTGTGGCGTAAAACAAAAAAATCAATTCAATTCAACGCAGATCTAGCATTTATAGTGTCAAATAAACTTAAGATCAATTCCATGGTTCCTGGTTGAGGGGCTTTGTAGATGAAATGCATGGATAAAGATTAAAAATAAAATCTGTAAAGCAATTATGAGCAAAAACATTTGATAATGGACTGACATGCACCCTTGGAGAACACAGAGATAGGATCAGGTGTCAAGGAAGTCCTCTTATTTTTGTCTGTTTGCAACATTGACTCCATGAATATCTTAAGTTTCTTTCACCTGATTTTAACCAAATTTGGTATGGTGCTTTATACTGTATAAGTGGAAATTTTAGCAAGATGCAAATTTAGCATTTTGTCCTAAAGGACTATATATGATAAGGGTCTAAAACGGCCCCCAAATGGTGGATGGTCATATTTTCACAATAGGTTCTACATATCGTCTAAAGTTGAGATCTAAGTAGTTGACTTGCTTTCTTGACCTCAAAGGTCATTTCAAGATCAATGTGAGTCAATGGAACTCCAGTGACTTTATGAACTTTTGTGTTAAGTCTGGTGAAAAATTATTTCGAGAAAATGAAGTAATTTTGTTTTTTCCCACAGATAAATTTTATCTGGTGAAAAATATATGTATATACAAAATGTATTCCTTTAAAAATAAAAAAAGAAGTGCTATGAGCAAACTCGAACCCTGGACCCTTGGGTTCACAATCTGATGTGCTAACCATTACGCCACCGTCAATTACATACAAGTTCTTGTAAAATGTTAAATAGTCTGATTTAAAATCCAATAAGAGAATGCAGTGGCTAGTTGTATATCCTTACATTTTATACTCGTAGGGCTTACTTTGAAAAATAAAAAATGTACTGTAGATCAACCTGATAGATCTATACTTCTAATTTTTAAACAGTGATATTATTTACTTTAAAAATTCAATGTATACACTTAATAAGTGTTGTCGATGCCCGAGTACAGAGGTCAAATTCTAAAAATAGATTCTGTGCAGTAGGCCTGTATTCGGAGCTCGGGTAAAAAAATGTGTGAGAGCCAAGCAATCAGGTCAGGCTAACTGTAAACTGAACTACATGTAGTAGTCAATTCATCATATTGTAGATCTATGATGGATAAAAACCATTGATCCAAGGGTCTGCACTAGTATACCGGTTACCAGTTGGCAATGCGTAACCCAAACGGGAATTCAGAGGCCTATTCAATCTTTCTTGTCCAAGACTGTGTTCATACTTCATTTTACCCCTAAAGGCTCAAAAATAGAATAAAATAGATAAAATATTGAAAATATACATATTTTAATGTTGATTTTAAGACACTTTCCTGACAATGAAACTTTTGTTTTCTGTGTGTATGTAAAGTGCGAATCTTAAACTTCATATGTATACAACCATGTACATAACAGGCAATACTTAATTTTCATTTCATTGGTGGGTATATAGGCATCTCTATCATATTTAGTCCTTTTGGTATATAATTTTAGCGAGGAGTAATTTAAGTGATTTTATGATTTAAAAAGATTACCCTTTCCTATGATAAGGAATGAATTATTAGTGATATTCAATTTTAGCAATCTCAACAACCTCGCTAATATTGCTAAAATTGAAACATAAAATGTGTCCAATTCTGGCCAACATTCAGCAGTATTTGACAAAGTTATGGGTCTTTGGGGAATACTAATAGTGTTTCTTAATAGAACTCATCTTGTTGCCATATTGTGTTGATTTCCTAGAGCTTAACTCATCAACCCCCTGAAAAATAATGAACTCTTCTTTTAATCCATGACTTAGACCAGTCCATATGTCTTTAGGGGTGAACTGGTTAATACTTACATTGATCTATAAATCTATTTTATCCAGCCTTGAACAGACAAATGATTTATTGTAATTATGAGAACTACTTTTTGTTTCTTGTGCAATGACTCTGCATGGCATGCCACAGCGAGAAATATTGTCAAGTTATTCATATACTAAAATATCAATGGAAAAACACAAATGTATAACTAGAAAAAAACAAAAACAATTCCACCTTTTGTGGATAAGACAGAAAATGTTTAAACATCACATCCCCAATGAAGAAAATACTTTTAACATGGCATAGGTTGCCATAGTGAATCAGTGTGTCTCTATAAACCATGTATACTTTTGTACAGTTTCAACTTCCTGTGAGAAAAAAATATGCAGAATAAATTCTAATGAAAAGACAGAAATTTATTAAACGTCTTGGGCAGATATTGAAGAATTTTCCCTTTTGAGGTGATATTTTTCTGAAAAAAAATATGCAGAATAAATTCTATTGAAATTTTGTAGATCACCCCTTCCTGGTTCTACCACTAAAATGTGGGCTCTCAAGGCAGGATGTGTTTCAAAAGAGGTTTTATTTAAAGGATTATTTAAACAAGTGCTTCTCTGAATGTTGTCTTAGAAGACAGGTGGTATTTCATAAGAGTTGTCTTTGACGACAGGTTCTACTGTATTTTGCATCTGAAGTATACCTTACTTTTTACATTTGGCCATGTTATCCATCATATCCATGTAAGGATCATGTGGTTAAAGCAAGGATAAAGGTAATAAAAATTTGAATCCCATGATCCAAACTCCCCAAGGGCCAGAAGGGGTTAGATAAGATCTTTTTCGCCTTTTGTTTGTCAATACAAAAGTGACAAGACTGATATTAATATAAATATTAATACTGAATGGAAATCTAGCATTTGATATTGGGTCTAGAAGTTGTTTACTTAATTTCCATACATAGAATATATGATTATCACATGCATATAATATATAATATAATAGAAGCTGATTTGACATTTGCAGAAAATATGACAATTGAGAACAAGTTTATCCGGAAGTTTCATAGTCTTGGTGATCTTGAGAAGTATGCTGCAAAAACAAATGATTCAGAGTTAATGGGGAAAATCAAGATTGTCCGTACTTATCACCACAACCTACCAACAGTTGTCCGAAAGATCTTGTCCAAAACCATAGAAAATCTTAAAACTGCAGGTAGGTGACTTAAGTTTTTATTCATTTTGCTTTATTACCTAAAATGTAAACTTGTAAAGGTCAAGAAAGGGTTCACAAGACTCCACCCTGCCAGGTTACTGTATTTTCTGTATTAGACGTCCCCGGGAGCATTACATTTTCCAAAAAGGGGAGGGGGGTTTATTAAAGTAGAAGAAAATTATTATTATGGGTTGTTATGTAATAACAACCTATTATGGGTTACTTCAACTTTTCATCGAGGGCAATCCTGTTAGCAGTGAAGAGGTCATGGAGGTTGCATTTGTAAAATATAGTCCGACTCAAGAATTAAACTTTTGCATAAAAGTAAAATATTTTGGTGTAAATGAAATTCAATCTAGTTTGAATAATCATTAAATGAAATACTGCATAATTCTACTTACTTCTGCCTTTCGTAATTATACAATACAATTTGTAGTTAATTTCAACAAAACGTCATCGATCTATTTATAAATATGGGATTCCACTATATAAGATTCCAGTGATTTTAAACTGCAGTATTACTCCGCCATTCATCATATTGATATTGACAGCTACAAGCATACAGCAATGTAAATAGAAATAATTACATATCGCTGATACCAACATGAAGCTAAATTAGTTTTTATTGAATTCTCAAGAATATGTATGTTTTCTAATCCATGGAAAAATGAAAATAAAAGTAGAATAGAGGGGACAGCATCGAGTAGGAGGTGCTTGTTATGCAAATGGCGCATGAAAGTTCCTGTCCATTTTGAAGACTATCAAAATAACGTGTTTGTTAACTAATCGCTATACATAACCTGCCTTAATGAGATTCCCCGTGCATATTTCCCTTATTTATACACCCTATATGGTGACCACATGCCTTACACAACCAGCGACTGCTCATTTTAAGCAGATGGCCACTTGTATACTGTGTGTATTGATATTGCAAAGGGAGGTAACTCAAACATTGAATGTTACAATTTCCAGTTCTCGTTTCTGCAGAAGTTGTGGGGAAAATCGATATGTCCATTGTAGGATGTTTACATAACAATTATCACAACTTTTGAAGTTAATCACAATTAGATTGGGATGTATAAACCTAAACTTTTTGTGTAATTGGTCTGTTCATAATGGAATTCAAACAGAAACAATGTCTTCAACAAAAAACAAAGTGAAATTGGTGATAGATCATTTTGCTACATCGCTACTTTAGGCCCGAATTATGTTGATAAAAATTATTTCTTCAACAATAAACATTGGGTAAACTGTCTTTTTCACCCCGTATAGTTATTTATAGGCCTACTAAGTAATACAAGATACAGAACGTTGTTTGGTTGTTTATTTAGACTAGGCAGAGTATATGTTCATGTACCACGGTAATAGCCCTAAATAGGATTGCTTACGTTCGATATTACAAGCCCAAAAATTTGTTTTAAAATACAGCCATTTTTCGCTATGAAAAAAAAATTATTTTAACACTTAGGTTCCCAGTAGGTTCCATAGTTAGGTTCCCAGTAGGTTCCATAGTTAGGTTCCCAGTAGGTTCCATAGTTAGGTTCCCAGTAGGTTCCATAGTTAGGTTCCCAGTAGGTTCCATAGTTAGGTTCCCAGTAGGTTCCATAGTTAGGTTCCCAGTAGGTTCCATAGTTAGGTTCCCAGTAGGTTCCATAGTTAGGTTCCCAGTAGGTTCCATAGTTAGGTTCCCAGTAGGTTCCATAGTTAGGTTCCCAGTAGGTTCCATAGTTAGGTTTCCCAGTAGGTTCCATAGTTAGGTTCCCCAGTAGGTTCCATAGTTAGGTTCCCAGTAGGTTCCATAGTTAGGTTCCCAGTAGGTTCCACAGTTAGGTTCCCAGTAGGTTCCATAGTTAGGTTCCAGTAGGTTCCATAGTTAGGTTCCCAGTAGGTTCCACAGTTAGGTTCCCAGTAGGTTCCACAGTTAGGTTCCCAGTAGGTTCCATAGTTAGGTTCCCAGTAGGTTCCACAGTTAGGTTCCCAGTAGGTTCCACAGTTAGGTTCCCAGTAGGTTCCACAGTTAGGTTCCCAGTAGGTTCCACAGTTAGGTTCCCAGTAGGTTCCATAGTTAGGTTCCCAGTAGGTTCCACAGTTAGGTTCCCAGTAGGTTCCATAGTTAGGTTCCCAGTAGGTTCCACAGTTAGGTTCCCAGTAGGTTCCACAGTTAGGTTCCCAGTAGGTTCCACAGTTAGGTTCCCAGTAGGTTCCACAGTTAGGTTCCCAGTAGGGTTCCATAGTTAGGTTCCCAGTAGGTTCCATAGTTAGGTTCCCAGTAGGTTCCATAGTTAGGTTCCCAGTAGGTTCCATAGTTAGGTTCCCAGTAGGTTCCAGAGTTAGGTTCCCAGTAGGTTCCATAGTTAGGTTCCCAGTAGGTTCCAGAGTTAGGTTCCCAGTAGGTTCCATAGTTAGGTTCCCAGTAGGTTCCATAGTTAGGTTCCCAGTAGGTTCCACAGTTAGGTTCCCAGTAGGTTCCATAGTTAGGTTCCCAGTAGGTTCCATAGTTAGGTTCCCAGTAGGTTCCACAGTTAGGTTCCCAGTAGGTTCCATAGTTAGGTTCCCAGTAGGTTCCACAGTTAGGTTCCCAGTAGGTTCCACAGTTAGGTTCCCAGTAGGTTCCACAGTTAGGTTCCCAGTAGGTTCCACAGTTAGGTTCCCAGTAGGTTCCATAGTTAGGTTCCCAGTAGGTTCCACATTAGGTTCCCAGTAGGTTCCACAGTTAGGTTCCCAGTAGGTTCCATAGTTAGGTTCCCAGTAGGTTCCACAGTTAGGTTCCCAGTAGGTTCCATAGTTAGGTTCCCAGTAGGTTCCATAGTTAGGTTCCCAGTAGGTTCCATAGTTAGGTTCCCAGTAGGTTCCATAGTTAGGTTCCCAGTAGGTTCCAGAGTTAGGTTCCCAGTAGGTTCCATAGTTAGGTTCCCAGTAGGTTCCAGAGTTAGGTTCCCAGTAGGTTCCATAGTTAGGTTCCCAGTAGGTTCCATAGTTAGGTTCCCAGTAGGTTCCATAGTTAGGTTCCCCAGTAGGTTCCATAGTTAGGTTCCCAGTAGGTTCCACAGTTAGGTTCCCAGTAGGTTCCATAGTTAGGTTCCCAGTAGGTTCCATAGTTAGGTTCCCAGTAGGTTCCATAGTTAGGTTCCCAGTAGGTTCCACAGTTAGGTTCCCAGTAGGTTCCATAGTTAGGTTCCCAGTAGGTTCCAGAGTTAGGTTCCCAGTAGGTTCCATAGTTAGGTTCCCAGTAGGTTCCATAAATGCTCATGTTTTATTTTGAAATGAGTTAATGCATGACAGACAACATTTAAAGTTGGAGTGGAAGATACAACAAATAAAATTTAGAATGTTAATTTTCAGTTTATTTAGAGGCTGGAAATTGAAGTTTTTTTTGTTTTTGTTTTTAGATCTACATGTACATTAATTTGATTTATTTTCATTTCATGTACGGTATGTTAGATAGAAGAAATTTGAATTCCATAGCTATTTTGCCAAAATAACAACCCATTTCAGTACTTTCAGTGTTTTGATTTATAGTAAGTTGTCTAAAACATACTACAGCTTAACTGACTTTCAGTGTTTTATTCAGCGTCACATGGACATTTGTTTCTCTTTGTATAAAAATGTATAAAATTTAATACATTTGTCTCTTTTCATAGTGATCTAATTAAATAAACATCCCAAACTAATCAATTTCACTTATGATCTATACATGTTCCATACATGGCACTGTATCATACATATATGCTTCTCACATAATAATTAGTGTCCTTCAACTTGGGAATCGATGACCTAGAAATCATCTGAAAGCCATAAACCATGATGGATTTAAAATGGAGGTGAGGATGGTTTATTTAATGACATAGTATGAAAACACAGAATAAAATTTTCAGTGATTGAGGACTTTGATAACAAATATGACAAAGACACATTTAATCAGTAATAGGGCATATGTGTTAATAATGTCATACAAGCTGTCAAAATGGATTTTTTTTTTTGGTATTAAAATTTCAAATATTCAACGTTTTATACAAATAAAATGTTTTAAAAAAATCCCAGGTTGAAAAAAAATCGTTTTTACGTCGTATTTGTGAAAAGAAATCATAGGTGAACAATGAACGAATAAACATTTGCATTCTTATGTGGCTGTCAGGAATATCAATTTTTGGCTTATGTGGCTGTCAGGAATATCAATTTTTGGCTTATGTGGCTGTCAGGAATATCAATTTTTGGCTTATGTGGCTGTCAGGAATATCAATTTTTGGCTTATGTGGCTGTCAGGAATATCAATTTTTGGCGTATCACATTAATTGTAGGCAATATCTGCATGATATTTAAAAATAAAGTTTCTACGGTAATATAACTATATAGCCTTTTTAATCAACGTTTAATTAAGGGATATGTTTTTCATTGAAATGACCGCCTGTATGCCTTGGCTTTAAACATTGAGCATATTGATGTACTAGAAATAATTAATACAGTGTTATTAAAAAACAATAATTACAAACAATTAACTGCTCTAATACATACAATACAAGATTTTCACTTCTCGATTCCATTCTCGAACCAGAAGTGAAAATCTTGTATTGCCTGTATTAGTGCAATTAATTGTCTGTATTAAATTGTTTTTCTGTATTAGACTTGTAATAATGACCAGTTCCCAGAAACATGAAATTGTAATAATTTATAATATATTTTCAAGTCATTCGTCAGTAATGAATTGCTTTATTTCTTCATCAGTATTCATAACACTACTGTTTTCTTTTCAGATATGGTTTTCAGTACAGCTCACAAAGCCAAGGGACTAGAGTTTAGTACTGTGAGACTAACAGATGACTACAACATCTCACATGCCTTGCAGTCTTTATTGAGGAACCAGAATGGAATGTTATCAGAACATAGTAAGATATTAAAGGGGATTAGCTGTTTTTTCTCTCAAAAAATCGGTTTTTCCTTTTTAGCTCCATGGGACGAAAGTCTGGAGAGCTAATGCCATACCCCCGGCATCGTCCTCATTGGTGTCGTAGTCGGCATCATCAGTGTCCATAGATAAAACCTGGCCTATAACTTTTTAACTGTTAGGGACAGGGCTCTGATATTTCACATATAGATTCCTTATGATGAGAGCTTTTATTTGATACCTTGACTTTTGACCTAGTGACATTGATCTTGAACTTAGACCTACTTTTCAAAAACTTTATACTTGACTATATCTTTTAAACCATGAGGAATAGGGCTTTGATATTTCACATTTAGATTTTTTATGACCCGTGCCTTCATTTGGTACCTTGACTTTTAACTTAATAATGGTTTCATAGGTAGATGATTTGTATTCATTCAACAATACCCACAAAATGTCGAGACATCGGTTTTTAGATTTGGGCATCTTCCCAAGTCAAGGTTTTCTGCTCCAATTCTTTCCTCACACACATTAACAAATTACACTTCATATTTGGCGGTCACTGGTTGCAACATCTAGCATCGAACTTAATTTGCACTTAAATTGACCTGAAGTTAATTTGCAATGCTCAAACTGCTAACTGATATTACGGGTTATGTTTGGCATTATTGTTTTAATTATACACATGCATTTGTTATCCTAACCACCAGATGGTCTCTTTGGGATATATATGAGATAAAATATTACATAAAATGGGCATGTAAAATTTTCCACCTATGACAGCTCATATCACTTTAACCACTTGGTTAAATAATCCTATGCATAAAACATGTAAAACCTATTTTGAGAGACCACCTGTCTTGAGAGACCACATTTGAGTGGCAGACAGGAATGTCTCTAAAACACAGCTTCTACTGTAATACCATTCAAATGTAAACTGTAAGACTTACTCTTTTTTGCAGGAGAAATACCAAAAGATGAGTCAAACTTGTTATATGTGGCTGTAACACGGGCTAAACATGCACTTCAGCTCACAAGTACAATTAATTCATTGCTCAGTTTCAGTGGGGTAAGTACAAGGCTTTTTCTTTGTAAATATAGCTCATGGCATAACTGTTTATTTCTGCGGTACGAAATTTTCACGGTTTCAGTAGTCAAAGGTCATAATTTTTTTTTTTGCGATTTAAATTTTTGTGATTTACTGATGCCGTTAGGATTTTGTAACTGCTGATTGTATTTTTACATATCATAAGATTGTTATTTCTTCTAACAAACAACAACTGACAATCAAAATTTATTCGGGTGAGTAGATATCAAGAACAAAAGGCAGAAGAGTAGATATCAAGAACAAAAGGCAGAAGGTACCAAGTTTACGCACATACATGAACGTTAGTAAAATGGGTTGTGATTTTGGTGGATCCATTATTTTCATATATTTTGTCTTCTAATATTGCGAAAATTAGAGAGCCACATAAAAGTTTTTTAGTAATTGGGAGTATTATCAACATTTTCCGAAATTGTGAAAAGTTTCATATAATCTAATGCCGTCTAAATATTAGAACATTAACCATATTCTGTATCATTTTACACTGACCATACCTTTAACATTGTTCAAATTACATTTTCTGGAATATTGTTTTGGGATTTTAATTTTTTTTGGCTGGAGGGAGGGGTTGCAATTTAATGTAAAACACATCTTACTGCTCTCATTTTCCGATATGTTGTGTAGAGGATCTAACAAAATCTGCTATGGGTTCACATGTGAAAGTGCTATACTAGAAATGCCAAAGTCATGTCCTCAAGGGTAGGAATTGAACCCTCAGGGTGGGGTTTGAATAATATCCCTGTAGATAGTGATAATCTATCAAAACTTAGCAAATTGTCATGGGTACTTCTTTAAACAGTAAGCCACTGATAGCTAGGGAGAAATAGTTCTCTGGGAAAATGTTCACCTTTCAACGATAGAGTTAAAGGACTGTAATAATATCGATAGCACCAATATATATTCTATCTATTTCTTTTTCTTGCAGAATCTGTTAGCGATCACTTTCTTTCACTACAGAAGTTGACCATGGGTCAAATTAAATTGTTGTCATTCTAGATAAGAATTCAACAAAGCCTTTAATGTTAATTTTGCATGTTTAGACCTCAAAGTACAGTGAAATGTTGATATCTATGACAAAATATTTTAAATATTTTCATAAATTTCATATATGAGATTCTTTCGGCGGGAGGAAAAATCTCACGATTTTTAGGGTCCCTTCCGCCCATCCCGTCATGTTTCCAAATTATCTGTCATCGGAAATTTCATAAAAAATATATTACCAACATGTAAACTCCTCATAATTACTAATCAGCAAATGTCCGGTTATCAATCGGTTGACACTTTTACAGGTAAATAGCCTGTAGGCATGTTAATTATTTAGGGTGTTAATGATTATATAACACCGCCCCGTCCACTGATTGACAGTTAACTGGTGATAAGACTAAGTCAAAGTGAGTGTGTGTATGTCGTGTAAAACACGATTGGATCATCGATGATTAGAAGCATGATTCAGGCTTTCAACTGGCCCTAATTTTCCTAATTTTCCTCCTTTTTTTGAGCCTGCCCTAATTTTCCTAATTTTTTACTGAAATTCCTAAAAAGGCCCTTATTTTTCAGGAAAATTCCTAATTATTTATTAAATTTGCCGATGAAGTTTTTGAATCTGTAAAACTAAGAGAAATAATCTTTAGATAATTATCAATGTATGTGGATTAATGTTTACCCATAGTACTTTCAGCTACTGATAAAGATCTACCAAAAGCTGGTTTTGCAGTCATCATCAGATACATTCAGCAGTTGATGATTCAACCTTGGCACTAAAAGGTAATATGATAGAGGTCTTGTTTCCCAATGAAGACATACTAATTGTACTGAGGGATCATTGTGCTCCTTGTTTATTACAAGTTGCAGCATAGTGATTATGCTTTAATCATTACATACCCAACATTTACAGTACTGAGTTGCAGGGAAGTTGCAATTTCAGTAATCAAAATATATATTAAACGTAACAAACATTATTGAGCTGATAATATGTGTATTCCCTTATTCCCTTGGACCCAATGAATAATAAAAGGGTATTGGGTAAATGTACATGCGATAAAATCCCCAATAAATACATGAAAAAAGAAAACAACTGAGTGACGCTTTTATTGTCGCTCTTCATATTGAACAATTGCTCATACCTTGTACCTAGTGAGTTCCTGACGGCCCCAACCGGTTTAAGGGGAATTAGTTATGAGATGGTGATCAACCCTTCATCCATCCTTCTATTTTATGGATTCAGGGTAAACCATAATTCCACTAGCAAACCAGTATAAATATAAATAGATAAAAAAATGATATTAACCAATCACATAGCATATTATTATATGATTAAGTGAGCAATAGAAAGAATAAATGTGTTGAATGGAAAGCCTGTCAAAATTAAAGAATTGTTATGTGAAGTTATTCAATCAATGACAATAGTTAAAATGAGTATAGACCTACTTTTTTCTTAGACTTTTGTTTTTTAATGGCTCACATATAAAAAATCATAGTTTTCAGTCTATTTGCCTAAATCAATAGGAAGGATTGCCCTATTCATCAGTCACTCATATTCAACTGTTTACCTTGCAGTGTAGAGAGGGACATCTAGGTGTTCCAGGCACATTTTATTGGTATTAATAAAAGTTTGAAATGCTCATTTAGATACTTGGTTGGATGAACTTCATGTTAACACTCATTTTTAATTTTGGTAGGCCTTTTGTGATGTGCAGTTACCATTAAGATGTGATATTTTCAGGAATTAATCAAAATTGAAGTATTACACTGATATGGACAGAAAATCAAAATGCCACATGGGCAAACTAAATTTAATGCCAACTGGCTTCAACAAAATGATAAACAGGGATTTAAAGTTGGAGATTGGTGCAAAGAGGACAAATCAAGTACTTATAATGCTTTTTGTATTCTCTGCAAAAAAACATTTCTAATCAAACAACTCTGGCTTCAAACAAATATATAGCTCACAGTGAAGGCAAGAAGCATCAGGATATAGCGAGTGCAAGATTCGGTGAAAATCAAAGACATTTTGGAAGTTCAAGTGCTGCAAGACCTTCAACAAGTGAAACAGGAGCTTCTTTGTCTGTAAGTTCTACCCAAAAGAATGTAGATATAGTGCTGAATAAAAGTGCACGAGAAGCAGCTACACAAGCAGAGGGTTTTATGGATGATGAAAGTTGCGACTGCCAACTACTCGTATGCTTCATGTGACGGTTTTACCTCAATTGTTTCAAAGAATGTTCCCATGTGAAGCTAGTCAGCATTTCACTATGAGTAGAACTAAGGCATCTTATCTCATATCTGATGGACTTGGGACCATATTTCAGAAAACAGTTGACGGAAAATGTAAAAAAGTCACCAGCATTTGTCCTGCAGTTCGATGAAACTGGCACAGTCCAGAATAGAAAACAGTGTGACATCCTACTCAGATATTGGAATGTAGACAAGGGGCGAAGTTGTGTGGTCCAATTTTGCAAAGCATTTAATGTTTGGGCATGCTTTAGGAGATGATGTTGGACAGCAAATTATAGACACTTTGCAGGAGAATGAGTTTCAGATACCTTTGTCAAAGATGCTTAATATAGGATCTGATGGCCCTAATGTCAATAAGACCATATGGAATTTTATTAATGAACACTTGAAGGATCTTGGCTTTAAAGGATTGTTACCTTTTATGCCATGTAATATCCATACAGCACATAATTCGTTTAGAGGGGGTTTAGCAGTTTACGGTTCGAAAGCTGAAGAGATGGCTATTGATTTATTTTACTACTTCAAACACTTCCCCTGTAGACGTGAAGATTTTGCCAAGTGCCAAGACGAAGTAGGATTTACAGAAGAAATGTTTTATAAGGCATATTCAATGCAGGTGGCTGACATTAATCCCTGCTCTACAACGAGTTATTAAGAACTGGGATGCCTTAAGCAAATACTTCTTAACAGAACTGCCGAAATCCAAGTCTTGGAAACAGATAGAAAAAAATGAGCGCTACATAAGAATATGCAGGAAACTCAAAGATAGTGAAATCAAAGTGGAACTGAACTTCATTGTGGAGCTAGAGCCTCTGTTCAATACATTTCTCAGAATGTTTCAGAAAGAGGAGCCTCTTATCCATATATTGCACAAAGAAATGGTTGACCTTTGTGAAATCTTTTATGAGAAGATTTATGAAAGGTGATTGTTTTGAAGACAAATCATCTTCTTTGGTCAAAAGTTGATGTCAGCAAAGTAGAACACTATTTGCCAGATAAGGAAGTTGAAATTGGAGAATCTGCTAGAAAGGCACTACAGGAATTGCCAGTTGCAAAACAGAAACTTCCACTGATGCATATGAAAAAGTTTTTGCAAACAGTTGTAAGTTATTTGCAAAAGAAGCTTCCCATTGACAATGAGTTTTTGCAAGATCTGAGTTGTTTACATCCCCTTAAGCAAAAGGAAGAGCGAGGAATCAACTGCATAAGAAGAGTAGCACAAAAGATGGTGCAAGTAATAAAGGAAGATGAAATAGCTTCCATCACTGATGAGTGGAAAAATCTACCAGAATCAGAAAATACCAGATGAATGGAGCAAGAAAGAGGTTCATGAGGATGGGCAGATAGAATTCCAGAGAATAGACTTCTATTGGAATAAAATTCTAAGTCAGATGACAAATACTGGAACACACACCAGTTCAAAGTCCTTCCAAAGCTTGTGAAATCACTTCTTTGTCTGGCCACATGGCAATGCAGAGGTAGAACGAAGCCTAAGTGAAAACAAAAGAACTGTGACAAATGAGAGAACACTTCTTTCTGAGAGTTCTGTAAATGGATTGAGAATGGTGAAAGACTCTGTAAATGTTATGAAGGAGGGTAACGTTCATAGCATGGAATTGCCTGGTAAGCTTCTTCAGGCTGGACAAGAGGCACACAAAGCCTATATACAAAGACTTCAGAGTGAGAAAGAACAGGAAGAAAAGGCTAAGGCTGAGAAAGAAAGGAAAAAAAGACAGAAGGAAGCGGATGAGTTAGAGAGACAAAAGCTGGCTGAAAATGATAAAAAGTTAGAGGAAAGAAAGAGAAAACTAGAGAAAAGCGAAAAGAATTTGTCACAAGAGGAAAAGGAACTTAATGACAGTCTTGAAACTGCTAATAAAATGTTTGTAGAGGCAAACAATAGACTGACAAAAGCCATAAAAAACAAAAACTTTGATGATGCTACTGTAGCCCAAGCTCTTTTGGAAGCAGCACAAAAGAAAGTAAGTGTTGCAAAGACTAAATTAGAGAAATGTTGGAGGGAAAGAGAAGACATTAGTGCAAAGAAAAAAGAAGGTTTTAGATGATTATGCCAAAAGGATAAAGACAAAATAAAGACAATCAGTGTAGCATTGTATTGATATACCAAAAAAATTGTATGGATGCATACATATTGTATTACATTTTTCTTTTATGTACTTAAGTAGTTGGCTTTTATGTTTATTCATACTATTTGCTTGTAAAAGTGAAATGAATATTGTAATTTGAAGAATCATTAAAATCTTTTTTATTTATTTTTAGCATTGGTATAAATTCCTAATGAAGACTGCTAAATGTGGAATTTGATGACTGTTGAGCCCAGAAGAATTTGGTATGATCTTATTTTCAGTATTTGATTTCCAGTATTATAGGTGAGTAGGTTTATTATTTATACAATTGTCAATAAATATCCCTATTTTTTCATGAAAAGGCCCTAATTTATCCCTAAAAAAGCCCTTATTTTTTCAAAAAATTGTTCCTAAAAAAGCCCTTATTTTTCACCAAAAGTGGGTTGAAAGCCTGATGATTCCAGCCATCAAAAGTAGTTAATACAACATTTTACAGTCTCAAAAGATAGTTGTAATGTACTTCAACTAAAAAAAAATGACATAAAAATTATCATTTTATTTATAATCAAGCATGCAAAACATTTACCTCAAGGTCTAAACTATCACAAAGCACATGTAATGGTAAACATACTTCCGGAAGAAGTATAAGAAACAGAAACGGACCAGACCGGATTGGTATTTAAATTATGGAAACTTATTTTTTTTTTTTATTGTAAACAAAGTTGTTATTTTTTATTCAACCGGTACATGTATAAACTTGAAAAATGCATGCAATAATATTAAAAAGGAATTCAGTTGGCCAAATAATTGAACAAAACAAGGAAATGAGTCAAAAGTTATAACATGCAAAAAAAAAAAAAAGATAAATGATAACAAAACGTCTATAAAAACATCGATGAAAAATCTCCAGTTTTGAGACCAAATCTCCAGCTAAAAAATTAAAAATCTCCAGTTGTGACAAAGGCGTTGGACTGATTTTTATCACGTGTATGAAATTTCCAATTTTACACCATTTCAAACCAAACCAAAATTTTCATATACTGAACAAGACTTGCTTTTAAATGGCATAAAATTTGGCAAGACTACTCAACCTGTGCCACATGCTGGAACTTTTCTGGTATTTCCAGAATGGTCATGTGAATAATTGCCATCATTATGTGTCTGTCTTTCAATTTTACTTTACTTAATTTAGAAAATATTTCCTGTAACAGCTGAATCATCTGTCCATTCTTTGCATAACATTGTAAAACCACTCTTCGGAATCTCTGTACTCTCTCATACCTTTTGTCTCAAGCGACTGAAATCTCACATACTTATTTTCATTATTCATGAAGGCTAGGCCAATGCCAGTAAATGGTGCTGGCATTTGTAAACCAGTCAGATCTAGGCCTTCAATTTATTATTGAAATTTGCCTTTTCGATAGTGTTCTATAAATGATAAATGGCTTGGTATACAAAAATGGCATTTTCTTATTACAGGAGCAGTTTGTGTATCCCATTCTGAGTAGTCATCTTGCTAAAAATGGTGTCGATTTCAAGTGTTTGGAAACTGATGCTAAATTTGAACCATATGCCCTTACATTACAAAGACAATCTGTCAAATTTGTAAGTATTTTTTTATACATATATTTGCAAGATTCCAATTCCAATATTCTATATCTTAGTCCCTGTTACTATCGGAGAGAGTTAGAGAAAACCCATTCACCAGTTTATAAGTCAATTTTTAAAAGTCAAATTTAAGTCTCAAATTTGGGAGGATCAACTTATAGTTGGGTCAGTAATTTCCTAAATAAAATCACTTCAGGAAATGAACGAGGTAGCGATTGAAACTAGAATCCACCCAAACTCATTCTTTGATGTTTGTATGAGCTGACATCGCTATAAAGTGTCTATATTCTCTGTGTGATGTATTCCTTTCATGTGCTGACATTTCCACAACAGTGCCCTACATGTATATACATGTACATGTATCATCATCTCTACTATGTCCTAATTACTCTGTTATGTGCAATAAAATATTTACAGTTTTAGTCTCACTTTCTTGTGTAATCTGATAATTAGAGCTACAAATATCAAAGGATGTCCCCAAGGGTAATTTACGCAGTTAAGACAATCACCCTGTTTTGTCTCTGGTGTTGTGTAAACATTCGCTCGTCTGGACCGATTTTGAATGACAAGCCACACGTGTATTAATTACCTGATTTTCAACTTGACACAAATAATGAAGATTAAGTAATTTGGAGTTAATTTGAGCAGCTGTCAAAATTAAGTAATAGATATGCCGTAAAGCATTACTTAACATTCACTCCAAGTTCAGCACCTTTGATACAACTAAACAAAACTTACTACGATGAAGTGGAAAGGTCTGTCTTACGATGTGTCATATAAACTGCGTGTGATAGAGTTTGCCTAAAAATACAACAAAAGTGCAGCAGAATGGGAAATTGATGTCAGTGAGAAGTTGGTAAGAGATTGGCGAAAATCGAAATCTTTAATTCTATCAAAGATTTAAGAAATGTTATACAGTTACAGAACTGTCACATATACATAGAATGATAAACAGACAATTTTTAAAGGTTGCCATAATCATAAGAGTAGTGGTCATACCACATAGTCTCAGGTAAAACATTAGTTGACACTTCTCCACGTTCACTTGCGACAGCAATTTGGGCCAGTCTATTGATTTTCATACAAGTAGCTAAGACCACCCACCAGGATTAAACATTTTTTCTGTTCTGGATAATGCGTAACATTTAAGATTCACTGTTTGTTCAGATATTTTGAAATAATTGCCAGCAACATAAAAAGACAAATTCTTTTATTTTATTCTTGATGTCATGGTGTACATACATTCCTGGTGATAGACTGTTCCTGTTAAAGCTACCTGGAACAAAAGTAAATGTTTTTTAGAGACAGCATGGTTTAACTTGCAAGTGATTTCGGGAAATGTCAAACAAATGTTTATACAAGCATCATAATATACGATTCCATGCTAATCAATAATGTGTATCTAAAGTTAACCTCGACTTATAAGCGGGTCTGTGACAAAGTTACAATTTTGCAAGTAAAAAAACTTGTAAAACACCCCTCGACGTATAGTTTTGACCTGTGCTATGAACTTTATGCCAGTGTAGTGAGGGTTTGTTAAAATGCTGTATACCTCCAAGTAAGGGACCTATTTCACATGATTGTGTTGTCTATTTTACCTCTATGTAAGGGACCTATTTGACATGATTGTGTTGTCTATTTTACCTCTATGTAAGGGACCTATTTGACATGATTGTGTTGTCTATTTTACCTCTATGTCAGGGACCTATATGACATGATTGTGTTGTCTGTTTTACCTCTATGTCAGGGACCTATATGACATGATTGTGTTGTCTGTTTTACCTCTATGTCAGGGACCTATTTCACATGATTGTGTTGTCTATTTTACCTCTATGTAAGGGACCTATTTGACATGATTGTGTTGTCTATTTTACCTCTATGTCAGGGACCTATTTGACATGATTGTGTTGTCTATTTTACCTCTATGTCAGGGACCTATTTCACATGATTGTGTTGTCTGTTTCACCTCTATGTCAGGGACCTATATGACATGATTGTGTTGTCTATTTTACCTCTATGTAAGGGACCTATTTGACATGATTGTGTTGTCTATTTTACCTCTATGTAAGGGACCTATTTGACAAGATTGTGTTGTCTATTTTACCTCTATGTAAGGGACCTATTTGACATGATTGTGTTGTCTATTTTACCTCTATGTAAGGGACCTATTTGACATGATTGTGTTGTCTATTTTACCTCTATGTAAGGGACCTATTTGACATGATTGTGTTGTCTATTTTACCTCTATGTAAGGGACCTATTTGACATGATTGTGTTGTCTATTTTACCTCTATGTAAGGGACCTATTTCACATGATTGTGTTGTCTATTTTACCTCTATGTAAGGGACCTATTTCACATGATTGTGTTGTCTATTTTACCTCTATGTAAGGGACCTATTTGACATGATTGTGTTGTCTATTTTACCTCTATGTAAGGGACCTATTTGACATGATTGTGTTGTCTATTTTACCTCTATGGCAGAGACCTATTTGACATGATTGTGTTGTCTATTTTACCTCTATGGCAGAGACCTATTTGACATGATTGTGTTGTCTATTTTACCTCTATGGCAGAGACCTATTTGACATGATTGTGTTGTCTGTTTTACCTCTATGTAAGGGACCTATTTGACATGATTGTGTTGTCTATTTTACCTCTATGTAAGGGACCTATTTGACATGATTGTGTTGTCTATTTTACCTCTATGGCAGAGACCTATTTGACATGATTGTGTTGTCTATTTTACCTCTATGTAAGGGACCTATTTGACATGATTGTGTTGTCTATTTTACCTCTATGTAAGGGACCTATTTGACATGATTGTGTTGTCTGTTTTACCTTTATGTAAGGGACCTATTTGACATTGTGTTGTCTATTTTACCTCTATGTAAGGGACCTATTTGACATGATTGTGTTGTCTATTTTACCTCTATGTAAGGGACCTATTTGACATGATTGTGTTGTCTGTTTTACCTTTATGTAAGGGACCTATTTGACATTGTGTTGTCTGTTTCACCTCTATGTCAGGGACCTATTTGACATGATTGTGTTGTCTATTTTACCTCTATGTCAGGGACCTATATGACATGATTGTGTTGTCTGTTTTACCTTTATGTAAGGGACCTATTTGACATTGTGTTGTCTGTTTCACCTCTATGTCAGGGACCTATTTGACATGATTGTGTTGTCTGTTTTACCTTTATGTAAGGGACCTATTTGACATTGTGTTGTCTGTTTCACCTTTATGTAAGGGACCTATTTGACATGATTGTGTTGTCTGTTTTACCTTTAAGTAAGGGACCTATTTGACATGATTGTGTTGTCTGTTAAACCTTTCTGTATGACCTATTTCACATGATTGTGTTGTCTATTTTACCTCTATGTAAGGGACCTATTTGACATGATTGTGTTGTCTATTTTACCTCTATGTAAGGGACCTATTTCACATGATTGTGTTGTCTATTTTACCTCTATGTAAGGGACCTATTTGACATGATTGTGTTGTCTATTTTACCTCTATGTAAGGGACCTATATGACATGATTGTGTTGTCTATTTTACCTCTATGGCAGAGACCTATTTGACATGATTGTGTTGTCTGTTTTACCTTTATGTAAGGGACCTATTTGACATTGTGTTGTCTGTTTCACCTCTATGTCAGGGACCTATTTGACATGATTGTGTTGTCTGTTTCACCTCTATGTCAGGGACCTATATGACATGATTGTGTTGTCTGTTTTACCTTTATGTAAGGGACCTATTTGACTTTGTGTTGTCTGTTTCACCTTTATGTAAGGGACCTATTTGACATGATTGTGTTGTCTGTTTTACCTTTATGTAAGGGACCTATTTGACATGATTGTGTTGTCTGTTAAACCTTTCTGTATGACCTATTTGACATGATTGTGTTGTCTGTTTTACCTCTATGTAAGGAATCTATTTGACATGATTGTGTTGTCTGTTTTACGGCTATGTAAGGGACCTATCTGACATGATTGTGTTGTCTGTTTTACCTCTATGTAAGGTACGTCTTTGACATAATTGTGTTGTTTGTTTTACCTCTATGTAAGGGACCTATTTGACATGATTGTGTTGTCTGTTTTATCTCTATGTAAGGAACCTATTTGACATGATTGTGTTGTCTGTTTTATCTCTATGTAAGGAACCTATTTGACATGATTGTGTTGTCTGTTTTACCTCTTTGTAACGGATCTATTTAACATGATTGTGTTGTCTGTTTTACCTCTATGTAAGGTACGTCTTTGATATGATTGTGTTGTTTGTTTTACCTCTATGTAAGGAATCTATTTGACATGATTGTGTTGTCTGTTTTATCTCTATGTAAGGAACCTATTTGACATGATTGTGTTGTCTGTTTTACCTCTATGTAAGGAATCTATTTGACATGATTGTGTTGTTTGTTTTACCTCTATGTAAGAGACCTATCTGACATGATTGTGTTGTCTGTTTTACCTCTATATAAGGAATCTATTTGACATGATTCTGTTGTCTGTTTTACGGCTATGTAAGGAATCTATTTGACATGATTGTGTTGTCTGTTTTACGGCTATGTAAGGAATCTATTTGACATGATTGTGTTGTCTGTTTTACCTCTATGTAAGGTACGTCTTTGATATGATTGTGTTGTCTGTTTTACCTCTATGTAAGGGACCTATTTGACATGATTGTGTTGCCTGTTTTACCTCTATGCAAGGGATGTATTTAACATGATTGTGTTGTCTGTTTTACCTCTATGTAAGGAACCTCTTTGATATGAATGTGTTGTTTGTTTTTACCTCTATGTAAGAGATGTCTTTGACATGATTGTGTTGTCTGTTTTATCTCTATGTAAGGAACCTATTTGACATGATTGTGTTGTCTGTTTTACCTCTATGTAAGGAATCTATTTGACATGATTGTAATGTTTGTTTTACCTCTATGTAAGAGACCTATCTGACATGATTGTGTTGTCTGTTTTACCTCTATGAAGGAACCTATTTGACATGATTGTGTTGTCTGTTTTATGGCTATGTAAGGAATCTATTTGACATGATTGTGTTGTCTGTTTTACGGCTATGTAGGAATCTATTTGACATGATTGTGTTGTTTGTTTTACCTCTATGTAAGAGACCTATCTGACATGATTGTGTTGTCTGTTTTACCTCTATATAAGGAATCTATTTGACATGATTGTGTTGTTTGTTTTACCTCTATGTAAGAGACCTATCTGACATGATTGTGTTGTCTGTTTTACCTCTATGAAGGAACCTATTTGACATGATTGTGTTGTCTGTTTTACGGCTATGTAAGGAATCTATTTGACATGATTGTGTTGTCTGTTTTACGGCTATGTAAGGAATCTATTTGACATGATTGTGTTGTCTGTTTTACCTCTATGTAAGGTACGTCTTTGATATGATTGTGTTGTCTGTTTTACCTCTATGTAAGAGACCTATTTGACATAATTGTGTTGCCTGTTTTACCTCTATGTAAGGGACCTATTTGACATGATTGTGTTGCCTGTTTTACCTCTATGCAAGGGATGTATTTAACATGATTGTGTTGTCTGTTTTACCTCTATGTAAGGAACCTCTTTGATATGATTGTGTTGTTTGTTTTACCTCTATGTAAGAGATGTCTTTGACATGATTGTGTTGTCTGTTTTATCTCTATGTAAGGAACCTATTTGACATGATTGTGTTGTCTGTTTTACCTCTATGTAAGGAATCTATTTGACATGATTGTAATGTTTGTTTTACCTCTATGTAAGGGACCTATTTGACATGATTGTGTTGTCTGTTTTACATCTATGTAAGGGACCTATTTGACATGATTGTGTTGTCTGTTTTACCTCTATGTAAGGTACGTCTTTGATATGATTGTGTTGTCTGTTTTACCTCTATATAAGGAATTTATTTGACATGATTGTGTTGTTTGTTTTACCTCTATGTAAGAGACCTATCTGACATGATTGTGTTGTCTGTTTTACCTCTATGAAGGAACCTATTTGACATGATTGTGTTGTCTGTTTTACGGCTATGTAAGGAATCTATTTGACATGATTGTGTTGTCTGTTTTACGGCTATGTAGGAATCTATTTGACATGATTGTTTTGTCTGTTTTACCTCTATGTAAGAGACCTATTTGACATAATTGTGTTGTTTGTTTTACCTCTATGTAAGGGACCTATTTGACATGATTGTGTTGCCTGTTTTACTTCTATGTAAGGGACCTATTTGACATGATTGTGTTGTCTGTTTTACCTGTATGTAAGGTACGTCTTTGATATGATTGTGTTGTCTGTTTTACCTCTATGTAAGGGACCTATATGACATGATTGTGTTGTTTGTTTTACCTCTATGTAAGGGACCTATTTGACATGATTGTGTTGTCTGTTTTACCTGTATGTAAGGAATCTATTTGACATGATTGTGTTGTCTGTTTTACCTCTATGTAAGGTACGTCTTTGATATGATTGTGTTGTCTGTTTTACCTCTATATAAGGAATCTATTTGACATGATTGTGTTGTCTGTTTTACCTTTATGTAAGGAACCTCTTTGACATGATTGTGTTGTCTGTTTTATCTCTATGTAAGGAACCTATTTGACATGATTGTGTTGTCTGTTTTACCTCTATGTAAGGAATCTATTTGACATGATTATGTTGTCTGTTTAACCTCTATGTAAGGGACCTATATGACATGATTGTGTTGTTTGTTTTACCTCTATGTAAGGGACCTATTTGACATGATTGTGTTGTCTGTTTTTACCTGTATGTAAGGAATCTATTTGACATGATTGTGTTGTCTGTTTTACCTCTATGTAAGGTACGTCTTTGATATGATTGTGTTGTTTGTTTTACCTCTATGTAAGGAATCTATTTGACATGATTTTGTTGTCTGTTTTACCTCTATGTAAGGTACGTCTTTGATATGATTGTGTTGTTTGTTTTACCTCTATGTAAGGAACCTATTTGACATGATTGTGTTGTCTGTTTTACCTCTATGTAAGGAATCTATTTGACATGATTATGTTGTCTGTTTAACCTCTATGTAAGGGACCTATATGACATGATTGTGTTGTTTGTTTTACCTCTATGTAAGGGACCTATTTGACATGATTGTGTTGTCTGTTTTACCTGTATGTAAGGAATCTATTTGACATGATTGTGTTCTCTGTTTTACCTCTATGTAAGGTACGTCTTTGATATGATTGTGTTGTTTGTTTTACCTCTATGTAAGGAATCTATTTGACATGATTTTGTTGTCTGTTTTACCTCTATGTAAGGTACGTCTTTGATATGATTGTGTTGTTTGTTTTACCTCTATGTAAGGAATCTATTTGACATGATAGTGTTTTCTGTTTTACCTCTATGTAAGGAACCTATTTGACATGATTGTGTTGTCTGTTATACCTCTATGTAAGGAATGTATTTGAAATGATTTTGATGTCTGTTTTACCTCTATGTAAGAGACCTATTTGACATGATTGTGTTGTCTGTTTTACCTCTATGTAAGGTACGTCTTTGATATGATTGTGTTGTTTGTTTTACCTCTATGTAAGGAACCTATTTGACATGATTGTGTTGTCTGTTTTACCTCTATGTAAGGAATCTATTTGACATGGTTGTGTTGTCTGTTTTACGGCTATGTAAGGGACCCTCTTTGATATGATTGTGTTGTTTGTTTTACCTCTATGTAAGGGATGTATTTGACATGATTGTGTTGTCTGTGTTACCTCTATGTAAGAAACCTCTTTGATATGATTGTGTTGTTTGTTTTACCTCTATGTAAGAGATGTCTTTGACATTATTGTGTTGTTTGCTTTACCTCTATGTAAGGGACCTATTTGACATGACTGTGTTGTCTGTTTTACCTCTATGTAAGATACCTATTTGACATGATTGTGTTGTCTGTTTTACTTCTGTAGAAGATATTTGTTTGACATTATTGTGTTGTCTGTTTTACCTCTATGTTAGGGACCTATATGACATGAATCAGATTGTGTTGTCCGTTATACCTCTATGTATGAATTTGACATGATTGTGTTGTCTTTTATACCTCTATGTATGGATTTTACATGGTTGTGTTGTCTTTTATACCTCTATGTATGGATTTGACATAATTGTGTTGTTTTTTTATACCTTTGTGTATGGATTAGACATGATTATTTTGTGTGTTTTACCTCTGTGTATGAATATGACATGATTGCGTTGTGTGTTATAGCTGTGTGTATGGATTTGACATTATTGTGTTGTGTGTTATACCTGTATGTATGGATTTGACATGATTATGTTGTGTGTTATTCCTCTATGAATATGACATCTCTTATTGTTTTTACAGGTTACAAATGAAGTTTTGGCAGAGGGCGTAATTGGACCAGCAGCTGTATCTGAAAATTATAGTAGTTTTACAGAATTACTAGGGAACCCAAAGATAGATATTTGTGATGTTGAATATGATAATGATGATGATATGTACTAATAATGATAATATTTGTGGTCATGATGATGATGATGAAGACATTTGGAATATTGATGGTTATGATGACTGTGAATATATTTGAGGTGTTATGATTTTCCACTGTGATTTCTGTAATATTGGTCCAATGTTAAAATCAAACACAATGCCTTTTGTGTATAAAGTGAACTCCCTACAACAGGAAGACTGCCAGAAGATTGCTTTTTTCCCTTGTATTGAAATCGCGGCTGCCACTGTGGTTGAGTGGTGGTTACAGCATTGTACTTTTAACCACTACTTTATTTTAAGATTGAGTCAATCATCATCATGGTCTTTGTCGTCATCATCATCATTATCATCAACACCATCATCATCATCAAGCCAAGCTGGAACCTTAGCTGATTATGTTGAAAAAATGCTGTTGGTAATTCTCCTGTGTACATTGTAATGGTTTTCCATCCATCATGAAAAAAACGGTCTTCTTATAAACATGCTAAAACAGAAAAGATTTGAAGTTTGGGGTTTAGTACCAGCAAAACCATTGTTGACCTCAGAAATTGGAGATCACTTTTCGTCATGATGGGTCAAAGTTTTTAAATTATTTTGGGAAGCTTGCTCACACATCATTCATAACTGTAATAATTAACAGGTTTAATTAGTATGCATGTGTTTAAAAATACTTTTGTGAGCCTTTGTAAATTTTTGAATATGCATCATTAATTAATCAATTAAAACTGAATTGTTAATCGTATTTGTAAGTTTCTGTAATATTTCATTGATCTAAATGAACAAGGATGAGAGGGGGGAGGGATTATGCATCACGCTGGCTTCAGCATCTGGATTGGTAAAGGTCTGAGCCTGGATCATAAAACTTGAGAGTTTACTCAAGTCTGTGAGTATTCTCAACTTGTCCTGCTCAGCCAATCAGTTTTCAGAATTAGCTGCAGTTGAGTAAAAGATTTAGACTTTAATAATTCCAGGGATTTTCCCATCCAGATTTATAGTTGATATTTGGCTAAATTCCCAGTCACAAATCATCTTGTTTTTTCCAATTTTTAGTCAAACATTCCCAATCAGAAACATCTTTTTATTATTACTTTCTCATTTTTATGCTGATATTTTTAATCACTATTTTTCTTGAAAGTTGAAATATGGCAGCTTGACAATAAAAAATAGCATATAGGAAATAGATAAACCAGTCATAAGAGAACAATTCCCAGTTTTGAGCAAAAATGCAGTGGAATTCCCAATTTCAGTATCATGGGCCATTTTCTGAAAGAGGTTAGAAAAAGCCCTGCATTTTGAAGTTCTATGGGGCCAGGCCTCAGGTTTACCTGTTTCTACAGCTCGTACATCGACTGCATGACATATATCTCTTAATGGTTCTAAGCAAATCCCCTTTCTTCAGATTCTGGATTATTTGAAAAATGAAGAAATGACCTTTTTTGGACTTAAATTTCTTTTTCAGTGATGTGTTAAGAATATTGGTTGAGTTCAGGTGAATTGCAAGAATGTAAAATGTTGCTGTTTGGTGAGCTTTGTATTACTCTATGTTCACCTAATATTTTTATCCAATCTGATACATTTGGGCTATATTAGGATTAAAACTGCATTACTGTCACTACTCATTACTTTTCAGCATTCTACCAATCGTTAAATTGTAAATACAGATATATCAGTTATCATGTTTGAAAAATATCAAATGTGTATTATTTTGTATATCTTTGTAAAAACTAAACTGTATAGATGTTATTATTGACAAAACTTATTTTGCTATCAGTTTTTATATTATCAAAGTTTTTAAATGGTCATGAAAATGTATTTATATGTGCACCATTTCTGTTCTCAACTGAGCAATCTCTTTTCTAAACATTTTGTGCTGCATTTCATACGGTGCTTGATTATATCAGGTCTCAGCATCATAAAGCTTTGGAATTTACTTACGGTATTTGACCCGATAAGTGCCCAGGTGCTAAAAATAGGTGGGCGCTTAATCACACCAATTAGGAGTCAAATTGATTTTACAGCAATTAAACAATTAATTCTTAATAAGGCATGGTGGTAAAGTTTCTTTAGTTTTAAGGGTGCCAGACCCAAAAATCAAGAATAGACAAAGTTGTGTAGAAATTTTTAGACTTAATTCTGAACAACTACTCTACGGGGCCACCTGATGATTTCTGCCATGTTGACCCTTTGGTGGATCTTTACATACTGCGCATTTGTGTTTACCTCTCTTTCTCCCTATCTACTATTGTTGACAAGATTATATCCGAAACATGAAAAAGCATTGGAGGTGCTAAAAACCATTATAAGGTACCACTAGTCAAATGTTGCCATTTGTTAACACATTGCATGCATGCTGAAAATTTTCAGTCTCTAGAAAAATGTCTTAATAAAGATTTAATATGAACAGACCCTTACAAATGAGACTACCTTGTTAATCAGACCAGCTCACTTATCAGACCACTTTGAGTCAAGCCAGTTAGCTGGCCTTTATTGCGAGGTTTCGCTGTTATAGCCAAAATCATAAAAACGAAAATCCGCTTAAAGTTTTAAGTAAGTTCCATAACCGACTATCTGACAGTTTCAGTCTTGTAGACATTTGGTACATATTTTTGTAAAGCAATAGTAACTTCTAGCAGTATTACTTTTCTAGATTAAGTCAAAAGTGTAACAGCTAGCTGTTATGATTTTAGAAATAATTTTTTTTCTTGATCAACATTATATAGATTGTGACTATTATTTGTTTATAGTTATACTTATTTTGCAATCAATCAAAATTACAGCATGTATGCAAATTGTTAAATGTTCTTATTGATGTAGTTTAGAGAGAATTTCATTGATTGTTTTTAATATTTTCATGCTTGTTTATCACATTTTATATATGTTATTGTTTGTATATACATGTATGTTATTTATAATGAAAACCTTCTAAAAGAGTGACCAGTGCTTGATTTTGTATAAGATGTATAAGCCAATTTAAGAGACATTGGTGCAGTACGATTATTCTTAAGCAGATATGAGTACAATCTCTTACACTGAGTTGTCAGTTCTTGCACTCCTCAACAATCTCTAGCAACGTCTAAAAAGAAGTCCCAAAAGACGTGGTCATTTAACCTATAGAATGTAGATCATAACCTAATTACACAGAATATGGAATGGAAAAGTATAGTCCCTGTATTTATATTTATTTCTAAAAGGTATTTTCACCTCAAATAGTATTTTTCTATGTAAACACTAAAATATATGCAAAAAAGATCGATATCTTATAAAGAGCAAAATCTATAGAAGATTGATATATTTTGCCAGAATCTGGCAAAAGTGAAGACGTTGACAGAGAATGTTGAGGGGTGCAAGGACCGACAACTCTGTATAAGATATTGAAATGAGTAAAACAATATTGTATAAAAAAGAAAGAAAATAAATTTTATGTTGAATATTATGAATTAAAATTATTATATGACACCAATATGCTTCCATACTTAAACAAGATCTTTGTAGTTTTTGCGGAAAAGTTTTCCAGCAGATTGTCGGCATTACACAGGGTTACGTTGTTGAACACTTGGAGTCGTCGTTTAAGAAGTTTTATGGTTGATATGAGGATCTTGTTAAACATTATGAAGTCCCCCTCTCAGAAATATTAGATATTATTCTGGAGCACGGCCACAAACAGTGATTCCCTTTCACCAATCGTGCTTTTCACCGAACTTGTTCTTATCACCAAATTTGACCTTTTCACCGAATTTGACTTAGAAAGGTTTCCATGGAACGTTCGCGATGGATGTGGCATGCCAGCAGAAGACACTGACTCCTTCCGGACTACTGGTCTTATCCCGTTTGGGATTCGCAATTTTTCTTCATGTTGCGACCATTTACACATCTAATTCATCGTGTTATAATGGACTTGAGTTTTGATTATCGATTGGTACTTCTTCAATTTTACTTTGAAATTTACAACCTCAGTGACAGTCAGTCAGGAGAACAGTTCTGCATTACATAAAGGGATGTAAATCGGTGATTAAGTGATAGCCATGGACCTTTCGAAAGTTATGTTTTTGTCTTTAGAAAATGATTCTGAACAAATAATATTTTGAAAGTAGATTCAAACTTGCATTTAAGACCATCTCTGTATAAAGGGCATTTGACTACAATGGTCATTCAAACATAACCTATGTTGACTTTTTAAGAATGAATAACCCTTTTTAGCTCGTCGGGATAAACGTTTGAAGAGCTAATACCATACCCTGACGTCGATAGACAAAACTTTAACCTGACCTATAACTTTTTCAGTGCTAGGGACAGGGCTCTTATATTTCACATATAGATTCCTTCTGACGAGAGCTTTCATTTGACTTTTGACCTCGTTACCTTGACCTTAGACTTTGACCTACTTTTAAAAACTTTAACTTTGGATATAACTTTTAAACCATGAGGGATAGGGCTTTGATATTTCGCAACTAGATTTCTTATGATCAAAGCATTCATTTTAACGTTGACTTTTGACCTAGTTACCTTGAACTTTGAACTACTTTTCAAAAAATAAAACCTTGGCTTTTAAACCTTGAGGATAGGGCTTTGAGATTTCACATATATATTTCTTACGACCAGAACTTTCATTTAGTTCCTTGACTTTTGATCTAGTGACCTTGGACTTTTAGCTACTTTTCAAAAACTTTAACTTTGTCTATATATTTTAAACCATAGAGAATAGGGCATTGATATTTCATATATATATTTATTATGACCAGAGCCTTCATTTGGTACCTTGACTTTAGACCTAGTGAACCTGATTTTGGACTATGACCTACTTTTCAAAATTTTTAACCCGAGCTGAAAGAATCAAAATAAGTTGTGGGTTAAATATCTATTTTAAAAATTTACACCCATTTCGGCGAGCTTTGTTGTCTTCTGACAACTCTTGTTATAAACGCCACCACTTATATATAAGTATATTTAAAAGATAAATTACAAAAAAAGAAATATTTTTAGCTCACATCACGAAGTGAAGGGGAGCTTATGCTATACCCCCGGCGTCCGCGTCTGGACTGATTTTTTTGTAACCAAAAGTACTAGAATGACAAAACTCGTAAGCATGATGCATCTAGTTATGAGCACCACAATACAGGTTGCTGTTCCTGCATGTGACCTATGACCCACACCTGAATGACCACGTTGAAAAGTTATATAGTTCAGTGATCATGTTAAGAAGATTTTATTTCAGCATTATCTCGGAAAGTAGAAAGGGTAAACTTGCCAATCTTACACAGATGATGCGTCTGGTGGTGCCCATTAGCTTGCAGTGACGATGCGTCAGGTGATGCCTATTAGCTTGCAGTTCGCAGATTTGGCATCTGACCTACATTTCACCGTTGAATGACCACGTTAAGAAGATTTGAGTTGGGCATTAACTCGGAAAGTAGAAAGGCTAGACTTCCCAATCTTACACTGATGATGCATTTAATGATGTACATTAGATTGCAGTTTGAAGATTTGGCATCTGCCCTACATTTCACGGTTGAGTGACTATGTTAAGAAGATTTGATTTTGGCATTCTCTCAGAAAGAAGTAGCCTTAGACAGACCAAACATGCATGGCTGATGTATGACAGTGATAAATTAATATTTTGAACTAAAAATTATATTTTATATTATTTGGACATTTTATTTGAAATCATTTTAATTCATCGGATATTCCACCAGGCTACAAGTGCACATCTCCCTAGGCCCATAATTATATAATCTTCAGTCGTTTCAAAGCGTGCGACTTAATTGACTTTTATTAAGACAAATCTTTAATATTATTACATTTCATCTTCAATAGCCTAGATATGATCAGCTGTCATAAGTGTCACTTGTCGCCAAAGGTTAATACTTCCTGTACGGACAGGTTAGACAATTGTTGATTTGCTTAAAGAGACTACAGACCAGTTACCGATAATTTCTGTCGTTGATGAGTGTATTTATCAACCATACATTGAGCTACTGTGGGAGTGTTCGATTAGTATGACAGAAACATGTTTAACGTAGACTGTAGTGATTAGACAGTGGTCATATCAGGTTTTGCACGGACTGAATAATAGTTATTCAGGTAGCCATTGGAACCTTTGCCACCAAATACATCGGCTGATTAAAAAGTGAGCGACGTTGAATCCATTTCTAGTAAACCTGAAGTCCCTGGAACCGGACAAAATTTAAGTGAAAACTCTGACGACACTGGATTGGCAGCATTTGACCTTTTTAAGGTATATTTAGACAAAAAAACTTAATTCTCTTAAAAGGGACATATCTGAAGTATCCGATATAAAGAAACGAAGAAATACTATTCGACTTATTAAAAAATATAGAGGATGCTGCTGATAATAGAGATTTTGAAATTGTTAAAGATGTTTGTGCCGTTATTGGGAAAAACATCAGAAAACGCTACAAATGCATTAAACTGGCCGATAAATCCCCAGGAGGCTGGACTATGGTTAAGGAGTATCTGTTGGATGAACTGGCATCAGATTCCGATAATGAGAAAAGAATTCGTTCAGCAGAAAACAGAGCCCTGCGAGCTAGAAATCAGACTAGGGAGACTAACCAGCGTAAGAAGGGAGATAACACGTCAAATGACTCGCGTAATCTTACTGCTACTATTACCAGTGCCGACCGTACTTTTCGTGGCTTCAGGAGAATCTCAACAAAGCCAACGGACATCTGTTTCGGGTGTAATCAGTCAGGACATTGGAGAAGAGACTGCCCTAGATACAAGGACACCAAACAGTCCCAGTAAATGCGGTAACAGTGAATGCAGTGACAGTGTTAATGATAAGTACTTTGATAATTTTGATTTGACAAATGATTTTTTTTCTGAAACTGTATGTTCAAAATATTTTGAATTTGAAAATTAAAGTGAGAATGTAAAAGGCAGTCCCCAAAAACATATTTCTTTTTGGAAAAATATTGATGCTAGTTTATTTGTGTGAAATATTATTGAAAATGGTTATTCGATTCCTTTTATTACAAGATCAACTAGGAAATTTAATAAAAATAACCGCTTAGCTTTTGATAACTCCGGTTTTGTATCGGGGGCAGTATCAGATTTACTTGACAAAGGCTGTATTACTTTAGTGAGTGACTGTCCTGAAGTAGTTAACCCTCTTAGTGTTGCTATAAATAAATCAGGTAAAACATAATCCTTGATCTTCGTGAAGTAAATCTACATATTTGGAAAGAAAAGTCAAATTTGAAGATTTAAAAATTGCACTTACATACTTTAAGAAAAATATTTTTTTATTCAAATTTGATCTTAAATCTGGATACCATTTTGATATGGTAGAGTGGATTCGTACATTTCAGGGTTTTTGTTGGAATGATAAATACTTTGTTTTACTATATTACCTTTCAGTCTCTCTACTAGTCCATATGTATTTACCAAATGTCTCCGACCTATGGTCAATTTTTGGCGAAAACATGGTATTCGTATAGTCCTACATTTAGATGATGGGTGTTGCATCAGTGAATCTTTTGAATTATCTGAGTCGGATTCCGATTTTGTATATAAATCTTTGTCGGATGCAGGTTTTTTAATATACGCGTAAAAGTCTATTTTAACCCCAATTCAGTCGTTGACTTGGTTGGGAATAAATTGGGATTCTAAAGATATGATGCTGAGTATTCCGTCTCAGAGAATTTCTGACGTAGCCACAGGTTTAAATTTGTTGTTAACTAAGATTTCTTGTGTAACAGCTCGTAATTTGGCTAAAGTTTGCGAGTGTATTATTTCCATGATGCCTGTTATAGGTAATGTAGCCCGACTTAAGACCAGGTATTTATACAGGTGTATAGAAGCACGGGTATCTTGGGATTATCAGTTTAGTTTGACTGATCAGTCAGTGATTAGTGAATTACTGTTTTAGCAGTCTAATATTGAGTCTCTTAATATCAGAAAGTTATCTGATTACAAAATTCCGTCAGTTGTCATTTACTCTGATGCCAGTAGTTATGCATGTGGTGCTTTTTCAGTTAATGATAACTATATTTTTCATAAAGTGTGGACGGATCAAGAGGTAGTCATGAGTTCGACTTGGAGGGAACTCAAAACAATTGTGCTTTATTTACAGTCATTTCAAAATAAATTGAAGGGGAATGTTGTCAAGAATTTCCCCGAAAACAAAAGTTGTGTGTCAATAATAAATAGTGGTAGTTCCAAGTCACACTTGCATGACTTAGCAAATTTCAAGAGTAGCGTTCTTGTCATAAGAATTGAGCCTTTATAAGCGATATTGTGATTATAACCTTATTTTCATTTCTTAATTTGAAAGGTGACCAATGTGAACACACACTTACCTCATGTTCTGGATCTGTCAAATCATTTGGAAGACGAGCCCATGGTCTAATTGCCGAATCTTTAAATGGAAGCATATGATTTAATCTACCTTAGCTTAATTGATTGTGAAATTCCTAACATTCGGGAAAAAATCTTATCTCCAGAGGTTGCACGATTTCATCCTCATCTTTGTAAATTAGCAGATGAAATACCTACATTGAATAATGATGTACCTAGCTATTTTGCTGTTAATTGGAAGAGACTTACCTGAAGCACATCATGTGCTTGCAGAAGTGACGGGTCCAAAGAACTGACCATATGCTCATAAAATGAGGCTAGGTTGTGTTATTGTTGGTGAAACATGTCTTAAGCAGTTCCACAATGTCAGTGTTAATAAGACCAACCTCATGCAAAATGGAAGGAAATCTTTGTGTAGCCGTGTCTATAAGTTCAGTGCGCAAAAGAATATGTTGACAGAAGAAATGAACCTTATTTAAATGTACGATTGCACAGAAAACACTGGAGTATTTACTAAAAGCAAATATGACAACGAAACAGGACCTTCTGTAGAGGACTGTGAGTTCTTGAGAGTTATGTGTCAAAGTGTTCATAGGAATGAAGAAGGTCACTGAGTAGCTCCCCTTCCCTTCAGAAAATCAAGATCTAGACTACCAGATAATCGAGACCAGGTACTTCGCACAGCTAAATATTTAAACCTGAGTCTCAAGAGGGATACTGTCAAGAAATAAACACTTTGTTGAATTCATGGGCTAAATATTGGATAACAAACATGCTGAGATAGCACCACTTGTCGAAAATGGAAGGGGGGGGTGGTACTTACCAATTTTTTGAGTTTACCATCCAAAAAAACCCCGGGTTATATCCGTGTGGTGTTTGATTCCTCGGTCAAATATAGTAACATTTCTTTAAATGATAATCTCTTATCAGGACCAGACATGATTAACAGTTTAGTTGGTGTATTATTACGGTTCCAAAAAGAACTGTTAGGCATTGTTGCACATATTCTGCAAATTTTCTACTGTTTTGTATTGAGTGAGGAACACAGAGATTTCTTAAGATTCTTTTCGTACAAAGAAAATGACCCTTCACAGGAACTCACTGAATATCGCATGCGTGTCCATGTATTCGGAAACAGCCCATCCCTTGCAGTAGCACGCATTGGTTTACGCAAAGCAGCCAAGACAGAAGAATGGTTCAGACGTAGTCAATTTTGTCGATCGTAACTTCTACGTCGATGACGGACTGAAATCTGTTCCCACTCCCCAAGAGGCAACTGATTTATTAAAACGCAAGAAGCACTAAAACAGAGTAGAAACCTCCGCTTACACAAAATAGCTTCAAATAGTACAGAAATGACGAATGGATTTTCAGAGGAAGATATTGCAAGCAATTCGAGAGTAGATTTAAGTGAAGCTGAATCACCAATCCAGGGTAGTCTTGGATTATATTGGAATATAAAAAATTTCAGATACCAAAGTATAAATCAATAGAATGTCCAGGACATAGATACAAATCCGGTAAAAATGGACAAACACGGACCTCTGGAAACCAAGAGGTGGGATCAGGTGCCATGGACGAGTAAGCATCCCCTGTCGACCGGTCACACCCGCCGTGAGTCCACAGTCAAGTCCAATGAAACACGTGAGGAGTGTATCCTTGTCACAATTGGTACAGACGTCTCAACAATCGCCAACGAAAAGGCAACTCAACATTTCACTTAGTGAACAGAGTAGTCGCAAACAAGACTATTATACCGACCATAAAATTTGCGGAACGTTGACATTAAACGCGGTTTTCGATATCCCTGTGTCAATAATTTGTCAGTGAGTAGTTTACCTCTGTATATGAAATCTTCATATGTTGTACACGCCCTGGCATATCGGATCATTTGTGAAATATAAACTCCAAATGCGGGTGAATTAGGGATATTACTACTTAAATGTGGAAAATTTACGATGGGAAAGCCGAAATCGTCGCGTTTATCGTATAGCTTAGTTGCTAATTTCCCGTCTGTGTTTATATTCAGTAAAATGTCTAAGTATGAAGCGTGTGTGCTTGATTCTGTTGTATCTTTAATTTCTAGTTCGCTGGGATATATCGCATTGACTTATGTATGAAAATTGTCATTATTAATTGACAAACCGTCGTCGATATATCTAAATGTCAAATTAAAGGACACCGCTAACTTTTTCTTCTTTTGATTCAGCAGTTTCTGAATGAAGTCTGCTTCGTATGAATAAAGGAACAGGTCGGCCAATAAAGGAGCACAAATGGTTCCCATAGGAATGCCGACAGTTTGTTGAAAGACCACGTCTCCGAACATTACAAATATATTGTCTATTAGAAATTCCAGCATGTTTTTTTATATCAACTTCAGTATATTTATGTGTAGAATCAGAGTGGTGTTTGACGAAATAAGTATCCTGATAGCCAATCACTAGATATTTAAATTTTTGGGGTACAACCTTTAGTGAAAAAAAACAGTTGTCTATGATGCTGAAAAGTCTTTCTTTTAATTTTTTATGTGGAATAGTAGTGTAAAGAGTAGAGAAGTCATAAGTTTTGATACTGTGAATTCGAGAAAAATTGTGTGCCTTCAAATTTTCTAAAAGCTGTTTAGAATTTTCAAGTATCCACATCTGATTTACACCGCTTCTGGAATAAGCAACTGTACAGTATTGTTGAAGTTTCTCCTTAACGGCTGTCAATATCTTGTAAGGAGTAAAGATAAAGGTTTGGTAGAACATTTGCTGGATCCTGCTATGTATCTTTGCTTATATGGGGTTTTATGAAGTTTAGGTATCCAGTATAAATGTGGTAGCTCGAAATCGGTATCCGTTGAAGGTATATCAAATGAGCGTAATACAGACACGTGAAGGATCTCGTCCTTTGAAAGTGAGCTACGTGTGTATGTAGGATTTCCAGAATTCGCGTAATGATTCGTTTTCGTTTTGCGTGTCATTTGACGAAAAGCCATTTACTAAACGAGAAGTCTTGTCTGTTGTGCATTCCTTATTTGACCCTTTGGGATTTATAGCTCCCGTGGTTATTCAAGGAAAGGTACTCTTACGTGATTTGATGCAAGAAACAAGAGATTGGGACGAACCCTTAACACAATTGATGCGTATTACATGGGAACAATGGAGACACTCCTTAGAATCTTTGGTCAGTCTAAAAATTCCACGTTCGTACACAAACACCTCATGGAATGCTATGATTAACAAGAACGTGTACGTATATTGCGATGGGTCAGAGAAAGCGTTAGTAGCGGTCGCTTTTCTGAGATCAACCAATGTTTCGGGACTGACACAAATATGTTTCATATTTTGGAAAGCAAAGGTTGCACCAGTACAAGGTCACAATATACCAAGATTGGAGTTATGCACTGACGTACTTGGTGTTCAGATTGCAGAAACGATCTCTACCGAACTTGACATAGATATTGATTCCTTTAGATTTATTACAGACAGTAAGGTGACTCTCGATTACATTAACAATTTATCCAAACGATTCTACATGTATGTCGAAAACCGTATTTCACGAATTAGAAAGTCATGCAAACCCAGTCAGTGGTCTTATATTCGAACTGACCCCAATCCTGCTGATGTGGGAACCAGATCAATTTCAGTTGATAAAATGCAGAATTGTATGTGGTTAAATACCGCACAGCATATCCATCATATAACAGAAAATTCCAGTAGCACAGATACTTGTGAATATCCAATCTTGAATCCAAACGAAGATAAATAAGTCCGCTCTACTGTACATGTGGTGAAATGTGAAATGAAGAAAATTGAATTTTCCTTGACATCAATCTGTGAGAAGTTTTTCAATTGGGCAAGTTTAGTGAATGCTATCAAACTTATAAAAAAACATGATAGGAAATCACATTTGGATAACGACTGTGGATGGCAAGATGACAACCTTGAATCACAAGATTCTAAAGTAGAAGTAAAGTATATTATTAAACAGGTCCAAAACGAAATGTTTGAAACAGAAATAAAATGTATTCGGACAAATTTACCTTTACCGAAAAACAGTCGGATCAAGAATTTGAATTCATTTGAGGATGACTCTGGTATGTTGCGTGTGAAAGGAGCTGGATTTTGAACAGAAGCACCCAATCATCATCCCGGGTAATTGTGCCACACTATTGATTCGTCATTTTCATGCTACAATAAAACATCAAGGCCGACACGTTACATCAGATGCTGTAAGAAGTGCTGGTTTTTGGATTGTTGGTGAAAAACGAATTATTTCATCAATAGTAGATAAGTGGTTAGTTCGTCACAATTACGAGGTAAAATGGAACAACAAATCATGAGTGATATACCGGAAGCTCGCGAGAGGAGGCCAAGCAAACACAAAGCGTTGGGCATTACTATTCACATGCCTATCCACTAGGGCAATACACATAGAGGTTATAGAGAAACTCAGTTCATCTCCGTTCATAAACGCCCTGCATAGAATGATTGCCATAAGAGGAGACATTCGAGAAATTCCATCTGACAAAGGAACATATTTTGTTGGCCCAGTCGACAGCTTGGATGTATATGCCAACGTTGAAGATGGAAAAGTTGTGAAATTCTTGCAAGATAAGCGTACGACGTGGAAATTCAGCCCCCTTACTCTTCCCAAGGGTGGAGTTTGGGAGAGGATGATAGGTATCACGCGTAGGATTTTGAATTCTATGATGTTGGAAGTTCAATCATGGAACTTAACTCAAGAATTGTTTATTACATTTCTTGCAGAAGGTAGACTTATTGTACTAATATCTTCAGACCCAAAAGCACCCGAAGTACTAAGTCCTAATATGATACTCACTCAGGGATCTGGTTTCAGACCAGCCACCATTGGGACGTTTAATATAAAAAGATCTTTACAAAGCGCATGTTTATTATAATATTCGCTGTATGTTTGAATTTGCAAATTTAAGCCAACTTTGATATTCTGCTAAATGAAAGTTTTTAACTGTACCATCCAGTACCTGGACCGGTTTTTACAAAATGTCTTTGTCTTTGACTTGGTCTTAAGACCACACTTACCACGTGTGACCGTTTAACAAAGAATTTTACAAAACCTGACACTTGGGAACAAAGACAGGTTTTAGATGATGATTACTCATAGGCAGTGAGTAGATGTTAGGTGTTGTGGTATATCTTTGTAGATGTCTCATGTTAAAATGTTCATAACCTAGCAAAATCGTATTTAAATATGTGTGAATAAGCCTCAAGATATGAGAAAGGTTAGGGTTTTTTTTGTTTGTTTTTTTTTTTAAATTGTCTAATAAACACTAAACCACTTATAAATACAATTCAAAATGAAATTACTTACATCTATTGTGATTTAAACACGTAAATTAAGTTTTTCAGACACGAAATAATCATTGTCTACAACATTTCTCTGACGTAATCGGCTTATATGCAAGTGAACCCTGGGTAAGACATTTGGAGAACCTTTATCGCGCATGTACCGCCACTTGATATCTCAGGTCATTGTGAACTCTATCCACGCGATCTCGGAAATATCAATTTCGGCAATATATTATATCACTAATTTTTTTAAATAGCTATCTCGTATTGTATTTTTTAAAAGTAAATATACAACCAGAGACATATCTCTGATGCATCATATAAAATAAAGGCCGATCTTAACAATGACCGTGTGTTATGGGTCAAATTTGTGACACAGAGAGTGCCTGAGATTTTCCTGAAACCGCATGTCAAATATTTGTTGACATTGAAGCGATGTTGAGAAAACGTGGCCGAAATCTTAAATTGGCTAAACTAGCTTGGAGACGACAAGCTTAATAGAAACAAAATGTAACTGGATTCAAGTAAGGCCATTCGATTGCATTATGTGGGAAATTAATGTGACTATTCAATAAAACGATCGTCTATTTAGCCAGGACGCTGCCTGTCAGGTTTGTTGACACTTACAGCTCATGTATTTTTATATCGTAGAAAAATCGAAATATAAGAACAATTACCATACCTTAACTATAATTATGTGGGTGTTTAAATATCCTCTCGATACTGAGAATTTGACAAATTATCTTAATACATGGAATGATAGATGCACGTCTTGTCATGTGCTTCCTTGAGAATCGGTAATCTCCGTAAAACGTTTACGAAAGATAATTAGCAATGACCAGAATGATGACCCATTCATAGGAAGGATACAACTTGCTACGTGTGGGTAGTTTAGTGTAATTTTTCGCATCCATTTGGTCAAGTAACCACCAGATGATCGGTTTGGGATGTCTATGAGATAAAATATTGCATAAAATCTTATTGTAAAATTTTGCGCCGACGACAGCTCATATTGCTTAAAATTTACGGAAAAGGCTGATAGATTGTAATAGAAATTTTAATCTCAAAAGATTACAAAAGATCATATGAAATGTAAAATTGCTTGAAAATTGAATATGTAAAGTTCCAAAATATAAAAATGTTCATCTTGTTTGCGATTCAGTCTGTACAATTTCTAGTTACGGAGATGTCTTCGCTTGTCTAATTCATTCTCAAGGTCATCTAAAATATCATCTATGTTTTCACGTGGTCCTCTTGATGGACGGGGGCCTTTACCAGATCCGCCTGTTGGACGTGGTCCTCCAGATGGACGGGGGCCTTTTGGTCTTTTACCGGATCCGCCTGTTGGACGTGGTCCTCCAGATGGACGGGGGCCTTTTGGTCTTTTACCGGATCCGCCTGTTGGACGTGGTCCTCCAGATGGACGGGGGCCTTTTGGTCTTTTACCGGGTCTTCCTGATGAACCTAAACGCTTCATCAGACTCTGATAAAGACGTCTCTCTAATTCTCTCTTTTTTGACCCTGGGGTTCCATTTTTGTCATCGCCTGGACCATGTACCATTTCGTTATTTGATACCTGGCCGTACATTCCTGAAAAAAAATTATCTATATAATTTTTTGTTCTATTTCATTAAAAAATAATCTCCTTGATAAAGAAAACATCTGGAGGACATTAGGGCCATCAAAAATCGTGATGATAATTTAATAATTACACATGATGACATCTATATTAATTTATACGGACTTTACTAGAAATCAAAAATTGGAATTACAGAAATAAAAAGTGATCTATTATTTAAGGTCAGTTTCAAACATCGTTATATAGAAACATAATTAGTTATTACATTTATACAAAATCTGTTATAAAAATGACTATTTTATTATTCTAAATCAGGTTTTATTCGCGATATTTTTATTTACACGTATTTAAAATATTTTTTTCGCATAATGAATTATGATAATATTTTCACGAAATTGGCATTCGAAATCGCGAAAATATTATCTCGCAAATAAATTCAGAATTTTTGTATCGCTAAAAATACCCAGCGAATATTTCCGAATTTACAGTATTTCAGTTCTCCACATTCTCCAAACAATGTTTGATATTCTTCACGATATTTTGAATTTACTATGAAGACTTTATCAATTTGATATACGTTTAGATTTATTATATACCCTTGTCTGATACCACTTTCTCTTTAGAAAATCTGTTAAAAATTGGAGCTCAAATGATGAAGTCTTATTGACAGAAACGATCGTCTTGAACATTTTATCTTTGGTATTATGTTTATAATATTCATAATGAATTCAGGAAATTTGTTCAGGAAATCAGAATTTAAAGGTATTACAACATAGAATCAATTGATGTTAAACTCACCATTTTCTATGCGGCCAATGAAGTCCATGATGAAATTTCCCAAATGATTCATCTCTATTACAAGACCTCTCATTTTCTCCAAGCGTCCAGCGAGTTCCTTAGCTGTGATGTCGTCATCTATATAAAAAGGTTGTGGTAATTTAAAAACAACATGGCGGCTTTTTTATATTGAGACTCAAGATTATTCACAATTTACGTCAAGTGATGCAATTAGTAGATATTTTCGTCAAACAGGACATAAATTGATTTGGAAAAGTGTGAGTGGGTGGGGGGCAAACAAACGTTTTAATGAATCCTCTACACTTATCTACAATATTGAGCGATGTCTTAATGAAATACATATTACCTTGAAGAACGTATTTAGATAAATATAATTTGCGATATCGTATATACAGTGTATGATAATTTAAAAATGTAAAACATCTCAGATACCAAAGTATAAATCAATAGAATGTCCAGGACATAGATACAAATCCGGTAAAAATGGACAAACACGGACCTCTGGAAACCGAGCAGAAAAAATGTGTAAAAACATATATTAAGGTATGGGATGTATAAGCCATGGACTTTTAAGGTATGTCGATCGTTATGTGTTAAACATGCGCATTTCACTTCATATTTAAAATACCCATTTAAATTGCAAATATCAGAACTGAATTATTTTCTCGGAAAAAGCAATGATTCGATTATTACAGCACATGGCTCTCTCTCTCTCTCTCTCTCTCTCAAAATATTTAATGTTTACCAGCTAGACTACTGATATCGGTTGTTTCAACCATAATATCAATGCCGGAAACTGCGCATGTTACCACCTGCCTAATTACTGCGTTGATAAATGAAATATGGTCTGTGTAATCATCAAAGTTTGTATCTCTTGCTCCTGAAATGAAAACGGATATTTATATATAATCATACTTTCCACTTAATAATCTAAACTTTATACAATTATGGAAATCTGCGAATGTTTTACACGTTAAACTACGTCCAAGTGTAAAAAATAAGGTGCAAACATTGAAAGCATATTTCGTTGTGTCCGAACTTAATGTACGTCATTTCATTATTGATTGATTTATTTTAATTATCATTATCTACAGTACTTACTTTGGACACAGTCTCCAAAGAAATGGAGTTGACTCAAATCGTCTGGAATTGCTGAAATAATAATAATAATAATACTAATACTAAAATTAAAAACAACATCAAAATTTCGTGATAAGAATTTCGTTGTTTTAAAATAATACTTATTCGTTGACATTATTTTTTTAAGTAACCTATTAACTTTACTAGGTGTAATTTATGTATTATTATTTTGTTATCGCATTGTTTTCTGATTCTACAACAACAATGATAAATAATAATAATAATAATAATAATAATAGTAATAGTTATGAATGTATAAATGAGTGTTACACCCAATTTTATATTTGAAGTTTGACATATCTTTTTCGAAATTGGAATGAAAAACCTTTCACTAAACCTGTGTAAAACACATTTATATTGTAGCACTCAGCTTTAATCTAAAATAATCCGTTCATCTATCACATAGAATCTAACCATACATTGTGTCAATATGTGAGGCGATGTATTTTAATTCACCAACGTAATACTGTGAGAAAAACTCAAATAATAGAAACATTGTGGTAACTGTTTATCCTTGAAGCAGTTATGGTTATTTTAAAGGGGCATTGCTGTGCTTACCAAAAATTATTTCCATTTATTTTTCTATTTTTACTTCATGTACTTGATGTGCAATAACAAATAAGGGCTATACACGGGCATACAAATCTTACATCCCTATATATTTTGTGAAAATAAGGTCGGGTCCAGTGCGGTATTCATATAGAAACAGTAAGGTTGAGTTAATCAGTTGCAAGTCAAAAAGATGCCAAACCTGGGTTTCTCGAGCAGTTTTCACAAAATGTATAGGGATTTAAGACTTTTTATGCCCGTGTATATCTCTTTCATGAGATTGTATATCAATCTAAGTATTGAAAAAGGAAAAAGGAATTTTGAAAAAAAAACACATATAATGCCCCTTTAAGTTTTTTCTACATTTCAAAACACATATTCAATTTAAATGGCATCAAACGTATCGTTAACGCTTACGTGGTAGTTGTTTCATGTCATCTTCAAGTAGTCGTTCTGCCCTCTCAAAAAGAGCAGAGGCTGCAATAAAACGTGGGTCGATATCTCCATTCTGATTAAGTGGCTCTAAAAGGGTGAAAAAATTATGTTTACAAGAAATTGTTGAAAATAGGTTCATTAAAACAGAAACTAGAAAATCATGTAAAAAAATAAATAAATAAAAACGATTTAAACCGAATTTACATGTGTATTGTAATTGAGTTATTTGGGTGCACACCAAATTTGAATGATTTCGCACAAATATTTGAATGTGCTCAATTTTCATGTGCCTAACACTGAGACTTTGAACACAATACTCAATGTGAAAATTTAAACTACATGGAAATGGTTCTAGTTGTAACGACAATCAATTAATTGCGCCCAAAGAAAAAAGCTTTCAGAAATATTCGACCTTTTAAAAATTATTACAGAAAATGAGAAAGTGACAATTTAATTTTGACAAACGTCTGACTGATATATTCATAATTATCCAAAAAATAACACAATTAGGGCCTGGGTCCCCTAACTCAGTGAATACTGAAGTTAAACTTATATATTTCATTATTTCTACTAAATATTGGAATCTCGCCACATACCACCTCGCTTGTATTTAATTTCGAAGATATTTGGTCTTTTGACAATTTCTTTTAAAATTGATTTTTAATAAGTACATACCTCCACTAATTGGACCAATTTGAGCCAATGAATTAGGTGGTCGTAAAACCCAGCAGTCACTGTCACTGTGGAATTTATGATTTGCACACCATAAATGACTAATACAGTTATAAATGTTTATTACACAGACAGCCTATAAATATATTTCAGACGATTTCATCAGACGAGCAGTAATTGCCATCATAATACACTTTAATAAAGAAATATGTCTAATCGCAGCATAAACTATGCATATTTTCATGTGACAATAATAACATTTTAGTTGACCTTCAGTATTTACTGAATGTGATGGTACCTAGTCGAGAATCACCATTATACACATTACAATGAGATAGGAAGTAAACTGCGCATGTGCATACGAACACGTTCAGAAGCATTGTTTATTGTACAAATATGTCCTGTTCTTATCTCTTCAGTTGTTTGTTCACACTCTCAGCCAGTAATTATATAATTCATCACCTGCAATTGAAGCCAGTTCATTGAGGAACTTCTGGACTTCTTTGAGGTCCCCATTTACTTTACCGGTAAACTGCCTGATATCTGCTTTTGGAACGTGCGACAGTACTAAAAAATAAAAACAATTATTATAACAAACACATGTAATTAACATAACATTCATACCAATATATTGAAAAATCTGTAATCAACACATTGTAACTTGTGAAAAATAAAACATATTGATATTATGTTCAGTGAATAAAAATTGAATTAGCAACATTTGAATACGACACAGAGGAAATATCAATTCTGACAACTGCCAAATTATTGACATAGGGATATCGAAAACCGCGTTTTATGTCAACATTCCGCAAATTTTACGGTCGGTATAATAGTCTTGTTTGCGATTGCTCTGTTTCACTAGATGAAATAATGAGTTGTCTTTTCGTTGGCGGTTGTTGAGACGTCTATACCATTTTGACGAGGATTCGTTCCTTGCGTATTTCATTTGGATTTGACTGTGGACTCACGACGGGTGTGACCGGTCGACAGGGGATGATTACTCCTCCATGGCACCTGATCCCACCTCTTGGTTTCCAGAGGTCCATGTTTGTCCATTTTTGCCAGACGTGTATCTGTATCCTGGACATCCTAAAGATTGATGCTTTGTTATCTGAGATGTTTTATATTCCATAAGAGTAACATATCTGCATCATGCAAATAATATTATATCTTATTATACACAACATTTGACCACGATACTCTCATAATTACATTTAACATGACAATTTATAGATTTGTTATCAATTATAAATTATACCAAATGCATAGTTTAGATAGCAATATTCTTTAAAAGTCCAACTCAGAGCAGGTGTAAGTGTGTCCACAGTAGGACACCTTACCATTGATGGAACTAACTAAAATCGCTGGCCAGTTCCTGCCAATGGTAAGAGCCTAATGATAACGTGGTGTATTCAATTTATCAATACTCACCTTCTTCAAGGTCAGCTTCCGTCATATGCAAAACCTTTTTTAGGTCATCTTCGTCGTGACTGTCATGATCGCACTGAAATAAACAACTCTAGCCATATACCTATTTCCACTTTGAAAATAAAAAGCAGGAAATTCAATAGCACTACCTTATGTTACACATTGGTTACGTTTTACTTTCTATTCAATTTTCTGTTAGTCAGTTATGTATGGGTAATTGGTAGCGGACTTAGAATTATTCTGAGAGATATATAAATACATTAAAAAGATCTCTTTAACAAATGAAGTGGTAAAATGGTAAATCGATTAACTTTCCGTAAAATTGACTTTTCCTTATTAACTTGATGATGAGGTGATTATCAATTAAAACATTAACTAAAACAATAATATTGGGCATTTTCTGCACCAGTTTGATACGCTCATAGACAGAAGACACAGAACGCATTAGACTCTATGCTTTTTCACCGCTTTGCATTCCAATTTAGACCACAATTTCGAAATTAATAGATTTACTGGATTTTTCAGTTGAGACAGATTTTCAAAGAATACACAGAACTGATTACCACGAAATGAAAATCAAGTTATTTCTATGTTTGGGTAAAGACCACACAATATGTCTGAAACTGAATTCCGGTATAAGGAAAATACGGATTTATAACTTTTATTAGAGTAACAACACTTATAAACACTTGTTTAAAGCATAATAAAATCTAATGAACGTTTTAACAAAAATATCATTGAAACAACATTTGCTCACAACTACGCTTAATTAATACATGGTGATTCCTAATATTTAAATATTATCGATTCTGAATTAAATATTATAAACATAATAGCAAAATAAGTAATACCATATCTAAGTTTTTAAAAAAGATTTACTGATTCTTTCGTGTTTAATATTATATTTTGTCTTTAATACATTTATCGAAATATAGTTTACATTCTACCGTTACATTAAACATTAAATAGAAAACCATGGTACGAATACATTCACAGAACATTATAATATTATACTGCTTACCGGCTTTGCGAAGGCCACCGCCAGAATCCCCAGGAAAATTAAAACTTTCATGTCGAACGAGTTCGCGCTGTCTGACCACTATGATCAGTCAAGCCGGCTTTTATACAAATGAAATTTAGCGGATCGTGACTGACGGCGTAATCATATAATCCTGCTATTAAGCCTGATTTTTTTCCGAACAATAAACTGAATAAATAAATCTAAATAATGGATCATTCAGAGAAAGAACTTAAATTCAATGTCAATTATCCATGCTTGTCGATGTTTACCAATGTCAATTATCCATGCTTGTCGATGTTTACCGGTGTCTTAACAAAAGGGTACTGATGTCAAAAATTGGGCTTCACAATTAAGAGACCGTGTTACTCATTTTTGTTAGAACAGTCTTTAAACATAAAATGCGTAGTATCTGTAGAATTATGAAAAGCATTTGAAGGTCTTAGAAAATCTAATAAGATTGAATTTTTGAAAAAAAAAAGTTTACAAGCGGACGTACATAGATCCGCCATGTCAATTAAAATTAAAATATATGCAGAAAAAAATCCTCCGATGCAATTTTCGACAACTTTGTCCCGATAATTTGTCAGTAAATAATGAACCTCTGTATTTAAAAGAAATGATTTGCAAGAATTATCATTAAAGGTGTCCTTTTGCAGTTTTATTATTGTTTTGTTTGTTTATTGTTGTTTAACGTCCCACTCAAAAATCTTTCACTCATATGGAGACGTCACCAATTGCCGATGAAGGGCTTCAAATTTTGACCTATGCTCGACACTTACGGCCATTGGCCAGTGAGAGTTCTTTAACATGCCGACACCTACTGTGAAAAGAAAGCTCGGTTTTTTTCTGTCTCATCCGAAGTACAAAAAACCAACCCGTGGCCGGTTGGGCCGTGGTGGACCGTTGTTTTCCCGACATAAACCCAGTACCTGGTATCTTAGTACCAGATGATGACTTTAAGCTATTGTATTGTTTCGTATGGATAGCGCTGATTAAATTATAAATTCTCCAAAACTATAATAGTTCTCTTTTTACAGTGGTTAATCATACACGGATTTTGAAATACATTTCGTTTTGCTTTTTTCTTTTTCTTTTGTTTTTTTTTTCTTTTTGGTTTTTTGTTTGTTTGTTTTGCCTTGTATGCGATACCACTTTCTACTTTCTACTATTAACTTTGGTAAATTATGTGTTTAATATATGCAACTACAAGTTCGTTGAACACTGCTGGTGGACCGTTTTAGTCCCCCGAGGGTGTACATGGTATTCCTGTTCCAGCTGATTATTTTATATTAGAGCAATATGTTGAATGGATACCACTTTTTGAATTCTAAATTCTTTGAAACTAAGATAGTTATCTTTTTACAGTGGTTACACTTACACTGATTTTGAAATACATTGCGGTTATTTTTGGGCCTTGTATGATAGCACATTTTGATTCGGAACTCTACATCCATTTTAAATTCGGGCTTAACTGATGAAGTCTCATTGACAGAAACGATCTTTGATCTTGAGTATTTGTTTTGGCCAGTTTTTATTTGCTACACTATAACTTTGCTATCATGTGTATAATATTTGAAACATACACCTCTATTAAAGCTTTGCCGACTAAGAAAGAATTATGCAAAGTTATGCAGAAAAATGTCGAAGTATATATTTGAATGTATGTTTATCATCTAAATCGAGAGACATGTAGTTATATTTCACTTATTTCGTAATTATAATAACGGATTCTGAAATCGATATACATTGAAACGTGTGTATAACAACCTCCCTTGGGATATCAGAAAGCAAGTCTTTATAGGGTGGTTGTCTTTATATAGAGGTTGATATGTACACAAATGGTACTGCTAGGGACAGCAAAAACGGTCTTTGTGACAAGGTGGTCTTTATATTTTATACTTAAGCAGGTTTTACTGTACACTGATTTCCGTATAATCGTTATCTGTTACTGTTCCTTTTGTCATGCAAAATTTAAAAATCAGTATTTTAGTTAAAAAGCGAGATGACAGAAATCAGTCACCTGCCATCTTGGTTTTGATCCGAACTAATTGAGATTGGCAAACGTCACCTTAAAAAAAACCAGAATTCATACGAAATTATAAAGTTATGCTTACACACGACAGTTTGTGACAGAGATATTTTATATAGCTTTGAGTAGTATATGTCTACGTTCATTTCATATAAATCTTCTCACGGTCAATATCGAGGATAAAGGTTACCTGGTCATTATCAAATTTTCATCAGATAATTGGGGTTTAGTGAATTAAACTTGTGGTCAAGTAACGAAAAATACATCGCCTGCTAAGATTGTTTCTTTGTAATACTTGTCAGTTAGAAACGTAAATGGACAGAAACCACCAAATATTTTCCCATAGGCCTCAATACTAATTTACAAAACTTCAGGTCACTGTCACTCCCATGTTTATTATATCTGGGTCAAATAAGTACCCTGTGATGAAAGATCAATATTTTTGATAACAAAATTTGCAATCAAAAAGTATAGGTTTGCCGTTGCATTTTGTACTTCAAATTTTCTCTTATTAGTTACAAAGCTCGTAGTACTCTGCACCAAACCTTAAAAAAAACCAGAATTCATACGGAAAATATCTATTCTCATATGACCCCTCCCTTTCAATTTTCAAACCGTCAACCCTATAATTTCCAAAGTACTACCAATATTTCTGTATCTTTTTTATCACCTTTATTTCACTTATTAATGGCAAAACTAATTTTTTTGTCATTCAATGACCAATCAGATCGCTGGGCTCTCATTTTACCCTCCGCACAACTTTGGGTGTCCAATATTTTTGAAAATGTCTGTGCCCATTTTTGTAAACAAAGCTAGTAGTACTTTGCACCAAATAAGAATATCTATGTATATCTTGTTTTGCAACCATGTTCGTCGTCATTATAAATTTTAAGGGGTTTTCTCTGATGAAAAGACAGCAGTTTCAAGGTTACTATAACTAAAGTAGATATTTCAGTATCTTAAATTTAAGAGGTACTGAAAGTGTTTTAAGATATCAGCCAAATACAAAAAATCTGCATCATACACGCATACAAATATATATATATATATATATATATATATATATATATATATATATATATATATATATATATATATATATATATATATATATATATATATATATATAATAATAATAATAATAATTTTTGTGGGTGTATTTTTTCAATCTGTGAAGATCCTAAATGAGAAAAAATGACATTACACTTTACTGGAAAAAGAAGTATATCAATATATAACCCCTTTAAAGATTTTCAATGCAGAAAAGAAACATTGACAACGACTGAAAATGAGTATTGTTATTCTTTAATTATAACTTATTGTATATGCTTGATATATCGAATCTAAATATATGGATACAATTTTAATTCGTATTGACAATGCTAATCAGTTGACTATATATATATATATATATATATATATATATATATATATATATATATATATATATATATAACTCCACTCATACCTGATCACACTTCAGGATATACAGAGGTTCGTCTTTGTCCAATGTTTACATATTTACCAGGTTTGTAGGTTTTGCCTCTGGACATCCTGGAGGTTAATACGGGTAACTGTGATTTTTATGTTTTTCTGCAGTTAAATCAAATTGTCACGCCAAACAAGTTCAACCTATTTTTCTTGAGGCATATATAGGCTTTTCAACACTGACATTAACCAGGTTTTACTGAGAAATACTAGGTTTTACTTATGAGTGTGCTTTTCGTGTATTCGTACATAAATCTGCAATATTCACAATATTATATACAGTTAAAACTAATGATTCAATTTTCACGAATGAATAAAGCACGATTGGATATTCGAATAGATAATCTTTATTCTAATTTTCGGTCATCTGACTCAGTGTCAGTTTATTACACGTTATTTTAAATCTACTATCTTTAGTCGGCATGACGAGGATAAACGGGTTGCAAGGGATTTTCAGAAATAAGAGTCTGGTTGTAAGGCCAAAATTACTTTTCGCAGATATATAAAACATCTCAAATACCAAAGTATAAATCTTTAGGATTTCTAGGACAAAGATACAAATCCGGCCGAAATGGACAAACACGGACCTCTGGAAACGAAGAGGTGGGATCAAGTGCCATGGAGGAGTAAGCATTCCCTATTACCCAGTGAAACAGAGTAATCGCAAACAAGACTATTATACCGACAATAAAATTTGCGGAACATTGATATCAAACGCGGTTTTTAATATCCCTGTGTCAATAATTTGTAACTGAGTAGTTTACATCTGTATATGAAATGTTCATAAGTTGAACACGCCCTGGCATATCAGATCATTTGTGAAATATAAACTCCAAATGCGAGTGACTATGGGATGTTACTACTTAAATGTGGAAAATTTACGATGGGAAAGCCGAAATCGTCGCGTCTGAGTTGTTATGGTCCAAATTGTTCGTAACAATATTATGCACCTTCAACGAAAAAGTTGACCTGCATAACTTCCGGCTAATGAGTTTATCGCATAGGTGGCCAATAATATGTACAGTGAAAAGAGCCAGATTTGATAAGTAACCTAACGTAGACCAACACTAACTTTGGGAATAAAACTGTAATATGACAGAGGTGTTCTGTCACATGTTGCGCGTGTCACTTCAAAGATTTATTTTCATGAAAAATAATAATGCATTAGAATCACTTGATAAAGTCAACATTAAACAATATAAATAACAAAAAAAATGTTCTGCATTTGTTCGATATACAGTGGAACATCGCAATGAAAATCACCTAATTGACTGACTGAAATTGACTTGATCACGTGGCCATATCTTTAGTGAGGGTTTACACCTATCAGATATCTATAAGGACATTCTAAACGACTGGATATTTGCCGTCCTAATTGCAAGGTGGCCTACTAAGCGCGGTGGTGTTTTGGGGAAGTTTCAATGTATATATAGCTCACGTATATGCCACAATTTATCTCCATGCGTCTTAATAAGAGATGTCATTCTGATTTTCATTTTTTGTTTTGGCGCTTTACGTCACACTCTACACTTTTTCAGTTTCAGAATGACGAAAAGCCTTCTACGTGTAAACTTGCAAACGTTTTGCTTTCGGAAATATGTTTTATATCCAATATGACCACAACTGTTGAAGTCTTATTGACAGAAGCGATCGTTGGCTTGCACCCACTCTGATTAGAAATGAACTACTTTATAGTTAACAGCACGATGCTCTAACCCCTCTGCCTTGGAAGACACTGTAGTTCTTTGAACAATTCAATTATTAATTTTTCTCAGCAAATGGAAACATTTTATGATAGATAAATAATAAATAACATTTCATAAATAATTGCTAACATACTATCAAATAGATATATGTAATAAACTTACTTAGGTGGATCAAAAGCATAATGTGTGTAACATCGAAGTATATAGTTAAATGTCATAGAACTACAATTTGAAACTTTGCGTACTTTTTAAGAGGGGGTGGGTGTGTGGGTGCAGATGTTAATTTCCTTGGTGTGGATTATAATAAAGTAGTGATAAAATCATAATGTCAATGTATCAAAAATCTCATATACAAAAGTATAAATCATTTGGATGTCCAGGATATAGGTACAAACCCGGTAGAAAATTTGACAAACGTAGTGTGAAAATTCCTACCAATTCATTTTGCATACTTCAATATTTAAAAAGTCTTATATTTAACGTTTTGATAAGTTTTGGCAGTTGTCGACATTCGAAACTAATTCAAAAGAACTGTTACAAAAAACCATGCAACCAAGGCGACACGGACATAAACAATGTTTGTGGCATTTTGTAATCAAATTATCCCGAACATTCTAAAATAAATTTATCACCTCTAACAGGCATAAAAGACATTTAAATATTCATAAATTTTTTTGTAGTATATTTTTAGGTTGATTATTTTATTTTAAGTTATGGTAGTTTTTTTATTGAGAATTATTTTATTTTTTTTTGGATTTTGGGTTTTTAAAATTTTTTTTATTTTTGGAAATAAAAGTTAATATATATTAAAATAATTAAATAAAGTATAGAATTTATATTTGATTAATTTAGATTTTAAATAATGTAAATAAAATTATATATAAATAATTAATTTAATAGAAAATCAAATATTTTAAAATTTAAATAAATGTTATAGTTAGATTAGTAAAAAGTTTTTTTGAGAATATTTAAAAAAAAAATTATAAAGTTAAGTTATGTTGAAAAATAAATAAAGGTTAAATATAATTTGATTATTTTTTATATTAATATTATAAGGGGGTATTGTGGGTTTCTTTTTGGCATTTTGTAATCAAATTATCCCGAAAATTCTAAAATAAATTTATCACCTCTAACAGGCATAAAAGACATTTAAATTATACGCACTTTTAACTCCATAGATAAACGTGAAAAGATACGTTATGTAAACATTTTCAATCGTGAAAGACAAGAATAAGAAAAATGTGTCTCGGTCTTTTACAAAACATTCTCTCCCACTGAGAACTAAGACGAAAGCAGTGTCCAAGCGTTACGTTTGAAAAAGCTGTTTGTTGCTTTGTGATTAGAGAATAATCAGGGTACTTTGTCATTCACCTGTATAAATAGGTGTTAAAAGATGTTACATGCGTAAATAATGGGTATTTAAAATATGGACGCAATACCTCGTACATTATTGAATACATCTAATATAACCTTGTTTTATTTTAGTATTATAAATGTAATTGTTAACACATCTTCTGTCTTTGATGTGTAACCTTTACAGGAAATTACAAATTGTAAGAATCCTGATATAATATAACATTAGGTTACTTTAAGCTAACTGAATTTTTGTGTAATACAGTTTTAATAATATTTGACTTTAGTATTAGATTTCCTTTTTTGCATGGATTCAACAATGTTCTATTAAACAATTTATAAACATAATACCAAAGACGATCGTTTCCGTCATGTAGACTTCTTCAGTTGAGCTCCAATTTAAGACATATTTTCTAGAGAGAAAATGGTATTATATAAGTCACATGATAAATCTAAATACATAGCCAAATCTGTCTAACCACTGTAAAAAGATGACTATCTAAGTTTTGAAGAAATTAGCTGAAACTACTACTACTACTACTACTACTAATTACAATACCTGTTTTAACTAACAACTTCGTGATAGTAAGAACGTAACACCTCAATAATTACGACGACCACGATAATCGTCGTCGTCATCATCATCATCAGCGAAATAAAGCAGGTGAAATGTCTGAATTCAATATGAAGCGTTATTGATAAGGTTTAGCATGCCTTCAATCGTCTTATTTTTTATATTTCAAGGCATCCTTCTATATATTGTCATCAAATATTGGTGAACAGTATAAGTAGTCCTGTGAGTTGATAACACAAAAGTAAGAAGTCGCTGTAAATAAATTACAAATCACAGTGTTAAGCGTCAGATGGTTATGATAGCATCATACAAAAATGAGAAATCCAGAAATGTGACCTGGTGCATTGAAGGAGAAACCATTCCCGACAAAGTAATTTTTCTCTGTATATGAAATGACATATGAAACATGCTATGGCATATCGAATCATTTTCGGCTATACTTTTAGAGATTATTTGGCCTTGTATGATACCACTTTCTCTTTAGAAAATACACATACTTTTCAAACTTGAGCTCAACTGATGAAGTCTAATTGACAGAAACGATATCGTCTTGAACATTATAACTTTGGTATTATGTTTATAATATTTATAATCACCAGGTCGTGGCCACTGCTGGTGGACTAGTACCTGGTATTTTGGTACCAGCTGTTCATCTTATACTAAAGTAATATTTGGCACTGATAACACCATTTAAATTCGAAAATTGTCTAAAGCTAAGATAGTCATTTTTTTACCGTGGTTAATCCTAGACGGATTTCGGCTATACTTTTAGAGATATTATTTGGCCTTGTATGATACCACTTTCTCTTTAGAAAATGCACATACTTTTCAAATTGGAGCTCAACTGATGAAGTCTAATTGACAGAAACGATATCGTCTTGAGTATTAATAACTTTGGTTTTATGTTTATAATATTTCAAAATATAAATTCAGAAAAATGTCTAGATTATTAAGTGATGGTAGAAAAATATATAGTGAAGGCATATACTATGGTAAAACTACAAAATTCAAAATATAAAATGATCTTATGACGGAGAATTTAAGAAACTAGATTTTATTTTTGAATTTTCGTACAGAGCATACAATGCAGACGTACATGTACGATGGGATTATTTTCCATATATTGCATTATTTCGACTTAAATTATCAAGATAAGTAAATATGGTATATCATTGATTGTTTGTTTGTTTTTTTATTTATTTATTGCTTGTCGTCATGAAAATGTCACTGAACCGAAAAATTAAATCGATTTTATGGGTATTAATATCTTTTGATTAGACATGATAAATATAAAAAAAAATCAGATACCAAAGTATAAATCAATAGAATGTCCAGGACATAGATACAAATCCGGTAAAAATGGACAAACACGGATCTCTGGAAACCAAGAGGTAGGATCAGGTGCCATGGATGAGTAAGCATCCCCTGTCGACCGGTCACACTCGCCGTGAGTCCACAGTCAAGTCCAATGAAACACATGAGGAGTGTATCCTCGTCACAATTGGTACAGACGTCTCAACAACCGCCAACGAAAAGGCAACTCAACATTTCACTTAGTGAAACAGAGTAGTCGCAAACAAGACTATTATACCGATCATAACATTTGCGGAACGTTGACATTAAACGCGGTTTTCGATATCCCTGTGTCAATAATTTGTCAGTGAGTAGTTTACCTCTGTATATGAAATCTTCATATGTTGTACACGCCCTGGCATATTGGATCATTTATGAAATATAAACTCCATATGCGGGTGAATGAGGGATATTACTACTTAAATATGGAAAATTTACGATGGGAAAGCCGAAATCGTCGCGTTTATCGTATAGCTTAGTTGCTAATTTCCCGTCTGTGTTTATATTCAGTAAAATGTCTAAGTATGAAGCGTTTGTGCTTGATTCTGTTGTATCTTTAATTTCTAGTTCGCTGGGATATATTGCATTGACTTATGTATGAAAATTGTCAATATTAATTGACAAAACGTCGTCGATATATCTAAATGTCAAATTAAATGACACCGCTAACTTTTTCTTTTTTTGATTCAGCAGTTTCTGAATGAAGTCTGCTTCGTATGAATAAAGGAACAGGTCGGCCAATAAAGGAACACAATTGGTTCCCATAGGAATGCCAACAGTTTGTTGAAAGACCACGTCTCCGAACATTACAAATATATTGTCTATTAGAAATTTCAGCATGTTTTTTTATATTAACTTCAGTATATTTATGTGTAGAATAAGAGTGGTGTTTGACTAAATAAGTATCCTGATAGCCAATCACTAGATATCTAAATTTTCGGGTACCACCTTTAGTGAAAAAAAAAAACAGTTTCCTATGATGCTGAAAAGTCTTCCTCTTATTTTTTTGTGGAATAGTAGTGTAAAGAGTAGAGAAGTCATAAGTTTTGATACTGTGAATTCGAGAAAAAATTGTGTGCCTTCAAATTTTCTAAAAGCTGTTTAGAATTTTTATGTATCCACATCTGATTTACACCACTCCTGGAATAAGCAACTGTAAAGTTTCTCCTTAACGGCTGTCAATATCTTGGTAAGGAGTAAAGATAAAGGTTTGGTAGAACATTTGCTGGATCCTGCTATGTATCTTTGCTTATATGGGGTTTTATAAAGTTTAGGTATCCATTATAAATGTGGTAGCTCGAAATCGGTATCCGTTGTAGGTATATCAAGTGAACGTAATACGGACACGTGATTTTGGAGGATCTTGTCCTTTGAAAGTGAGCTACGTGTATATGTAGGATTTCCAGAATTCGTATTAAACCCAAGTTCTTCTAATAAACAATTATAGTAATGTGCCTTACAAATAAAAACTATATTAGTTGAGGCTTTGTCTGCTGGCACCACTACATATTGGTCATGTAATCTATCCAGTTCAGTTACTACTTCTGGATCATTAAATACAGAGGGATAACGTGTTTTCATAGTCCCTTTAAGTTTTCGAATACGAGATTTTATCAACCATCGTATGGCTTTCAGCCATTCAGACAAAGTGTCTGGTTATACGTCTTCATGTTTGGCCCATCGTCTGGCATAATCTTCGACAGAATCCATAACTAAACTGAAATTCTGAAATTCCAATTAAAGGTACGGGCTTCCAGGTATTTGGGGCCCCTTAAAATAAGATTTTTGAGGCTTTCATTTTCAACAATAGAAACGTCGCCGGTAATGACATGCCCGATAGTAATGTATTTGAAGGGGATGAAGCACATGACAGTGTTGTGTAGAAGATGGTTGATGTCTATGCACTGCAAAACCTGTTTGTAATTGAATAGCTTGGATGCGATGGTAGGTGTATAGCTTTATGAAATGCAAGGCGTGGTCTTCAGTTTAAAATATGATGGAATACAGGACTAAACTTTTTTTATGATTTAGAACATTGCCAATGTTTAAAGTGTCTATGCCTTTATTTGTAAATTTAAGTTTAAGGAAAAGACGTTTCTATTCAGAACAGTCATCGTTTGTAACGCGTGCAGGCTTAAACAGTCTGTGATAAGCGATGTCCATTATATTGGAGTTCAGTATGTATTCTGGGGTTGAAGAATCCGTGTAGGGGTTCATTCTTGCTTCTTGAAAAAGTTTATTGAGATTTGTAAATGGAACAGAATAAAGTTTGCTGCGAGTGTGATGAAGACCCCAATTTTTGTTAACGTAAGGTAAAAGAGATGAAAAAGTGACATCATGTATGTAGGGTCGGTTGTATGAACGATGTCCGTGACTTCGTTTACGTCTTACGTTAGAATTAAAAAGATCCATCACATTAACACCATTATACATTGGGCTTGATAGATTGCATACACTTTGGATATTATCGTTACATCCATAGGGATATGCAGTGCCAAGCTGTTTAATCCAAAATTATTCACGTTGTCTACAGAAGGGGGTACTCAAGGTGTGATTGTTGGTCCAGTGGTATATTTTTTCAAATATACGCACTCTCATACACAAGATGGAATGGTCAGGAGAGTTGAAATGTCGATAGAGTATCTGGTTACCCCCATTATAAATCTCGAATCGATGACCAGATACTCTTTTATTTAAGGGTCCCTTAGCTTCGCCAACATAAATCAAACCACACAAGGTACACTCAATTCCGTAAACAACGTTAGATGATTTGCAGTCTAGAATATCCCAGCTTCTGGTGTTGTAATGCTTATTTGTCAGATTGCTGGTGTACACTTGATCAGTTATTAATATATGAATAGTAAAATTAAACTGGAATAGGTAACGTTTTGCATTTTATTATGTTTTTTAAATGTGTGGACGTCGAATTTAGTGAAACTTGCCACTTGTTTCCCGTGGGACCCATTCCCTGCATGTAACACCATCAGGCCAGAAGTTAGGGTCAATCACAAAAGCAGAGTCTCTAGTAGCAATATTTACTTTAACGGTATAGGGAGAATTCTGATACTTTGTATTTTCTCGCCTTATTAGTAATCTGATATAAGTTACAGTAACGTTGTTTTCTGTGCAGTAATCACGTATGCCTTTTTCAACCATTTCAAAAGGTCTATCTGCCGTAATGCTAGCAAGTACAAGTCTTGTTATCCGTTTCCTTACAATACCTGTGAAGTTGCTTGATATCGGGACAATACGATACTGATCATAGTTATCTTATGTTACCACAGTTATTTCTCATGTTGCTCAAAGAAACATTAGAATCTCTATTAGGCATATTGCGTATCTGTTTCGGTACTACTCTGGTTTGCTTGTTTGATAATGTAGTAGTCGACATATTATCAGTATTATGTTTTGTTTGCACTATCGACGAATGTGTCTCTTATACTCCTCCATATCATAGTCATCAAATGTTTGGATTTTTTTTACTTGACTGAGATGATATGTATATATGTAGGTAGAGGTAGGTTGGTAGGTAGGTATGTACGTACGTACGTATGTATGCCGGCTATTAAATATCATCAAAAGATTACTTACGACCAAAGGGTAAAAGGCATTTGTTATTTCAAAGAATTAATCTGACTAATCTTATATTATACTTTAGATTTCTAATCCTGTTTTCTATTTTAACTTCGTTCTACCTCTTTGGTATATACATTAAATTGCAAATTCAAAACATTAAATTAATTTTTGTGATACAAAAACAAGCCTATGAACGAACATATTACGTGTCCACGTGCTCTCGACAGAGAAAAGCTGAACCAAGTATATGTCGTTATTCAAAAATACTGAGAGTTCAATAACAGCTCTGTTTCTTTCCTCGTGGAAAATGACATATGCATCTAGTTCTATACGTACATGGCGCATACGGGTTCCTTAAGAAACCAAAACAACACTCTCTACTTTTCTGACATACGGCGTACAGATATAAAATTGCTGCACGAATAGGTTTCCCAAAATAACATGACACATCTGGGTTCTATATGAAACCAAAACTTAGGGCTGAACAAGAGAACTATGTGTCCGAGGTCGTATGCCACTCATTACTGTAGCTCTAATACATTTTGCCGACAAGAGGTATCTCGCCCTAGTGAAAATCCAAATTAGACTCGTTGTGTTTGTAAATATGTGTCAAACTGTCTTGCCAGACCTATACATGTATTTGATTTTTAAACTTTACCTTAATAATAATTCTAAATGTCAGGATATTACAAGCCGTAATGTTTTCAGAAAATAAATAAAAAGACTGATAGATTAAGCACACACTCAGACAGGACCTGCAACTTTTTTAGCACACCACTCAACCTTGTATTTGACCCTATAACCTCCTCCATCGCATGCTACATAACCACTTAACACACACATACACACACACACACACACACACACACACACACATATATATATGTGATCTGTTACGAGTTTCGATTCATATCGCATTTATGCCACGAGTTTTTTATTTTTATTTTTTTTTTGCGAGCCTCTGGAGAGCAATACACTCAAAATTCACAAATGCATAATAAATAGCTTCATTAAAACATTTTATAATGTCTGTCATCTTTTCTTTGATAAAAGCCATGGGGTTGAGAATTTGTGAATATTGAGTGTTTTACTGGTTTTTCGCATATATATAGAGAGAGAGAGAGAGAGAGAGAGAGAGAGAGAGAGAGCACTTTTATAATATTAGTACTGACAAAAATATTTATCTTAAATTTTCTATAGTCTAAAAAGTTGGTATGTGTATCGGGTGTTAAAGACGACAAAGTACTAACGGTCAAATTTACATATAAAGACAACATAACCCGTATTACTGAAAGAGGTTTAAAGATTAACTAGAGATAGTAAAATATCGCACCTACACTTGTACCTATATATTTACAACAAGAACTGGAACTTTGTCAGTATTTTCTCATAATAAGATATTCGCCTCTTTCTTTTAAATCACGGTTTCTTATCATTTCCCTATTTTTTGTAAACAATTTCTATCCAGAGCTGAAAAAGCCATGTCACAATATTTAATTTGAAATGTGTGTCAGGGGATTTAAATCCGCTTGTTGAGTCCGACAAAATAGAAACTCGCGTTATTGTATCTTGAATGTAAAGTCTCTGACGCTTAAGAAGGCATGGTGGTGATAGTGATTGCTATTATTTGACGATAAAATTAAATGACAGCATAACTCTTATATGCTTAAAAGTGTTAAAAATTCACAAGCGATTCCAAGATATCGAACACAAAATAATCTTAAACTCTGAAATCTGTATCAATTAAATCATTAATATAAAGACAGTATTTATATATATCATTTGACTTTGTATACATATCAAATTGGAGTGACAAAAATGATCATCTTGAGCATTTTTTTTTTTGGCCGCTGAAAAACTATACCTGTAGTATTGTTAATAATACTTATAACTACTGGGACGTCGTCACTGCTGGTGGAACGTACGAGTCCCCGGGGGTATACATAAGCCCAGTACCTGGCAGTTCGGTACCAACCGGGAATTTTATACTAAAGTAATAATTCGCCCAGATAGCACTATTTGAATTCTAAACTTATCAAAGGTAAGATATAATGCTATATTAGTGTATTACATGATAAATCCTAGGAATTCCATTGGATAACGACATCGATATTATAAGTCATAGTGCCCGGTCAAATTTTAATTGTCCCAAGCGAGATTCGAACCCTGATCTCGGAGACATGAGATGTGACCATCAATCGAAGATCTCAGTCACTGAGCTAACACGTGAATCCACACCATGAAATACCATCTGGTATTTATAGGCTCTGGTTTAGATATGACCTGCATTTTTACAATATTACATACTGACGAAAAATATTTATTTTAAATTTTCTTTAGTTTAAAATCGATATGTGTGTATCGGGTGTTAAAGAAGAAAAAGCACAAACGGTCAAAAGTACACATAAAAACAACATAACCCGTATTACTGAAAGAGGTTTAAAGATTAAGTAGAGATTGCTAAATATCCCACCCACACTTATACCTACATATTTACAACAAGAACTGGAACTTTGTCAAAAAATCAATTATCTCATAATAAGATATTAAACGATATTTACGTTTTTCTTTATAAATCACAGTTACGTATTATTTTTTCCCTTTCATATGTTTAAACAAATTCTATCCAGAGCTGCAAAGGCCATGTCACAATATTTAATGAGGAATGTGTATCAGGGGATTTAAATCCGCTTGTTAATTCCAGACCGACAAAAAAGAAGTCGCATTATTTTATTTTGACTGTTAAGTATCTAATGCTTAAGAAGCCATATCAAGTTTTAATAATAATAATAATAATAATAGTAATGGTAATGATGATGATGATGATGATGATGATGGTGAAGGTGAGGATGAAACTGCTGATGATGATAATGATGGTGATGATGACTGTTATCAGACGATAAAATTAAATGACAGCCCTTATATGCTTAGAAAAGTTTAAAGACTCAAAAGAGATTCCAAGATATCGAACACAAAAATATCTTAAACTTTAAAATCTATATAATATAAAGACAGTAGAGTTTTGTATCAGTTCACTTTCCATAAACTTTTAAAACAATTTCAATACATATCTGAATAACTATGTCATAATATTTTACGAAGTTTGTATGGCTAGAATGCATTTGGCAAATGGTAATTCAAAGACGGATTTGGTAATACGATTATATATATTATTTGACTTTGTATGATACCTCTTTTTCTATTGGGAATATATATATATATATATATATATATATATATATATATATATATATATATATATATATATATATATAAATTTATTTATTTTGGCCGCTTATAAAACTATACCTTTTGTATTCTTATTTATAACCACTAGGACGTCGTCACTGCTGGTGGACCGTATGAGTCCCCGGGGGTATGCATCAGCCCAGTATCCAATTATTTTATACTTAAGTAATATTTCGCTCAGATAGCACAATTTGAGTTCTAAACATCTCAAAGGTAAGATATTATGCTATATTAGTGTATCACTTGATAAATCCTAGGAATTGCATTTGATAACAACATCGATACTAAAAGTCATTGTGTCCGGTCACTATTATGCCAAGCACCGGAATTAAGAAATTTTGCGTAACAGGGTTATCTTACGTTAGAAAAAATACTCCTTCCGCTACAACATTATCTTACAGGCTGATGACACGGGCAGATAGATTTGTGTCCCAGGTATATTGTCACCGAGTTCTCTCCTCTATCAATAAAAACTGGCCGCCATCATAAAAATTGAAAAACATTGAAAATTACATACCTCTTATAAATTTAATTGTGCACTCAGATTTAAAATTCATTCTTATTTTAGTGTGTTCAGGAGAATATAAATATGTCCGCCAAAACACGGCTCCAAGACTTCAATATCAAATATTTTGGATGAATGGAATTAACGTCATTTAATATTTTTGAGGAATGGAATTTCATTTCGAAAAGAAATGACTGTTTAGGTAGGTTCTATGGTCTCATAATGTTGCTTTGGAAAACAATAGCGCCCGAACGATACCAAGTACCCACCTAAATACTCATTAATATGCAAGTGGTTACTCTAAGACGGATTTGGAATTCACTTAAATATTTTATTTGACCTTGCATGATACCACTTTTTCTTTCGGAAATATTAATTTATATCAAATTCGAGTTCAACTGATGAAGTCTTATTGACATAAATAATCGTCCTGAGCATTTGTTTTGGGCTTTATTGTAAAGTTATAACGTTGTTATATTATTTATGACCACTGGGTCGTTGTCACTTTTTGTGGATTGCCCGAGTCAGTGAGGGTGTGCATAAGCCCACTACCTGATATTTTTGTAGCAGTCGATTATTTTATACTAAAGCAATATTTCGCTCAGACAGCACCAATTAAATACTTAACTTCTCAAAGCTAAGATATTCATGTTACAGTGTTACTCCAAGACGTTTTTGGCAATACATCTTGATTTATTATCTGGCCTTGTATGATACCACTTTTTCTTTTGGAAATATCCATTTATATTAAATTCGACCTCAACTGATGAAGTTGTTATTGACAGAAACGATCGTCCTGAGCATTTGTTTTGGCCCCTTTGTAAAGTTTTAAGTTTTGTTAATAATAATATTCATGTTTTTGGCTACTGATATCATTTTCATGAATGTGCTATGTCGAACAGTTGCTTCTATTTTTGTCTAAAAAGTGTCATTTAATCAATTTGACAGTGATCGCACTAGTCACTGTAGTTCATATGGAATTTTTTGTTTTCATTTTGATTAAACAGAAAGTATTCATAAACCACTTAAAATTATCTATCAATTTTTAATTATCCAAATTTAGTAAGAAAATCCTGTGGGTGTAGTTATTCAATTAACAATAAAATATAAATGTTTATCATTTTACAAGATATATTAATTCATTGTCTATCTAAAATTATGTTTATTTCTTTCTTTCAAATTTCCTTTATCACTTGATCTTTGCAGCAAAACATCACCTCACAAAAAGAATCGCAAAAGACACCGCTGATAGTCGCGGATGAAAGTTTTAATGGTTAAGAAATACAAAATAGACAATCATATTCTTATGTGACAATGAACATTTGTTTGGACCATCCTTTTAGTTAGTGTTTTTTTTATCCAAAACGATTCACTTTCCTGTATATATCAACATCAAATATATTTCTAATACCAATAATGTAAAGTCATCTACAGTATGTTCTTATAATAATGCATAACACATAGGAATGCTGCTAGAAGTGTATTTCCGGTAAAGATTCAATCTCTTCACAGAGGAGGGCTATAGATAGGTAAATGTGTAATTTATCGACTTCTATCACAGCAAATTGACGTACCCGATATTTCTCAATTGAAGTGAAAACATTTTGAACTCATGTTGAACTAATTCAGTAATGTTTAACTTTATGTTTATACGAATGCCGAGAGTCGGCAGTCGGTAGCACGTTCGACTCTTGATCGTGAGTTC